>JAEMWC010000707.1:230000-337500 GCA_016490735.1 Pachyseris speciosa
GTCGGCTGAGCACGAGTTCCTAAAGATATTCGAAAGCCTCGCTGGTGCCAAGTCATGGAGAACCTTAAACATTTGCCTAGCCTTAATACGAAATCTGCGTTCGCTTAGTAAACTCTAGCCAACATGGCGTAGGGCTAATTCAAACTGTTATACCTGCCAACTTTTTTTAATTTATAGGCGTGACATTTTTCTCCTGAGAGTGCCAGGATTTTTCGTAGGACTATGATGATGTCCGAAGATGTCCAAAGAGTTCCGAAGACGTCCGAAGACTTAGGAAGATTTTCGAAGACTTCCGAAGATTTTCCGAAGGCATCCGAAGATGTTCCAAAGACTTCGTCTTAAAATAAAAAAGAATTCGGAGAAAGTAGATCATTCACATGGACTTTTACTTTCTCTCACTGGTTTCAGTTTCTTTAATTGATAAATTTTCAGCGGCCCAACTTCTTCCAAATTCTTCCATCTCGGTTGTCCTAATAGGCTTCTCACAAAGCGCTCATCTGAAGCAAAATTAAACACCACACATTACTAATAAAAATGCCATGGCGCGGTTCAATTAAATCATGTATTAAAAGCAGGAAAATTAAACGGGCTAATGAAACTTAGCCTCGTTCTCCAAACCACCAGCTTTAGGTGAATCTTCGCCAGTATTTCGAGTTCGGTTTTGTTGTGTTTTAAAAATCGCCTCTTCATCCTCGTCCTGATGTGAAGCCATCGTCGTACACTTATTTCATGTCTGATCACAACTGAAGGAAAAAGTTACTCTGCACGTGCAAATACCACGGTATTATCTAATTGTCTATTGTTTCCGTATGGTTTGCCGGAAAACAAAGAAGAACAAAGAGATCTATTGTAATTATCATTAGTGGCAATTGTTCAGCAAACCCGCTAGTTGGAAAACATCATATGCTCAAAAACAAACAACACAAATCAACTATTAAAACAAAGGCATCTACAGAAAAAACTATGATAAGTGCAAAACGGGCCGCATTTCTCAGACTGCAAGTTGTTTTGCAGTAGTTCAAAGACCTGGTTGTTGAAAACTGTTGAAAACAACAACACATACACGAAACGCAATCAAATGTTTAAACGCTACTGCTTTTATTGGGATGCAAGGCATCTCAGTCAGCAATTCCCAATTGAGCTAATCAACAAGTGCTAATTATGTTCTTTTGTGCGTTCAGGAACAAACGGAAGGGGCGCCTGCAATCAGTGATTTAGTGCAGAGAGAGAACAATGGCACTGGGTGTTGAATAGTAAATATATTAGATAGTTACTTCGGCCGACAGCAAGATGTGATATATTGCAGTCAGCTGACGGCGTAGCCCGAAGCTGACTGCAATATATCACATATTGCTGCCGGCCTCAGTAACTATCTAATACATCTTGCGGTCAGCAACATGCTTGCAATTTTTTTCGTCCTCTTCGTACTTCTTCGCACGGAAAGCGCTACTGCTGTAATCGACATCATGCTGCATTGCCACCCCATCGGTTGGGCCGCTGGGTCGAGTAAGTTGTGGCCGGGCAAAGTCCAACCTCAGAGCATTAATGTCTATCCCCTTTCCACCAATTTATTTCCGGTCGGTCTTGTACCGACGGTTCGGTCTCACTTTTGTGGAGAGCTGGTCAAGCAGCGTGAGCTCGTGTCCCACTTTTCCGATTACCGGGGCGGCTTTCTTCATTCCATAATCCAGCATTTTCTTCTGCAAAGCGGGGTTTCGCAAGGCCTCCAAGATGTAATAGCGCCCGGCTTCCACCCCCTTTTTGCAAGGTATGGAACCCCTTGCTGCAAAAACAAGTCGGTTGCTGTGTCGGTAAGGTCAGTAAAAATTCCAGCGTCCTCTGCAAGAGAGGGCTCCGTTAGTTTCCCGGCAAGAAGCGGGTTTTTGTTATGCCACAGACCGCGTATTTGACTTTGAGCGTTTTCCGGTGGTTCTTGGCAGTGACAACCCGTCTGGTCCCGGGCACATTCGGGGTTTTGCGTTTGTCTTTCACGCAGTAGACATCCATTTGACCACCTCGAGGCGCTGGGGCACTATATGCAAGAAATAATTTTTCACAACCCGCTCGTTTTCAGGCACATTGCCAGAAAACATTTTGAGAATGTCTTCAAAACTCGTGCCTTTGTTACGCTCGTTGAGGAAAAGCAGGCAATAGTACCCACACCTCACGCTCCCAATCCACTGGATTTGGTTGGCATTGCGAAGAAAAGTTTTCCTCCCCAACTTACGCATTTCCTGCTCATGTTGATGAAGCAGGGGTTTGCCCTCGTTGCGCGAGAAGTTTCGTTTGATTGGGATGCGAAGATATTTGCACCAATTCATCAGGTCAATGTTGGAAAGCGGCACGTCTTTGAATTTCAGTTTTTTTCCCAATCTTCCCAGCGGCCGAAGACGGGTGGAGAGCGGATGTGCATACCCTTTCCCCTGGGGGGGAGGAGGAGGTGGTGGAGGCGCTGAGCACCGCGATCGCGTTTGCATTCCCCTCCCGAGCATCTTTTTGACAAGGTCAATGGCAAGAGGAACACCGATGGAAGCCAGCATGCCAATACACCCACCATATTGCGCGGCGCTACCACCGCGGACCATGCCCCGGCCGACAAGAAGCTTTTCCACAGCCTTTTTCTGTTGTGGAGACAGCATTTGGGTGAGTCTGAAGAACTGCAAATCCTGGTGGCCGAAACCCTTTCCAAAAATCTTTTTCAACGCCTTTTCCGTGTCGAAGCTGAGCTTCGCGGTTGCCAAAGCCTTGGGCTGTTTGTGCGTTGTTGGCAATGTTTGCTACGTCCGCGAGAGCTTCGAAGGTGTATTCGACATGAAAATAGGCGTTGTACCAGTCGCGGAAAACGTCCCTGTATTTCACAGAAAACTTCAGCCCAGTTTTGGTTTGGTGCTGGCCATTGCCCGGCAGTGTGAGTGCGATGTCCAGATTGACGCGCTCATATCCACCTTCTCAGCAAAGCGTGGCGACTGAAACATTGTCGGTATACTCATGAAAAAAATTTCAAGTTGGTTTCATAAAATCCGGCTCAGCTTCAACATTGCGTCAGACTCCCGCCCCGTTTTATGGAGCACTGGCGCGGGCGGGCAGTGACTGCACGTGCGCCCTCGCAATATTTATTGAATTTTATCGGCCCCCATTTTAACCGCCACCTCACCCACTTTTTGGCCCGCTTTTTCAGCAGCTACCTTGGCTGATTTTAGCACACCCTGGACCACACTTTTCTTGAACACATTTCCAAGGACAATGAAGGTGTCACGAACCACACCCGAGCCTTTGTGTTTGAATTGATAAAGGCCAGCGCGCTCGTCAAAGAACTTGGTCCACTCACTTGGATAATTCATTTTTCCCCACCACACAAAAGCAGCCTATACCTGGGCAAGAATTTCATTCTTCTTCGATCGTGAGGCGCAGAGCCACATCAGCGCCATTGAGGTCCAGGGGGTTGTTTCGCCCATCCGTCACCCGCCCATCCGTCACAAAAATAATTTGTATTCGGTTGACCGGATGGAACTCAAGTCGGCGGGGCTCCGCTCGAAAGGGGTAACTGACTTGAAGGTCCGCGGTAGGCAAGCTGTACAGAACATGGGTTGGCACTTCAGCCACCCGCCGCGTTATCAAATCGCAGTGAAGAAAAACCCAGTCGACTCCTCTGGTGATGTTTGGAATGACGTCGCCCGTGAAGGTTGTGCTGCTTGTCAGAACCTTTTTGCCAAACCCCAACAGAGCTGCGAACTCCCCGTCGGAAAGGCCGAGCTCGTAGTAGGCGGCCATCGAAAGGACCACCCAGTAAATGGTGAAGTTGAAATACAAGTTGAAGATGGGCTCTTTTTTGGCAGCCGTCGGGTCCACAAAACCCGTGTTCGCTTGCAAAAAAACTGTTGATGTTGGCGTAATCGAACATCCCATCAGGGAAAGTCAAAGTTTGCCAATTGCCGGTTTTCTTTCGCCACTTCAGTTTGTTGTTGCCATAAACTGCAGCAATGTTGTGCCAAGAGTAGCTCATCGTGATCAGCTGGTTCAGCGCCGCTTTGTAATTTTTACTTTGGTCCAACTCGATCGGTGGATTGAAGAAAATTATGAGATCGTAGGACTGTTGTTGGTTGGCCTTATTTCTTTGCAGCTTTGCCAACCTCGAGTCGAGCAGCAGGTTGTAAGTCGTCATTGCTCACGCAGGTGCGATATAATCATTAAGAATTTTTTGCCTCTGAAACTCATTTATAAGATTGCGCTCGACGAGGGTTGAAAGAAGAGAAACGACCTCTTTTCGGAGCTTTTTTGAAGTGTTGCCGGCTCTGATCGAACCACGCATCACGTACAAACGTTCTATTAATTCCTTAGCGGGCCCCCAACCCAGCCCACTGCCTTCCGTTTCCCACTCTTGCTCGGCGAATTCCTCATCGGCATCGTCTTCCGGCCCACCGATAGCGGGCCTGCGGGTCAAAACGTTTTGTTCCCAAGGGGTGGGGGTTCTGTCTCGTTTTCTTGGGGTAGTCGGTTTCAACTTCTTTGTCCCCGCCTGAAACTGCTCTGGCAGAAACACTCGCACCCGCTGCCCCTCTCTTCTTCGGCTTTCAATCTTGTCTCTTTCTTGTTCGAGATTCTTCAATGACCAGCCGAACAACGCGGATTTGGGGTCTTTCACTCTTTCTTCTTCAGGGTTCTTTTTTTGCTTCATTTTTGTCATGACGCTTTTGACAGACCACAGCCTGTTCGATTCATTGTAACCTTCCATAAAAGGCGTCGACGATGGTCGTTCCCATATTTTGCCGTTGCGCGGAAGTAGGGGTGGGGGTAGGAGGAGAGCTTTGGCGTCGCCGCCTGCGTCCTCCACCACGGGTGGGGACGGTGCCGGAAACTCTTCTTCTTCCTGGGTTGGCGATGGCGGTGGTGTTTCAGCCTCCGGCCGAAAATCTTCCCAACCAAACAGGTTGATTCTGTCGAGCTCGTCCATTTCGTAATTCGGGCCGGGTTTTTCTTCCACAACTGGGGTGGGATCCAGCGTAAATCTCGCTGGGCGGGAAGCGTCCAACCGGGTGGTGATCGGTTTGAAAAGCTTTTCAGCCTCCACCTGGCCAAACTTGTTCTTCTGTTCGTTTTAAATTTTTGCCGAATTTTTTGCTCTTGTTCTTCAAGCTTGGCTGCGGCTTCTGCCTGTCGCTGCCACCACTTCACTGACATGGCGGTGCGGTAACATAATATATATACATATATGGAGGAAAAATGAAAATTCCGAATTATGATACCGACTTTTCTGTCGCCAACGGATACCGAAGTCCCGGACCTGCGGGACCACCTGGGTCACAAGGTCCGTTCGGACCGAAAGGTAATGCCGGTCCGCAAGGTCCGGCGGGTCCACAAGGTCCCACTGGTCCGCATGGCCCGCAGGGTCTGCAAGGTCCACATGGTGAAAAGGGTCCGCCGGGTCCAGCAGGTGTTGAGGTCCAACAGGTGCGCAAGGTCCGAAAGGTGACCGCGGGGGTGTTTGCACAAAAGGGGACCGTGGCAGCAAAGGCGAAAAAGGAGACAAGGGGGATGCCGGCCCTCGCGGAGCGGAAGGTCCGAGCGGTATTCAAGGGCTCAGAGGTCCGCAGGGCCGGCAGGGGCCGCAAAGTCCGCAAGGGCCAGCTTCGGGAGGGTTTGATTTTGTGAAAATTGACGGCAGCAGCGCCATGACTGGGAATCTGAACATGGGGGGGATATTGTGGGAAACATGGGTTCTCCTGTTGACAGGTTGGACGCGGTGAACAAAACCATCTTGATTCAGAAATTGCGCAATATTTGAAAATCAACGGCTCCGCCCCCGCACAGGGTGATTTCAACATGGCAGAACATCGGCTTCGTGATTTGAAAGACGTGGATTCCGACACCTGGGAAAGCGACGCCGTCAACAAAAAATATGTGGATGTGGGTTTTCAAACCAAATTCGACGCGATTGCGCAATTGTAAACCTTGCACCATCTGAAGCTTCAGATGACGCGGCGACCAAACACTATGTCGACGCTTATTTTGTTCGGAGGGATGGAACAACAGCAATGTATGGCAACCTCAAAATGGGTGGAAACACCATCACCGATCTCGAAAAGCCGGTCGACATAACAGATGCGGCAAGAAAGGATTATGCGGATCATTCACACCTTTCTCAGTCTGGCGGGAAAAAAAACCCATTCACCTACTTCATGGACGATAGAGATGAGGCCTTGTCCGAAAACAACATAAGGGTCAGTGGGATAGTCAACTTCGCCGCCTCCCCGCACCGAATCAACAAAAAGGTTTATGAGTTCACTCTCATCAAAGACGCGGGCAGCAATGATTATCGCTTGCAGCTTGGGTTCAATCTTTTCAAGCTCCCGTTCGGGTATTACACGTTCGTGGTTGAATACTTCTCGCCGGAAATGAACAATGTGTCCGTGAGGGCGAGCGCCACCGCCATTTCCATCACGAACCAAACAACGCGAACCTTCAATCCTGGTGGCGACAACCCGAAATACACTAAAACCCTCATTCAATTCCACCGGTGGAGCGACAACACCCCTAACTACATTTTCTTGGATCTGCACGGCTCAACTTCTGGCTCAACCACAGGTCACCCGGTTGTTTATGGGGTTTCTGGCTACGTTTCCAGCGTAGACTCGGGTGTCTTTGACTTGGTTAGGGTTGTGGAAAATGGGAGAATGGTCATGCAAACCAACTTGGATATTAATGGTAAGCTTCTTTTGCAACAAAAATTGGGAAGCGCTTTGGATTTGAATTACAAACAAGTTCGCAGCGGTGGCCTGGCGCTGTTCCAAGGGGACGTTAGTGGGATGGTAATGGAAACCGCCTGGACCTGGGTGGGTTTTCCCTTTATCAACCGAAACCGGGTGGTGATTTGAATTTGGATGGTTATGGGGTTTACGGCAGGGACTTGAAAATGTTTCCTCAAGGCGGAGGCGCGGTGAAAAAAGGCAATGCCCATTAACCTGGATGGGTTTGCTATTTACCAACCGAAATTGGGGTGTTATTTGGATTTGAATGGGCAAAGGGTGACAGAAGGGGACACCTCATTATTCGAGTACAGAAACGGCTTCATTCATTTTTTGAAGCCTGTGGTTTGGCCTGGCATGGTTTACCGGCAAGAGAGCGCCCCTCTCTACCCCCCCCCCCCCCCCCCACGCCCCCTACAACCTTCATCCCCGGAATGGGTCGTTTTCAGCCTGCCAGCGCTTTGGGGGCCATACTCCCTCTTCAAACAAATAAACCACCTCAGGCTGCTTTTCCCCCTCCCCTTCCCGCGCCATGGAGCCTTCGGGGCCGATTTCTTTGATAGTAACTCCCGCAAGATTGTCAACTGTCGCCGTTCAATTGACCAAGGAATAAGCTCGTGGGCTGGCGGGCCGTGGTCTATACCCTGCGGTACTTTCTCAATAGTGTTTAAGATACAAGGTCTTGACCCAAAATACCCCAGCACAGTTGAGCTTCGAGCTCATTGCATGAGGAAAATTTTCCCTTTTCAATACAATGGCCGGCGCCGCACCCCGACGTAGCGTTTTCGACTTCAACCACATCGACCCAACTCTTTCAAAGGGCAACGTCGAGATGTTGAAAAATTTTTATGCCTAACATTGACGCTACGAAAAGCTCTTTCGCACCTTTCAAAGGAAAGATCTGCTTTGCTACGTCGTTGCGAGCAAGGCCGTCATAACGTCCGCGGTTGCGGGGTATCACTTTGAATCCGGCTGTCTTTGCCACTTTGACCGGCTTCGGGCTTGTTGTCAAAGCTGTCAAAAGCTTGAAAAACTACGACAAAAAAGCGGAAAGAGCCAACTTCGGCAGAGGTGAGTACAAGAAAATCCTTGATGAGATTCGGTTTCATCTCAGATGGGAGCCTTTCGATGAAAAAGCCTTTCTTGACAGGCTGAAAATGGTTGACTACTTCGTCAACGACCACTGCATGGAAATTCCCGAAAAAGACCGGGTGAAATACGACAAACATTTTACCCTGGTCTAATTATTTTTTTCCTCTTTTCCATTCCCGCCCCAAGGTGGGAGTTATGGAAACCCATCACTTGTCAAACCTTTCTTTCGCCCGGCGCCGCGTTGTTGGGTGAATTCCTTTGAAAACGTCCGAAATGAGTTGGGGAATTTCTTTTTTGCGCGGCCAAGCTTCTTCGGGAACCGCTTGAAAGAAGTCGTGGAAAAAACAACATAGTTAACCGACTTGTGCTTGGGTTGGTGAAAAGCCCGGAAATTGTGGATGACATTTCCCAAAAAGAGATACCGCGACATGTCGCACACTTCTTGCCCAGCAACCACACTGGTGTTACCGGCGTCAAAGATTCTGTGTTTTTCAAGACTCTTGCGGATGTGGGTGTGAGAAACAGCGTTTGGCAGCCGCCCTTTCTTTTCCTTTCGGTAGGTTGTTGTGTCGAACTCCTCTACCCTTCCACACGATTGCCAAACAAGTTCGAAATCTTCGGCTTTCTCAACCATCTTTCTTTTCCCACACCACACCCCATTGTTACCGTTTGCCATTTTGGCGTTTGCCATCTTTGCCGTTGTTTTATATATTTCGATGGACAAACGCCTTTCAAAAATTTACTACAGCCCAAAGGGCTACTGGAAAGGGTTTGCCGCGATAAAAAAAATTATCCGAAGCCGCCAAAGTCCCTGAAAATACCGCAAAAAAGTGGTTGCAAAAGCAGGCTCATTGGGAAATCTTTCTTCCCGCGCCGCGGCGCATTCCTCGACCAAAGTTCGATGTGCCCACACCTAACGCGGTGCACCAAGCCGACCTGCTCTTCATGCCGCATGACAAAATTGGGCGCAAACTTTTCAAATACGCGCTGACTGTTGTTGATGTGGCCAGCCGTTTCAAAGAAGCCGAGCCCTTGACCTCGAAAAGTTCTGATGAAGTCGCTTAGGCTTTTGAGAAAATTTACAAACGCGGACCCCTCAAATGCCCAAAACTGCTGCAAGTTGATCCTGGGCGCGAGTTCATGGGAGCTGTTTCGAGGGTGATGGAAAGTCACAGAACAACCATTCGCCGCGGGCGTGTTGAAATTCACCGCGACCAGGCCATTGTTGAACGATTCAACCGCACTCTGGCCGAGCGTCTTTTTGGGCACCAGTACGCCGTTGAAATGCTTCTGCCAGAGGGCGCACGGTCTTTTGCGTGGGTGACAAGGCTTCCCAGGGTTGTTGCTGCTCTCAACCAACAAACCACGCGGCTCACAAAACAAAAACCCGCAGATGCAATCAAACAACGAACTGTTTTTGCCCAACCGTCGACGGCCCATTATTTGAGACCTGTTGGTGTGGCCGAAAAAACGCTCCCCGCCGACGTGGAAGTTCGCTATTTGTTTCAACCTGGCGAGTTGGAGGGTGGTGTACAAAGGGCCACAGATCCAATCTGGTCTCTGAAAACGTTCACGCTTGAAAGAGCCTTGATTAAACCTGATCAACCTGTTATGTATTGGCTTCGCGGCGGAACAGCCGCAGCTTTGCCAGCTGATACACCGCGATTCCAACTTGAAAGGGCCTTTTGATTGTGATCCGCACCTTTCGGGTTTCCAGCTCGTACGCTTCCCCGATTTCTTTGAGATCGCAGAAGAAGGCGCTTCGAAGGGCTTTGTCGACGACCTTCTCATCTTTCGTGTAAACCACGTTGGTTTACCGCACCAGGGCTTCAATCATCTTCCCGTACGCGCTGTTTCCCAGCAGTTTGAAAACCTCAGCGAGCAGCGCGTTACTTTTTTCCACATCTCGCTTGCGGTGCGCCTCCGTCACCTGCTCCACGAACCAGGTGAAGATTTTCTTCGGTTGGTAGTCGATTGTTTGGTGAGCCGCCGTGATCTCCGCCCCGTGATCCACGTACCACTGCAGAAGGAGGGGGGGGAGGGGGTGGGGGTACACCAACATCTTTTCTGTGGACAACGCCCCCACCAACTTTTTTCCGTCTCCGCGGGTTCGGCCTGTGCGCTGCAGGTAGTCCAACATGTGTTGTGGCACAGATTCGGTAGGCACCTGCTTGTTGATGAAGAACGGGCACATTTCCTCGAACTTTGACCGCAGGGGGTGTGGAATCTCGATGCCAACCTCAGCGCACCCAAACTAGGAGCCGTCTTTAACCCTTTGTGTGAAAACTGGGGCTGCTCTGGCCGCCGCTTCGGAGGGATAGCGCACAATCCACTCTTTTCCACAAGGCAAATAGAGGGCGTTGGCGTTGTAGCCGAGAATCTTTTGACATGGTTTTGGGTTGTCAATTTGGTGCGATCGGATTTTTGTGGCACCTACTTCGTGATGCCGCGTGAACACGAGGCTTGTCCCCCGCGACGACCGCCCCTTTCAGCATCTCATACGCTTCGCTTCCGAGGCTCCAGAGCTTGGCGCCCCGCTCAACCGCTCCCCGCAAGAGATAGTGGAGGCTCACGCCGGGAATGCTGACAGCGTCTTTCAGGATGTCAATGCCTTTCTCAGTGTAAAAGTTCCGCATTTTCTCCAACGCTTCCAACCCAGGGGTCACGTCAAGGTTGTTGTAATGGCGCAGCCAGTCGGAGAAGGTTCACATGCCTTTGTCTCAGAAATCGCACTTGCACTCTTTCTATTCTGCCAACGTAAGCACGAATTTCTCCTTCAGGCTTGAGTACCACGCGGGGTAATCTGGAAGACCAGGATAACCGAGCTTTTTCGGGGAATCAAACCACTCGTACAGAAACCAGGATTTCTCGGCTGTGCAGCCGTAAGCCGAAAGCCGTAACCCACTTGTCGTAGCTTTTGCCTGGTCCCAGGTAGTTGATAATGTCCAGGAAACGAAACTCTTTCGGCGGCAGGAGCATGATCTTGTTGGCGTTCTTGGCCACTCTGATGTCGCTGGCACTGGCGAGTCGCTCCACGAAATCCTCTCTGATCAGGTTCAGGTCATAACGGCCGGAGTTGCACCCGAGAAAGGGCACTTGGTTGCACCATTCGCCGATTTTGGCGGCGCGGCGCGATTTCGGAATCAGGTTGAAGTCTTCAGGAATGAACTCCGCTCTCACCCTTTCACGGATGTTTTTCCCGCGCCGCTCCAACTCTTCCACAAACTTGCGCGCCAACTCCTTGGGGTCTCTTTCGCAGATGTTCGTGGGCGCGCGCTCGAGCGTGTCACCAATGGACACCGCGATTGGGACGTGGGCGTTTCCCAACACAAGCGAGCCTGTCGGCTCTTTCCGCTGATTGTTGTCACCGTACGCCTCGAAGTCGTACATGATTGCGCGTAGGAAGGTTTTTGTGAAGGTCTGTGGTTTTTTCTGACGCGTCCAACTTCACACGCCCACCCCTCGACCACGTGAAAGCCCGCCACGCGAAGTGTTTTTGTCCAAGCCACGGTGGCTTAGAAGATTTCTTCGCCTGTCTTGTTGTTCCCACGATCAGTGATTGTCTTGCGGTCGGGATAACATTTCGGGCAACCTTGATAGAAGCACCCATGATATTGGAACACGGTTTTGGTTGCTGGGTGAAAACCATCCACGGGGGCCCCGGCGACCGACCGCTCTCCATCATGCCCACACATGGCGTGGTGAATGTGAATTCTTGGGCGTTTTCCTTCTTTTTCAAGCCAGTTGGTGGCTCCGGCATAAAGGGTTTTGTCGGGAAAGAAAGCTTTCTCGAAGGTTTTTTGGAGTGCTTCGACTTTCGCAGCTGGGCAAACGATTTGCGCCTCCTCTTGAGAGCAGGTTTGGGTGTGGCGATGAAGGTGGCAAGCTTGTATGAATCTTGCGTGGCAGTGCACGCACGCGTAAACTTTCGCAAGCTTCACAATGTCCTTGATGAGAAACGCGTGCCCGTCGTAACACTGATTGTTAGAATGTTTTCCACCTTCGTTGGTGCGTTTCGTCTAAGGTGCCAAACCACCTCCCCTTTCATTTGCTCCGGCTCATAAACACGAATGCCGAGCCACTCGGAGAAAACTCTTCCTTGGTTGAGGTGTTGCTCGACCTTGTTCAGCGCATTGAGTGATGTTCTGGGACGGTCTTTGCAGGGGACATTAAAGAAAGTTTGCGAAAGCGCACAGGCTGCCGCTGTGCAGCGATCCGGCCTGGCCCCGCGGTGAACCGCAATGCAACACCAGAGACAGAGTTTGTCCTGAAAAGTGTCCAACGCCACCATTGGCCCATTATTTCCCCACGCCTCTTTTCTCTTCAACCACTCTTCAGCTTCTGCCAAGGTGTTAAACCATGGAGAGCCTTTGTTTTTGTAATGTACAAGCACGTCGCCGTTTTCAATGTTGCGCAGTTGATAGCTGTAAATATGTCTGAGGTAAAAGGCTGTGCGAACTTTCTCTCTGATTTTCGCCATGAACTTGGTTGTGACATCTTGGTCCAGGTCCCGGATCGTGCGCCAGACAATGAAGCGGCGCCCTCGTCTTCCTTCCTCCATCCCCTCACGCTCCCTATTGTCGAACAAATCCTGAATCTCTGCCAAGGTATTCGTGGTAGTTTGATTTCGGGGTCGAACTCTCGCCAGGTTTCGCGATATCTTCTCCGTCGTCGTGGACGCGCTTTCGGTTGGAAATGTTGTGGGTGTAGCGGTTGTGGAAGCCGCGCCTTTGTTGATTCAGACAAAGGTTCTTCCAACACATTTTTAATGGCCGATCGGAGAGGACCAGAGGTGGCGCAAGGCCCGCAAGAAGCTCCGCAAACTTCTGCTCTTCCGGCGAATCCATTTCCGCAAAAATTTGCTGAATAAACTCCTCAAGAGTTTGTTGTTCAATGGTGATTGTCATCCTTGAGTTCACAAGTGTTGGACTCAGAGGTAGGTACTCCACGTCGTGTTTCTCTAACAGAGTGTTCCAGCTGGGCGCTATATAACAAAAAAAATCTGTGCCGCCCAGAACGCCACAGTGCTGCGCTTCTCAAACAGGGTGCTCCAGCTGGGCGCCACGGGTTCTCAAGCGTGGGGATACCTTCTAATGTCTTGGGTCTAATTGGATGTACCTGTTGATCGCCTCGCTGTGTGGGGGTCTCCCCCAAGTAGTACATAGACGATTAAAGCAATCACCACTTGGTTGATTAAAATATATGTGTAGATCTGCCCAGATTAGAGCTTTGTATTAGAGCTTTGTATTCTACTCACAGTTTATTTCTATAGCTTGCATACATACGTTACATCTTTTACACATTTCACCCTACACCTTCTTTGCATATATATAGCACGCCCGGAATATTTTCTCATCCCTGATGATGCCGTTGATCGGCGAAAGCTTGGATTTTAGTTTTTACTTTTAAACAGCAGTTTTAGGCCTCAATCGAACATTCTACACACTACTCTTATAACTTGAGGTTTCACCACTCACAACTAAATTAAACAAGACTGCCTGCCCGTGGCTACTGTTTGGTCACATATAGAGTAGAATGTTATATAAAGTCAAGAGAAATTCAAAACAAGCAAAATGATTTTTCCAAAACTAAGGGGAAGATAATTGAAAAAAAAAATAGTCCGGTAGTTTCAATTTCGACTCACGTACATGCACATTTATTATCAATGTAGAGGGTAACGCAATTCATACTGAATAATGGGTGAGAATACGAGGGCACCTGCAAAATTAATGTGGGTGTAGCAAATCTCAAAGGGGTTAATCCTCTACTGTGTTGAAATTCAAAAACAGACATTCTAGCAATGATCACGGCTAGGCACTTAAGGTTTCCAATACTGAGGAAGCTGAATAGTTTAATATTCCACCTAAACACCTATCTAAATACATAACTTTATTGATTTCACAGTTGATTAAATTGGGTGGTGGGCACTAAACCTAATAACCAATTCTTGTCACAATTTAGCTGGAGCCATCCAATTTTTCATGTGAGTGTGCAGTGGGTTATAATAAATAATTATAGTTAATCGTCCAGCCCTCTTTTGAGCAGACAGTGGTGAGATCAGGTGCTTCATTAAGAAAGAGCTACTCGATGTATGTCTAAATATGTGAGTTTGGTGGCTTCACAGGTCCTTCCCATTCCACTCCTGCGGAGACAAAAACAACAGAGGAAAGGTAAGAAAAGAAACAGAGAAAAGAAACATTAAAAAAACTAACCAAGGTTTTCTTTTACATGTTCTTGTCTATGCTAAACTTCTACACTTAACTGCATCAACAGACGTCTAAAAGGTTCATCAGTCAAAAGATCGAGTTGTAATCTGTACTTGAATTATTTTTAATTAATTTTTGTCATTTGTGTTATTTTCCTTCTGTGTTTTTAACATCCTTTTCACCCACCCGACTCAACTAGCCTTTGCCACCATCAGGTGGTTACTTTTTATCTGTCAAACGTTGTTGTTGTTGTTGTTGCAAAAAAATAAACTTGTTGTTGTTCATGTTGTTGTAGAAAAATAACAAAAAAAGATAAAAGGGTATAGGTGTGTGCAAGAATATTGCAATTATTGGTTGATGGCCATTGTGACTATTTCACGGCCCGAAGAAAGTAGGAACAGGCAAATTTCAAATGAAATGTGGGATACATGTACATGTACCTAGTTGCCTCCCTGTTTTTCTGTAGTTACTTGTGGCAATGTACTTTCATTGGGGTATAGTGTCTGGACATTCCCCATCGTTAAAATGAAAGCTTTGATCAGGCAACAGAAGTCAAAATCAAAAGGATTCATGATACTGATCAAACAAAGGTCCAGTTAGACAAAGGAAGAATAGTCAGACGTCCACCCCGTCTCACCACCCCACCCCCACCCCCCCTCCCCCCACCAAAAAGAAAAAGAAAATAAAAGAAACAGAAAATAGTATTGTGATCAAGGATCAAAGATGAAGATTTCCCACTGAAGAACAATGTTCTTTATGTATGTCCTGAGACCTGGTGAAGCTAAGTATGAGCTGTGACGGAGCTGCTTACATGGTGGTGCAGGAAAAGAATTAGAACCAAACTAATTTTTTTCATTATAATAATCTTACATCTACTAGAAGCATAATTCAGGTCCCCTGCCATATATACCCAAGCTTTCCTCAAAGAGGGACAGCTAGTGAGCTTTTAGGTAGCTACTGAAGATAGTCTAACTTTGGCCACGAGATTCTAAATGAAACTTACAGTTAACAATATTTCAACTTACCAAGCAAGTGAGCTAACAAGATGAACCTGTCTGAGCCAAAGAACATGTGAGGCTCACCATCAACATGTGCTATGATAGTTGGAGCTCCAAAAGCCTACAAAAACATGTTAGTCTGAGCATAATAGTACCACAAACATTACATCCAGGTTGCTTAATTAGCATAGGACTGGATGCATATGCATTTGACACTTGTTGCAGAATTTTCTCACCACTTCACTTTGATTTGTAGGATTCTGGTCACAGACTGCAGTACTTTGAAGCAAGCACCTTTGTGAAGACGTGGCAAATGGTAAATCTGAGACTGTGTGACTAATATATTCTTTGTGAGGCTGACACTTTTTCGCCTTGTAATAGAAATCAAGACTGATCTGAGATGACGTTGCAAAATCAATCAAGCCAGTGAGACCTGTGAAAGTCGACAAACATTTTGCAAGACACTTATAATTTTTTAAAGAAACATTTGCCACTCGTTTGTGATAATGCAAGATGTCATTTAAAAATTGTGTTTAAAAGTGACCCAGTGGATGCTTTATGCACAGCCCAGCAAACATTTTCCACCCACCACACTCCTCACCTTCTTCATGGTTGAAGTATTGAATGATGGCTTGATCAAATTCCAGTCAATTCTCAACTGATGTTTCAGCCGCTATACTGCTGGTCTTCATCAGGTAATGATGAAGCCTGATGAAGACCAGCAGTACATAGTGGTCGAAATGTCAAGATCCACATTTATATGCACCTTATTCCAAAATGGCAGCCAATTTATTATTCTTTTGTTTGCATGTTAATTAGCCCTCTTTGCCTAATTTTCACTTCAAAATTCTTTTGTATTTTGCACATGCTGACGAGGGAAAGAGGGCTACAAAAATATGCAAACAAAAGAATAATAAATTGGCTGCCATTTTGGAATGAGGTGTATGATGAATCAATCATGAGACAAATGGTTTAAAGGCTCTATACAACTTTCTAGATGAGGCAAACTTGTGATTGTCCCCTATTGTTTCTAACAAAGAGGCCCCAGGGCTCTATCCCTTGACCTCTCCATTTGAAGTTTAAGAAGTTGAACACATGGGCCTCCACATGACATAAAAGAGGCCTTCCAAGGGGTTGAAGCGAGAAGCGACATGGCCCCCAAAACAGGAGATAATTGTCTCCCAAAACACCGACAACCGACAGAAATTGGCAAAAAAACATGCAACAGTTTGCGACAGTGACAATTCACTTTCCATTGCTCTTTGTTTTCTTTGTGACAGCAGCATTTATCCCTAATGAAACAAGTGACAGACAGAATCATAAATGAGAGACAAAGCAACACCAGATCACCCCTTGGAAGGCCACATAAAACAGTTGTAAAATGTCATTACAATATCAGTCTACTAACCCCAGCATCAAGGGCTGTTTGTGTGGTTGCTTTAAGTTGGTCTTTGATCTCTTGCTCTCCAATGTTTTTCATGAGCAACTGAGTATCATCATCATTTAAGCCAACTTTTTTGCACGCCTGTGTTGATACAGCAGAAAGATGAACAAATTGTTATCAAGAGTGAACTGGCCAGCAATTTGGTGTCAAGCTTTTGTAATAATCAAAACACAGAAATCCAAGCCAAACCATTTTGATATTGATACAGATAATGGCTCTTACCCTATCAACCTCATGCCCTGGTGCAGGTTTAAGCAAGCAGTCAAAATGTTGTGACATTTCTTCCACTGCTTGGGCAATTTTGGTCATTTTATAAGGCTTACAGTGGGACCTGTTTGTCACCAGTTTGATCAGTTCAACAATATCTAGCAGAGGTTAAGGAGGGTGGGTGGTGAAAAACCCAGGATAAATGGGGTTGGATCCAAGTCGCAAGAATGCAAAACACTTGTCATTCTGTTGCATCCTCAATCTGCATTATGGTTAATTGCACACTTCTGAACACTGATAAATAGGAAATTACCTCCTGAAGGCTTTGAGGCTCAGTGATATCTTCATCCTGAAAAATTCACAGGTCCAAAAAAATTCCATAAGTCGCCTTTTAGATCATCTTTATAATTTGGGGGGAGTAATGTTTTTTAGTTTGAGCCACATGTTGCATGGAACTTCACCCCCATTATACATACAAAGATTGTACCAAAAGCATAATTATAATTATCAGGTTCCTGTCAAGGATATTGATGTGTGACAGGTGCTCCTTGATGACACTGGCAATGGTGGGAATAAAATGTAAACTATTTTTGTGGATTCTGGGTACCCTGTGAGGAGGGGAATTCCTTTGGTTTTCCTATAAAAATTAGGGAGAGGAAGTCCTTTCCTAATTTTTTTTGTTTTGAAGGACTATCAAAAGGAATCCCCCTGGCAGTGTAAATTTTTAAAGACTGAAGTCATGCTATACCCAGAATTTGTATACTCAACAACTGAAGGTTTTCTGCAAATTAAGGAGCGCATATCACTTTTTTGCAGTAAAATCCAAAATATCTCTAAACTCACTCTGCTTTGGCATATAGACTAGAAATGGTGTCAGAAAGGAATTTCTGTACTTATTTTGCGATTAGAAAGCTAGGATCCAAAGGATTAGCTTAATATGACTTTTGCCCAAAACTCAAGAAACAGAAACAAAAGGATCTGATGCATGATTGATTTCTTTTAATTGTTTGAGTTGGTCCAGCTGGAGGCAAAAGTCATATGCTAATTTGCGAAATCCAGGCCTTTAAATCACAAAATAAGTGCACATAGAACTTCATTTCTGACACCATAGCTAGCCAGTCTGTATGCCAAAGTAGAGTGAGTTTAGGGAGATTTGGATTTTAAGGCAGAAAAAGCGATATACACCCCTTTTACAACACCCTTCATTTATTATTATTTATCATAATCTACTGGATATTGAAAAGTATAAGACTTGGACAAACATCAGCAGGTTATGATCTTACTCTAGACCAGATTCTCATCCACAATTCCCGACTGAGATCCTCAACCTTCTCTGGATGATGTTTGCTTGTTGCCGTCAGGAGCCGCATAGCAGATAACGAACCTAAACATATGATCAATAAATATTATTGACTCCCTGCAGGTGGCTGATGTTAGCTTAATTGGTTGAGCCTGTACAGTATGGTTTGGCAGAGATGGAAGCCTGTCTCAACTTTTTCTTTCAGCTCTCTTTTTGCAACTACTGAGAAGCTTTGTTCATATATAACCAGTAGGCTAAACGTTCAACCACAAAACTTTCACCTTCAATTGCATATTGGATAAACATTAATTATCAATAGTTTTAAGGGTAAACTAATTATTTATATAAAAGGAAAAACGTCATTTATTTATAACTTGAGTTGTTGAATGAAAAATAAATTACAAACATAATTTGGCTTAAAATGAATAAGTACACATTCACCTTTCACAAACATTGTATTAGCAGCATCCTGCAACCCAAGAGTTAAATACAAACATGTCAATATTCCTGTAAATTCTGTGTAAGAACCCTTGTCTGGTTCCAGAAAATATGGAGTACTGATTTGAACTGGGAGCATAAATGTCTTTGTAGACTTTTATGCTGATTTTCAATTGTTTTATAAGCAAGCTGTGATCAAACTCCACAGGAAAACGATGCTAGGTTATTTGAATGAACAATCACAAAGGTCATATCATTTTGCTGGACCTAAACAAGGGTACTTCAGATAAAACAGGAAAAAAAAAACTTGGATACAATCTGTTTTGGCTTTTTTGCTCAATTGTATCATTATGTGTCTTTTTTGTTAATTGCCTTTGCATGATGTCAGTATTCGCACTTTTTAGTTTCTCATGAACATTAATTTTAATTTCATCAGTTATTCATCCTTGTACTTTATTCAAATTCATTCACACTGTGTTTCCCATCTTGTTCGCACTGGTAAGCATTTTTGTTGCCTTTTATTTTTCCTTTTGCGTTTTTCTATTTTGCACGCTTTCCTTTATACTATTTTGTCCTCACTTGGTGTATGTGTCTTATTCTTTAGGTATTTAACCCATTGACTCCTAGCCGTTTTTACCTTTTCAGATTGATTTTCCAGCTATAAACGGTCCATAGCATTTTGTGACTCTTTGTTTGAAACTACCATGGAAAAGTGGTGCTGTCCTAAGGCACTGGAGGCTCAAGGTTTCTGAAAACGTCATTCTGATGTTAGTAGCTTTAATTTTTAATCCGTGGAGCTACAACAATGGCCCAAGTTCGGTTTGCTTGCGATTTTTGCTAAGTTTACAGCCTTTTTCATCTTTAGTGGCTGCCTGATGAGCATCATTAAGCGTGACGGTAGCTAAGAGTCCAGTTTCTCAAAGGATCGAGCGAGGTGATGTACTTTGTTGTTGAATTTGGCTTGTTACTCGATGAACTGGGAATTTGGCCGGTCGGGCACTTAGTACCTTTGGGACTCAACTATTGATGAATTTCTTGACCTACATGTATAACCACCACATATTTTGGAATTTGTGAACACTGAAGATGACCACAAGCACGAATTTTTGGCGGTAGGTCGGAGTGGCTGTAGACTTAGTTTATATGTGAAAGAATTGGGGAAAGGAACAGTTACTGTCAAAAATTCTCGTTATTTCCCAGCATGTGATGCGGTCGAGATGTTGAAAAATTAATGGTGGGAGGGCCCGAATGCACTGGAACAAAAGGCTGTATCTATGCTCAGGAAAAGAAACTGAACAAAAAAGTCATTTCTAAGCTAGAACAAGGACTGAATTTTGTTATGATGGTTGTAGTTTGGTTTTTCGACGATGATTTCTTTAAAAAATATGAAGGCAAAAAGGGGCATTTTCATGGTTTCTCTTTGATGTTAAAAATGGTCAGTTTTGTTCTTGTCCAAACTCAAAAGGCCATATTTGGAAAAAATCGCTACGTTTCTTGTGTTTATTGGATATCCAGATTTAAAGGACATTCCATTTTGTGCTCACAACTGACAGTTAAGGCAATATTCGTGCGATTGAGAAAGTTGCAATGTTTTGAAGCATGGCAGTCTTGTGCGGCCGGTTTTGGCCGGTGTAGGAGTCAATGGGTTAAATTTATGAATAAATAACCGTCAAATACAATGCTGACGAAGCCTTCTTTAAGTTCTGCTTTCCGTCACCCTGGCGTCAAAACACAATCCATAATACTGTTGTTGATAAAACCTATGAGCCTAAACATAGGACTGACTTTTAATCAGGGACAGCCCTGTTCTATTTTTTCCGATTCAGTTAGACTGTCTCAGGAGAGGAAGTTGACAGCTAGGGCTCAGCTGTGTTTCATGCTGTACATTTGTGGTTGTCTAGTTTTCAGACTGTGAATGCTTGGCAATTTACTGAATTTGACATTTTCATACAGTAAAAACAGGAGATCAGTTCAATTTTGATAAGATATCATTTATATACCTAAAATGTATAGGTAACCACATGATTTTGAGTGCAATTTGGAAAATAAGCATGAGTAAATTTTTTCAAAGACTCATAAATTGCATGAGCCCGTAGAGTGAGTGCAATTTGTGGTCTTTGAAAAAATTTACAAGTGCTTATTTATTCCAAATTGCACGAGTAAAATCATGTGATTACTTATTAATAATATACATGAAAAAGTTGCAAGATAGCTTCTTAACTTTGCAGAAGCAACGCAATGCAGGTGAATCAAAACAACAGTTTTCTCTCAATGTTTTTAAAGTGTTTTTAGCTGTAAAAACTGGCTAAACAATATTACAGGCTATAGCTATAAGGCTACTTTGTTTGCTAAGTGTCTATCAAGCGCTGTAATCATTACCTTCAGGCTGTCTAGTTCATTATCTTCGCCTTGTTTGTCCTTGTTTGTTTATTAATCTCGGCGTCACTCCAGTGTAGTGTTGAATTCAACGGACTCGTAATTCCAATTACATTGGTAATTCCCTTCTCTGGACACCACTGTTTCCAAACAGACAGCTAAAATACAGTGCTTTTCGCAGCCTTTCTCCTTTTTAGAGCTGTTTTGCAGCTTCTCTGCTGTTATTGCGGTCACGAAGAAAGAAAACCTGCTAAAAAAGCCAGCCATTCTTTTATCTCGCAGAGTCCTTACAGCTCTTCAGACTTTGCGCCATTCAAAGGCTGAGTTTGATTGGCTAAATTTCAGTTCCTTTGTTAATTAACCGATCAGAATCGTCTGTTGTTTACCTCTTTTTTGCACTGAATTACCTTTTTTTCTGCATCATGTTTCCTAAAAACTGCATTTCTCTTAGCCAATCAGAATCAAGAAATTTTTTTCATGTATATTATTAATAATGTAATAATTAATGCCATGCAATACAATGCAGTGTAATGTAATGTAAATTTAAATTAATTAAACAAATGCAATGTTGTTTTATTGTTTGTTGTTTGTAGCCGCAGTTAGAATAAGATGGTGGTAACCAGCTCAAAAGCCATTGGCTACTCCAGTTACTGCACACATACCTTTTTAAGTCGTTCCCTGACCCTATTTTATTTTATTTCTGTAAACGTCATATAGCTAGCATGGAAATGTTGTAAACAGTGCAAAGAATAAAGAAAGTTGAAGTTGTAGTTGAACATAACCAGTGATCAAATTATGACATAGTTTTCACATTTGAATTAAAAAAAGGCTATAGCAGAGACTTGAATTTCCAGATAAACGTTGTGACTTACTGAAGGCGGATTGAGTGGAATTCCATAAAACTCTCGTAATCTTAGAAGGTCCGTTTGCATGTACACAGCTTTGGATGGAACAAGTCCTGGTGGTCTATTTCCTAAAAGTAACAAAAATCATTTGGCATTTTCTTTAGTTAGGAAAGCCTTTGTGGGGCTTACTTTAAAAATTGAAATTTTAGTAGCACTTTAATTTTATTATATAACTTTTAATTTATGAGAATGAAATAATAAATAAATATAATCAATTATATTATTATTATTATTATTATTATTATTATTATTATTATTATTATTATTATACACAATAACATTATTGTGGTTGTTAAAAATATTTTAAGGACGGTGCCTCCTAATATGAAGATATTTTTTCGCGGATTATCACTATGCTAAAATGTAGATGTTGGCAATGGCTAACGAAAATTGAAAAGAAAATTGGGGGTAACCACGCATTTTTCAGAGATAATTAAGTCCAAAGCTGCAAAAAATAGAGACTTAGTATTTTTTTTCAAAAAAAAGAAAAGAAGAAATATTTCTCTGAACATTTCCTTAGAATTCCCATTTACATATACCAAGGCAACAACAAACCACAAACTTTGAAATACATAACAACTGGTGATATAAAAACTACTTTTTATGTAGTATTTATTACAAAATCATTGAATTGGAGGCATTTTTGGCCCTGACTGCTCCCTTTTAGTTGAGCAAAAACACAGGCTAAATATATTTTGCGAACCATGAAAAAATCACCATGTGTTGAGTAGGCTTACCACTTTCATTTTGTGAGGTAAAAAGTGGGGGTCACCGTGCGTTTTTTAGAGCTATGTTGGTTATTTTCTACTTTTAAGGCACTGTTTTGGGGGCTCAAGACAATTTTTGCTCTACCCCCTCCCTAGTAAGTTAAATATTTGCAAGTATTTTCCTTGGGCATATATATCTGGTATGGCGACACATGCTGGAACAAAACGTTTTCTTGATTCTTCGTGAATTCGAGGACATTTTTTCAATGAAGATGGCTTTGAATGTTAAGAGCAAATTCGAAGACGTTTTGAGATGTGCATTTTAAGTAAATTTCAAAGTTTTTTCCAGTATAACTTGCCCTTTTAGGCTCTGGCGAAGTGGAAGACAAACATGTACGTAAGATGTAGTTTTGTCATTTACTTTCGCAGTTGTTTCTTGTGGTTGTATTATCTTTCTGGAAGGAGTTTTGAAATGCATAAAAACTACGCAGTTTGAGAGCCAGTATTCGTGATTCATTGCTTCTGATTTTCGCAGTCCGTTATTCAGGCAAATTAAGTTCAAGCTTTTCATCAGTTACGAAGGTAAGACATCGTGTTATGTTACATCTTACGTTCGATGAAAACATCTTTCTTTTTGTTATTGTTGAAACAGCAATAAAATAAAAGAATAAAACCGAACCAGATTTGTTGTGTATTAAACTGCTATGTGTAGCACATAACTTTTTTAAGCAATTCCTTTGAATCACTTTATATTATTATACAGCATTTTGATTAAGCTTAAGTCTTAAGTTCTTATATTATTTGCCACTTCCCTTCACTTGCTTTTCCGTGATTCAGAGTAATTTCATAAAACACACCACAATAACGCTTTCTTTTACGGGTTTTTGATGTAGACATCCTGTTGCCAATCCTGTAAAACCGCTAAATCAAGAGCTTACAAAAAAAAATACGGTAACCATCAAAACAAACAATCTTCTGAGGAAATCGCGCAAGTCAAGATGGTTGCGTGGTGCGCAGAAGGAATGCGCACTAGCAATAGGAGGCACCGTCCTTAAATGACAAAAAAATTGAAAAATTCTTGAAAATTTAATTTTTTTAGCAACTGGAGTTTTGGTATGTGGAAATTAAAGAAAGTTTTTGTTTGTCAACACTTTTCATCGTCTTTGCACAATTACCATATTTCCTTGAATAATGGTCATCCCTCAATTAATTGAAGGGCTGGGGGCATAAACTGCCTATGAAGAGTTTTAGGTGGTTTTTTTGCATACGTTATTTCTCGAAAATGAAAAAGAAATAGGTGAAAAAAAATACGGGACAATGTTTTTGAATCAAAATGCAGTTCACATGCAAATATTTGGACAAATCCAAGCAAACTAAAAAAACGGCCGAAAATTCCACATACTTAGGCAGTTTATGCCCCCAGCCCTTCAATTAATCACCTCCCTCAAATGGTCGCGCCCCTTTGATGGAAATATTTAAAATAATCACCTCCCTCGAATAATTGCCCCCCCCTCCCCCCCCCCAACCCCTTTTGCCATCTTTGGAACACTTAAAAGACCATGTTCAGTTATTTGATGTGATTATTTTTTATTTAATGGGATTTTATAATAAAACAAAATATTTAGAGCATTTTTTTTTCCATTAGCAATATTTGAAATAATCACCTCCCTAGAATATATTGCCCCCTTTTGGTGCAAAAAAAAGATCACCCCAGTCACTGGTATTATTTGAGGAAATACGGTATCCAGAATATTTATACCCCCTTCCCATACAGAAGACCATTGCAAATTACAAGGGAATAGGGACTCTTCAAAGCTAATCCAGGGAGATGAATAATCTTGTTCTCAGGGTTCCCCCATTTTCCTTGGCAGAGAGATCCGAAGTTCAGCAAGAAGAAACCTTTCACTACTTGAAGTATGTGTGGGATCTTTGTGAAAATTATTATTAACTTACATTAAATTACATAATGTCATACCAGAACTAGCCATAATTCCAGATAGAAGACAGGGGCAAAACTGCAGGTCTAAATTCCACCTGGGACGATAGCGACATAGCACCTAAAGGATGTCAAAAGTGTGGTTATTAAAAAAGCACTTTGTTGGTGATGATGAAATGTACTACCATTTGTCTCATGATGTACCCCTGTAGATATAAGATCAAAACATTTTGGCTACTTAACCCATTGGCGACCGTGCCGGCCAAAACCGGCAGCACAAGACTCCCATGCTTCAAAACATTGCAACTTTCTCAATTGCATGAATATTGCCTTAACTGTCAGATGTGAGCACAAAATGGAATGTCCTTTAAATTTGGATATCCAATAAATGCAAGAAACATAGAGATTTTTACCAAATACGGCCTTTTGAGTTTGGACAGGAACAAAACTGACCATTTTTAACATCAAAGAGAAACCATGAAAATGCCCCTTTTTGAATTCATATTTTTTAAAGAAATCATCGTTGCAAAAACCAAACTTCAACCATCATAACAAAATTCAGTCCTTGCTCTAGCTTAGAAATGACTTTTTTATTCAGTTTCTTTTCCCGAGCATAGATACAGCCTTTTGTTCCAGTGCATTCAGGCCTTACCGCCATTTTCAACATCTCGACCGCATTGCATGCTGGGAAATAATGAGAATTTTTGACAGCGCCCGTTCCTTACCCCAATTGTTTCACATATAAACAGCCACTCCGACCTACCGCCAAAAATTGATTTCCTGCTTGTGGTCATCTTCAGTGCTCACAAATTCCAAAATATGTGGCGGTAGGTCGAGAAATTCATCAATAGTCGAGTCCCAAAGGTACTAAGTGTCCGACCGGCCAAATTCCCAGTTCGTCAAGTAACAAGCCAAATTCGGCAACAAAGTGCATCACCTTGCTCGATTCTTTGAGAAAGTGGACTCTTAGCTACTGTTACGCTTAATGATGCTCATCAGGAACCCACTAAAGACGAAAAATGGCTGTAAACTTAGCAAAAATCGCAAGCAAACCGAACTTGGGACACCCTTGTAGCTCCACGAATAAAAAATAGCTACGTCAGAATGACGTTTTCAGAAACCTTGAGCCTCCAGTGCCTTAGGACAGCACCACTTTGCCATGGTAGTTTCAAATAAAGAGTCATGAATGCTATGGATCGTTTATAGGTGGAAAATCACTCCGAAAACGTAAAAACGGCTGGGCGCCAATGGGTTAATGCTAGTCTTTATCATCTCCTAGGTGATGAGGTCAACTGGTTATGCATTAACATTGGTATCATGGTGGGTTAATTTTGGACTGGATTTCAATTCCTATTATTTGGTTAAGCTTTCTTTTGTTACTGCTTGTTATTAGAGCACTGCGCGTGTAAGATATTTTTGTTTCTTGATCATTACCCAATATTTTCCAGTATTTTCCTTTTAATCTGCTGCAACAGCTAGTAGAACTGAGAATACTTTAGCTGTAGTTACAGTAAAATGGCTAAGTATCCCCCTTGAATTAAGATAAATGCTTTTATTTAAAGAAAGTATTGCCTTGACTTTTGAATTGTATATAGAGTGTTTTCAGTCATGCAAGTAACAAATAAAATCATCAACCATTCAATGGATAAAGTCAAGAAATTGTAATAAATAAACAACAATCATGCCAAAGTCTCAGGGCCGTGCGATATCCCATACTCGAGTTATTCAGCAAAATGTTCTTCTCAAATTATAGTGTTTTCTATGAAAATGCCATCTTGGTGTCCCTCTGAGGGACGCCAAGATGGCGGCCGGAAAGGAGTTAAAACATATGTTTCACTGAAAATATCTCAAAGGCTTTGTTCTCTCTGTTGAGTTTTCAAACATTCACATAGACACTTCTCTTAGCATGTTGGCTTTTCAAATCTCAAAAACACACGGTGAATTGATGTTTTCATGTAAGTGACATACTTGTGAGCAGACATCTTTATGTCATGCACAGTCCTTGTTTCCAACGGTTATCCATTTTCGTTTGTAAAAAATCTTACGAAAACCAAGGGATGAACAACCACTAAAGAACCTGAACCCAAAATTAAATCTACTGTGGTCCTGCCATATGTCAAAGGCACATCGGAGGCTCTTCGCCATTGCCTAGAACAACATAGCCTCCCACGCAGTCGTTTTTAGGGGACTCGTATTTCACCTTCTCCCCACTAACGCCTGCTTATCCGAAGCCAACATTCCTTTCCCTTTGTTTGACTTGCGGGCATCCTAGCCAACCACGATCGAGCAACTGTCCAGCGATGATAAGTAAAATTAATCCTTATGCATGCTTCTTTCTCTCACGAATTTGTAAACGTATCAAAGCGCTGAAGCCGATTTGTTTTTTAAATGCGACCAAATTAGAAATCTGAAGCATTTATCAGTCGATCAAACATAGAGTAAACCGACATGAAATTATCACACATGGTACAACAACAAAGCTTGATCTCTCATGGTCAAATCATGGTTAAATCAGATGAAATTCGCCCACCCAGCGATCCTGAAACGTCCTGGGGAAGCAGTCAGAAGTTACCAAACACCGGTGGCATAGACTGCACCAACTAGTAGTTTTTTTCTTCAGTTCACGAGATGTGGACGGCAAAATTATGCAGCTTATTACCTAGCAGCTCGTTCGATCCAATGCGCGCTATGGTCTACCTATGGCAAAGTTTCCTTCCTCCAAATCACTCAGACTAACCAAAGAAATGTCAATACTTCTTAAATAACTGACTTGGCCTTTCATCAAATTCACGAGAAGTGACACAACAGCTACAACATGACCAGTGGCGAGGAAATAGAAGATTGAAGGCGAAGCGTGCATGATACCGAAATAAGCGTCTGAATAAGTCGGCATATTGACGGAACTATTATCGCTATTTCCTCTCACAAATTCTTAAACTGAAGTCAGTTGATATGCATTTAAACAGGAAATTTTAAACGTAGAGCACAAGGTGATCAAAGCTTGTTCAAGCTTTGTCTCCGCTATGTTGAACTATCCCGCGAAAAGCATCCTGAGGTCAAGGTCAACCTTCCAGAATTTAGTAGGTAAAATGTGATTGGCTAAGCAGCGGGAAAGGAATGTTGGCTTCAGGTAAGCAGGCGTTAGTGGGGAGGAGGTGAAATACGAGTCCCCTAAAAATGACTGCGTGGGGGGCTAAGAACAATAAGGCATACGGACTGTTTTCAGATCTGACACAACTCTTAGAATCACACCTAGTGCGACCTAAGGACATTGCCGATCCAGTAAAACAAGACGGAGTAGTCTACAAGATTCCCTGTGAATGTGGTAAGGTTTATATTGGAGAGACGGGAAGATCTATGCATGAACAGATTAAGGAACACGGTAGAGACATACGGCTTGTTCGAACCCAATCCTCCATCATTTCAGAACATAGCAACGCAACCGGACATTATCCGCTCTGGGACAAAGTTAAAGTTGTTGACTGAGACCCACATTGGTACACCCGTAGGGTTAAAGAGGCTATTCACATAAGACTTCACCCTAGCAACATTAACAGGGACAGTGGAATTGAAATTCCTGAAGCGTGGATGCCCACAATCAAACAACACAACAGCCAATCAGTACCAAAGCGGACCGCTGAGGGAACAATTTCTAGTCTGAACGACAAGGATCGAAATCCTCCAATCAACAACAGCCTAAGCGAGGATTGAAACGCACCAATCACTTCTTGTACTCACACGCAGCCAGTCAACACCATCGCCTGATGAAGACCAGCAGTATAGCAGTCGAAACATTACGATCCACATCTTTGTGACTCAATCGTGAGACAAAAAATTAACTCAGCTATCATTTGAAACCACGATGACAAACACCTTTCATAATATCTAAAATTTAAACTGCTCTATTTTCAAAATAAAGCAAGCTACCGAGCTGAAAACATGCAAGCAGATACATTTCTAAAATGTCTTTTACATGATGAAGATAAAAGTGCAAAAGTCTGTTTACTTTTGAATTTTATGTACCTATCAATGGTTTGCCCCAGGATGGGACGGGGGGGCAACCCACGGAAAATTTGATATTTTCAGGTTTTCAAATGTCAATTTCCCCACCCTTGGATCGCCATTAGAAGTCAAATTCCCACCTCAGAAACTAGCACAACAAACTTTTCAAGATGGCAGTCAAGTCAAATTCCCCACCCTGGGGTCCACTGTGGAAGTCTAATTTCCATGGGTTGCCCCCAGCCCCCCCCCCCCCCAATCCTGAGGCAAACCATTGATAGGTGCATTGGTTTTTTTATGACGTCACATGAAAACCTCTATTCTAATCCTCAACTGAAAAATCCAATCATTCAACCATAACTTTCAATCACATTTCTGGTCAACTCTTGGTTGGTGAATCTAAAAAGAGAATAATGATGAAAATAAAATTTTCCCACCCATAACATCGGTTACATAACACATGTGTTCTTTTCATCAACTGTCATGCAATCTGATTGTTTCTTTGTTTCTTTAGCAGATTAGCACTGTGCATGTGGTGAACAACTGCTTCTTATACTCAGAGCAGCAAAATTCTGAAGAGCAGACGTTTCATTCGAAACACAAATTGTGTTTCGAATGATTACGGCTACTAATTAATGTATATCTTGAGCAATCTTTGATTCACTACAAGACTACCCAGGCTGAGATAAATTATTGTAAATTTAAGAAAAAAAATCGATCATACAATACAATAAAGTTTATTGTGAAAATACACTTAGCTACAGTAATGGCGTGCTTTCACAGACGGGACCGAAGTAGGGGTCTGTGAAAGCACGCCAGCTAATTTACAGGTATTCCACAAACACAATAAAATTAAGAGTTAAAAAGCTAAATATGGAACATACTATAATTAAAATTATCATAGAGATCATAGAGCTGATGACATAATTTTACGCTTTGCATGTTAAAAATGTTGTGATGAATTTCTGTCAATCTGTTCCAGGTTTGGAAATAATCCAAGTTGACGGGTTATTCAAGTAACGCCCAAACCCCTGACCCCCAGTCCCTAGGGAGTTCTAGGAAACAGCTTCACACCCGTAAGAAAAAATAAGAATGCAATATCACGTGAGCTATGTCAACCGATAAATTTACCTCAAATGCAACCCAGGAATACGGCGACAGAACATCGTAAAACAGCTCAACAGTTCTCTTAGCAAGCGCCATTTTGGGAAATGAGCAACGGTACAGCCGTTTTGTCAAACATGAAGTGCTTAGTGCTCACCTTTACAAATATTACGTCACCATAATCCTAAATGGCGGCCGGCTGAAGACTTTTCTCCCCAGTGGAATTTTCTTCGCGACAAAACTGTAGCCCTGAAGCTGAAATTCTGTTTAAGAGTATGAGATGCTGCGAGGTATAGAGTTGGATGCAACTGTTGGTCATAAATGTCTTTCAACGCATAACGGAAGATTTTTAAAGCGTCAAGCTTAAAAGCTTCTTAATTATAATCTTGACGGAGTCAAATCATGACAGCAATGCTGAGGTCAAGAATCATCCAAGAATTACATAGATTCAGTGTTACATTTCCTTCATCTCGTTGTGTCACTGTTAATCGTAAAACCTCTGTGAGATGTTCTTCAAGATGTTCTTATGCCACGTCTGTTGCGTCGAACTTCCTACAGTTTAATAAGAAATCATCAAGCTCAACGAATTTGAAATTGGATCACCTGAGAGCAACAAGGCCTTCTTGTTCATCCAGAGCGTTGTTAAATCTGAGTGATGCCTTTTCAGAAGCAAACAAAGTCCGTCTTATAAAGCAGCTGGCACTGATGAAGCCTCGCAAATCTTCATTAGCAACCTGCTCAGCAGAAGCTGCTGTGTTTGTACCTTTCTGTATCGTGGACTCCACTCCCTCAGTACTCTTTACACTGCGTTCAAGTCAGTTAAATAGCCATAGAGGGGAAGTAAGGTCAGAATCAGCTTTCGTCGATTAATTCCAGATGAGCCAATCACTTAGGCATTGCTTACATGGACGCGGTTTCCAATAGACACGGTTTCATGACTTCCAAACCCCATCAAAAACGATGTGGTTTCAAAGTGTTTACACAGAACCTATCCAACCATTAACGTCATGGCGATCTCGCTCTCAGGAATTCTTCTGGAAGCATAACACCGTCCAAAAAGTTGTCCTCCCAGGCCGAATCCAGAATTGTTCTTTTGCTTTCTCTTTGTTACTCTGGAGCGTATCGACGAAAAAGTCAACATTTCAATACATCTCTACCTGTTATTACGATATGCCTCGCTTTATAGAGAGTAAAATATATGAAAGCTGAAAAAACGAACTTAAATTGTGATTGTGCGAAAAAGCGCTGCACTCCGTGCGAGGTTCACCATATTTATCCTTCACGAGCCAGCCAATTTTGTGCCAAAATAAGTAACCATTTTTAAATTGATGCGGTTTCGCCATTTGACATGACCAATGAAACCATATCATTTTGAAAATGCTCCACTTTTGAAAGCGTTTTCAAAACGACCCGGTTCTGATAACAAACTCGACCAGCACCATGTAAACGAAAGGCATAACCACATTGAAACCGATGCAGTTACAAATGAATCTGCGTCCATGTAAACAGTGCCTTAGAAAACCCTGTGCCTCCTGGCATACCTGGGGGCTGACTATTTGACATTCCTGGGGGTGGGGGGAGGGAAGAGGGAAATTCTAATTTTGCCTTCAATATTTAGCAGAATAAACACAGTTGTTTTTCTCTCAAGTATAGCTTTTGAGAGTGATTTACAGGTAACCACATTGGCACATATTAAAAGTTCCACTTATGATGCCAAACATCAGCGAGAGTAAAATACTTATAATAATTATACGAGGTGAAGTAAGTATTCTCATTTCCAATATTTGAATAGGGGTCAGAAATGAGAATTCATCCGTAGCACTGATGGATCCTATAGAGTTATGTGTGCAGCCACTCACTATAGGACTGCCCTGAGCATTCCAACACATTACTGAAACTGTGTAACAGTATAAAATACTGAAAGTTTGACTTTTAATGCCATGACAATTTGTAGCTTTCCTGGTGGTAAAAAAGATAAAGAGGACAAAAGCCTGGTGGAGACAGCCATCAGAGAAATGGAAGAGGAATTAGGAATTGAGAGGACCTCTGTTCACGTCTGGGCATCACTGCCAGCTATACCAGATAGGGTAAAATTTTGTTGACTTCTTTATCACTGTTAGTGCCATTTTTTTACAATGAAATACATGTATGTACATGACAATTAATTGCTGCAATTCCATGATTTGTTTGTTTGTTTATATTTTTCAAAAAACCTAAAGTTAACTAAAGCCAAACCTGGTTTAACAGTACACCAGTAAAGCATTTTAATTTAAATTCATCCCCACATCACAATCCCAATAAACAGATATAGTGACCATTTGGTCTTGGCCCATATTACAATCTCTGTTTTGCACAAATCTGCATCTAATAATTATTTCAACTTCTTCTGTGTTGTTATTATTGATAATTTGCAGTTTGGAAAAACTGCAATCACAGCTGTCCTTGGATTTATTGGAGAAGTTGATGTTAATTCACTTCAACTGAATCCTGAAGAGGTAAGCCCTGAAGCATTAACATGTGATACTAAGTGAGTGTATGCCATATACAAATTTTGCAAGTCACTTCTAGAGCTCGCCTTAAGTCTTTTCTGTGGAGGGTTAAGTTCACCATAGGCTTTCCAGGTTGATTAAAGAGTGCACTCAGATTTTCGTCATTGAAACACAATGGGGAAATCATAGCCCCTGAACATGAAGTTGTTGAAAACGCAGTAAATATCTGTTTTTGGCATCAAAAATGTCAGCTTGCATTATTGTCAGCAAGAAAATATTTACCTTCAAAGTTCTTGGAAGATTCATTTCAGCTAGCATTTTCTGAAAGGAAAATTTTGTTCCCTAACATTTTTGGGCAATTAAAATTTCAGCTAAGGAATCTGAATACTGTACATCAAATTTTTCTAGCCAACAAAAACATCACTTTCAATAGACTTCAAACAGCATAAAGTACTTAACAATGCTTTTCTACAGCTTTTAGTTGATTTGGCTTGTTGGGTGTCCCTGAAGTAACTACTCTTGCTCACAAATTTCTGACAACAGATTATAGACTGAATTTAATTTGAAGAATTTTTTGATCATTTATTACTTCAGGTTGAATCAGTCTTCACTCTTTCCTTGGAACATCTGTGCAATACTAAAAATCAAAGATACACAAAGCATAAACATCTTGGAGTAACAATCATAAAGAGACCAGTATTTGTTAATAGTCCACATAGAATATGGGGCTTAACTGCCATCATTCTAGACTTGATTATGTCTGTGTTCTGTCCAGAATTTTATCGAAGGATGTTTGAAATTAAAGGTCATGGTTTAGGTTAATCATTTACTGCTAGACTGTGATCTTAATTGAATCTTAAACTGGATTCAAAAGAGAAAAAGATGTACACTGTGTATGATTTGTAAAAAGTTTGCTAAGTTTGTTTTTATTCAAAAGAGAAAAAGATGTACATGATTTGCAAAAAGTTTGCTCCACGTAAGAATAACTTTGATGAATGGCAATGATTTAGAGACCAGTGTGTATGTGGAAGGAAAATGATTTTAGTGAAAATTGAATCCTAGGGCTAAGTCATCCCTTACACATTCTTCATGTCTTTGTAAGTGAATGTTTTGAGACCAGTGACACAACAAAGTTGCAAAGGAGTGATGAAATTTGAAATTGAAGAGTGTTGAGTTGTATTGCTCAGCTTTGAAGAAGTTGATGTACTTCTCTCTTGCCACAATGTAGATTTTTGACCTTTTGAAGCCCTGAGTATGGTCTGCGAATGCAGATGTGTTTCAGTTATCACTTCTCTCCGTCTGTTTTTGCAGGCTACCCTTAGTAAAGACCAGGGCCCAGTTCGGAAGTCGATTGACCCTAATCCAAGGAGTTAATTTCCCTCTCCACGAATGTTGCTCAATAATAATAATAATAATAATAATGCTAAAATTCTGCAAAATTTTAGATTAGAAGAAGTCAATCCTGAAGAGCAAAAAGCAGCAAAAGAACTTTCATCCAAAAGTTAACAATTGCAACCAAAGTTTACGTTAACTGGCTTTCCAACAACCTGGCCCAGAAATACAACTTTACAACAGTAATGATAAAATATATTTTTGTGTGTCTCATGTTGTAGTCATTTTAGTAACCTGCATAGAAGATGCTGGAGGAAAATGGGGTCAGTGTTAGAGCAGCGTGCTGGAGGAAGGAGAAGCTTCCCTGTCTCTAATTTGTGCCCCATTTTTCTCTGGTGCCTGCTACACAGACTATCATCAGTCTTGTACATCTAGTCTTCATCCCATACTGTGCATGCTTGCAGAAACAAGTGACTCTCAAAAGATCCGTTAGGTTTAGAATTTTGAGTAGCTTTTTCAAACAAGACAGAGACCGGCAATGAAGTGAACTCCAACATGGCACTGAACTCTAAGCATGATCAATTCAAGTGGAAGTCTGGAATTTTTGGACCTCAGGATCAGAACTTTCCAGAGTCACTCATTTCTCAACCACTGCACAAGAGGAATGGAGACTGGGTATGAGATTGGACTATCATTTGAGATCTTAATACGTCACTTGACTGCATCTCATTTAAACTGGGGCTTGATTAAATTTCCAAATCACATGGTTTTTATTTGGTACAAGTAAAACTCGGCCCAGTTGTTCAAAGCATGATTAACTAATCCCGGGTTAGAGTGAACTGTGAGTCCAATGTAGTTACTGTTCAATAAAAGCATTTCCAAGAGATTTTCAACCTTGAGTTTTGACTGGAATTTAACTTTTAATTACTTTAATAATGTAAAACCTTCTCAACAAGCAAGATGAAAACTTTCATTAACTCTTAATCCAGGGTTAGCATTAATCGGCTATCAAACAACTGGGTCCTTGACTATTGCCCATATTACGGAGTGGACTTTGCAAAGTTTTGCTGGGAGAAAATTTTAAAAAACTCGAGTAGCACATTAGGTGTTATATATTGAAATCATGAAATTTTTACCATTGTATATGTCTAGGTGGAGTCAGTGTTTACGCTCTCCTTGGAGCACTTGTGTAATCCAGTCAATTATGGCTACACCAAGTTCACATCACAGTCTGTCTTACCAGTGTTTTTTAATGGACCCCACAAAGTTTGGGGACTTACTGCAGTAATACTGGAACAAATTCTCTTGGTTTTGGCTCCACAGAATTATAAAAAACAACTATTTCAAGTGGCAGGAAATAAGGCATCATCGTTTGCTAAGTCTACTGTATGACATGGTATCATTCAGGCCCGGCAAGGGTGTGGTGGGATACCAATATACCCGGTTTTTTGCCCGTCAGATACCAATATACCTTAAAACTGCAAAACTTGTGATACCTAATACCTAAAATTATCTTGAAGCCTTTAATTCATGTCTGTATACCAAATACCTAAAATTCAGGAAAAAAAACAGATACTTTATACCCGAATTGTAACATAAAAATACCATATACCTGAATTAAAATGGCTCTAGATACCATATACCCAAAACCCCTGGCCGGGCCTGATCATTAGCTATATCTAAGTGTGACCTTATGGTAAAATAAAAACGTGATGTTATCTGGTGTGAATTTCAAATATATTCCACTCATATGAAAAGACATTTTCAACTCATACCTTGTTGTCTAGCCTTTAGCTGCAAAATCTTTCTTATTTGTGCTGTCAGATAGGTTTTTAATCATGTGGTAATCCTTTGTCGCAGTTAATGGTTAAATAAGCAAAAAAGGTCAATCCAGTTCTGTATTAATGAATTAATTAACAAATCTGTAATACGACAAGAAAGTGTTGCCATTACTTGTATATAAAAAGTGCATTGCTTTAATTTTCTTGAAAAATATATTACAAATTCTTCATAATGTACATGTGTATTATACTGGTACTTGTAGAAACGTTTCACAGCTCGCTTGTTTTTCTTTTGTTATTATTACTTTAAACCCAGCCAAGGTTTTACTTTTCACTGACTAAAACATGTTTCAAACATTGTCCTCAGTTCTCATTTCTTCTACTTAACCATTGCAATGGCTTGGATTGCATTGGGAAAACTTAAAATGTGACCACAATAAGTTGAACTAAATAAACAGATGAATCTTGACAACTTGTGCCATTATGGGGTACTCAAAATTGGTTACAAAAGGTAGCGGTAAGAGTTTTCAAGTTCAAATTACTCAACATGTGACATAACAGGCATCCTGCTTTGTTGTTTGAGGTGATGAGAAGTTCAAGTAAACTAAGTTATCAAGATTCCCTTGTTTTATCAAAATTATTTTCATTATTTTCACCTTACTGTAAAACAATTTTACAGCCTTCATTTATTAGTAACCAGATCAAAAAACTCTGTTTAAAGTTATTTAGCCTTGCTGCTCAGAATTTAAAGGCCTGTTGTCTTTGTCCCACGTCACTGAAGGATAACTCAGTGAGAAGAGAGAAAAATTTACAATGCTCTGATTTTTTTATGGCAGTACAATAAATTACTAGTGAAACATTAATATTCTTCATGGTGGGGGAGGGAGAATATTACAGCTGGGATTGTGCATTTCCAGAAAATAATGTCATCCCCCAGTGCAAGGTGACATCAAATTCCAAGTTGGGAGGGGGGGGGGGGGAGCTGGGAGGAAGCTGAGTTTCAAACAAAAATACTTCCAGGGAGGGGAATGAAGTCACTATTTTCTAGAGCAACATCGTATCATCAGACAGCATTAAACTGCCAAAATGGTGGATTGAGGAAAATCTGGAGGCACATTATGAGGAATGGCAAGTGTAGGTGGGAATTCAGGAGCTGTGTTGAGCTGTTTTCCCCGTAGATGAAGATCTTTGTTGATGAGGTGGGGGTGAAAGTGACATGACAGGCTCTTGGATGCGGCATGGTGACGATAAACAAATGTCTCTCTGGGATGACGGCTGTATGACAGACTATATGTTGACACATGTGTTCCCAGGTTTTCCATGGCTGCCTCTTTCTTCCACTTTTCTTGAAGTTTTTGCAGTAGACCATAGTTTGTGGGATGTCCTGCAAACAGTGAAGAACCCTGAGTTAGTCATTTTAACCTGTACCATTGTCATTAGAGTTCTTAAGTTCTTTCCCATTCAAGCCTTACTTTTCTTTTCTTGTTCACTCTATCTGTCACATACTTTTGATAATAAAAGTTGGGAGAATTTCTTGTAATCAAGTCAATTTATCTCTCACTGATGATAATGTTCTTATTTCTTATAACCTATTATTGCAAAAAGTAGTGATACCCTAAAGAGAAATTAGTATTTGATCACCAGTGAGGCTCAAAGTGTTAAAAAGACAGTGCTGGTTTATGGACAACTTATATACATTTATAATGAATGTTTGGTTTTATCGCCAGAGTCGATATTGAATTAAATCACACAGAGATTCAAATGCTGGTATTTCAGGGTATATCTTTCTGATACTTTACACTGATGAAGGGCTTACTGTGCTCTAAACATTAACTCTCAAAGCTCTTTACCAATTGGCAAATTAACTATCATCTCATTTTATGAACCAGTCATTTATTTGGTGTTTCTCACTGAGGCAGCTCTATAGTTTCTTTAGAAACTAACCCCTTATCATAAACAATGGACTAATGTTCAACAAACCTTGAATAGGGTAGTCTGATCTTTCAGGAGCCCAAGCCAATTTTTGTCTGTCCCAGCTTCTCAGTGGAGGGAGTCTAGCCTCGGTGATCTCACGCTTGTTAAATTGTTGATCATACCATGATATTCTGTTGCCTTCATAGGCTTTTTGGTGATGAGAGAAAAGATGTTCCTTCCTAAGACCCTGTGCAAAAATAAAGGTTTACAGTAAATGTAATCAAAACAAACAGCATGTACTGTCCTGAAAATTGCAATGCAAATGATTCATCACCTTGAATACTTATTTTTACTTTCACGTACAGTGTGGCTTTGTTTACTATATGCTGTGTCCCTGTCAGTAACATTATCTTTGTCCTTTGTTATTGACGACAACTGTGTCAACACATTACATCTTCTTTTCACCATAAATGAGAGATCTAACAATGTCTACATTGCTTGATTATAATATAGTAAGAGTATTTTGTGCTGTAAAATTGAAGCACTTACATCATGTTTTTCAAGTGCCTTTCTCCTGGTTGTGACATCTGGTAGAAACTTTCCATAATTCTTAAAATCCACACGGTGTGTGCTGTCAGAGAAGGACGAACCTCTCTCAAACTAAAAAAAAAACGGAAAAAACAAAGCCACAAGTGAGGCTAAATCAGCGGCGTATATCATCATCGTCATCATCATCATGATCATTATTATTACTATTATTTTCAGCCCTTGTCATGTCATGCATTGCATAGGGCATCAAGCAGTGCATATATGCATAGTTGAAAGCAATCTGATCTCACCCGTCAGACGACAAGCCAAGCATGGCATCCTGTCTTTGCCGGACCGTTAAGTCAGTTTTCCTAGTACAGCTGTAAGTGCATTTCATTTTAGATACCCCCAGAAGGATCAAGCAGTGGGTATATTTGGCAGCTGGCAGAAACTAATTCTATTTGTCTTACAGACCAAAGGTCTACATAGCATTTTTGATATATCAGTAATAAAAATATATGCACAAAAGAAAAGCATTCCTTTAAAACCTCCTATTGTGTGGGCAAAAAGAATTTTAAGGTATGTTAAATGCCCATCAACAACATTCCTTGTTGGTGCTGTAATTTGTCGACAAAAATAAAAAAAAAATCAACTCTCCAAAATTGTCTTTTGTTTAATTATTTTTCTCTTAGGTGTTGGCGCTTGATACAATTTGAATAACATTTTAATGAAAGGAGAATCAGAGGGCTGTAGATGTCTTGACACACACGTACACTGTACCTGCATAGCTGGCGATATATCGATGAATATAACCGTGTTATTCAATGTGTATTAAATAAAGTAAAGCTTAAAATCATGTTTGGTATTTCGACTGCTTTATAATAAAAGGCAGTTATAAATAAAGAGCATAGAGTTATTTATATAAACATGCATGCATAATAATCGCTTACATTCTAAGCATGTCTTTTTGTTTTTGCATAAAATGACATTGTAATTGCAGTTTGTTCGGACGAAGAAGACATTGACAAGCCTTCGAAAAACTGGAAATCTAGCCTTGACTTTTGAATTTAAAACGATAAACTTGGCAACGAAAGTTTCCCGACTAATTGTTTACAGTTATTTATAGCTTGTGTGGTACCGATCGAGTGACAATCAAATATATAAGCTTAAGTTTTTCGGAGTGGAATGTGCGGAAATTAATGTTTTTAATTTTTTTTTTACTTACCACTCTTCGCTCCTCGTTCCAATTACCAATCAAAACGTCTGTAGCATATCTCTGTTCTATTCTCCAACCCGGAAGATTCCATTTTGCATCAGCATGGTCTTCCATTCTTGTACTCGAGTTCTCAACAAGCAATTAGAACTGTAATGAGAACTTTTTGTTTCGTTTCAATGAAAATTCGTTGCCATGGACGCGTAGTTGCTAGGCAATGGTTCCGCTGATCATTTTGCCTGCTTTTCTCTCGACCCAGTCTTTTGTAACAACGAACGGCCATTATGGAACTGTTCCATTATGGTGGATGTCCTTTAACCAGAGGTTGCTTTCTTTTTCATGTAACACACAAGTAGAATGCTTCTGGGAGATATTTTGAGTGGAAAAGAAAAATCTCGTCTTGTTCTTGTGCATGGTAAGAGTTTTTCTTGTAATTTTTGCAGTTCGTACTTCAGTAAATCAAAATGAGTTCCCTTGCAATTGAGTATAAGCTTAAAGCATCACAGGGTGCAGAGGAGTTCTGTTCGTTCGTACACGACAAAGTCTCACCTTGTTAATTCCAAAATATGTTTACTTTGTACGATAAAGATTGTCGAAATGAAATCCTTCTGATTTGTGAATGTTTTTTTCCATATCCTTCTATATCCTCCTCTGCACCCTATGAAAGCATGAACGTCTGAAACTCCGCCTGTACACTAGTTCTTTTATGATGAGGTTTCAGCATGTGGTCGATATAATGCTCACTTTTAATCGACTGAGCACTGGGAGCTGTGTACAGTTGACAGTAAATTGGGTCCAATAAAATGTGTCCTGAGCTTCTATAAATCTTTTATCCTTAGTGAGGCCCTGTTTGGTGGGGGGGGTGTTTATGTCCCCCGTCTGATTTTCAAAACTTCACATGTCGCAAATTTCAGAAGGGCCACAGTCGCTGTCGGAATTTCATGCAGTGACCGATGTCATTGTTGTAATTTGGGAAAGTTCGGAACATCATAATTCAGGGGTTGTAACTCGGTGTGTTTCCACACAGAAGACTGACAGAACGATTAACTTTGAAAATACAAACTCATTCTCGACATTTTGCTCTGCCTGAATGCCATCAAGTCGCTGTCTTATTTAAAATCGTCAATGTCGCTGTCCATTTTGCTTTTATTTTTGTCGCTGTTGGCATTTCACGGGATTGGTCTTGTCATTCATTGTCATTTCATTTCCTTCATGTCGCCATCTCAGAGCCATGTCACCTGTCGAAAGTAACCTTAACAGGGCCTCTTTAGTAAGGCCATCCCCCTTTTTTGTTCGTTTAGTGTTGAATGTGTTTCTTGACATTGGGTCGGTCGGATTGAAAAAAAAAACTTTAAAAAAATTGCAAGAAGTCTCGGAATAGGAGGCCTGGTAAATTGTGGGTTCATCCAGTCCTTTGTGGGGGCAAATGGCCATTTTATGACGTAATTTGAAGTTGGAATTTTGACCGTTTGCCCCGAGAAAGGACTGGATCTACCCACAATTCACCAGGAACTGATCATTAGCAAAATGGTGTATTGGATGGGTTAACAAAATGCATAATATTCTGTGAAAAATGTTCTTGTTTTTTGTTCCTATTTTTCTCTATGCTGTCACTATTCTCATTTTTCAGATTAAAAGAATATTATTTTAAGTGAAAAACGTGTTAACTATGTCGTTAGCTTTTTTTTGAAAATCCCAAAACTTTGGGCAGATGGGATGATACTAAACGGAGAAAAAAAAGATAATGGCTTATTAGACTTACCTGTTGTCAGTAGGCAGGGCTGTCAACCCTCCCGGATAATCCAGAAGCTCCTGCAGATTTTGATCATACAGTGTATCTCCTGGTCACCAGATTAGAGTCTAAAATCTCCCGGATAATCACTGACGTTTGCCATTTCTTGTGAGACTCCAATTTTGAAACAATGAAATTTCAAATATTTTGCATTGTTTGAGCTATTTTACTGTTAACATGGGTCACAAAATTAGAACATTTCCTCGTAAACTCCAACAAACCATTCAAGGCAAGCGTTGCCATTAAAATATAAGCAATAATGTGATTGGTCAGAAATAAACCATTCAGTTCAATGTTACAATGATGTCATGTGCGTTATGATGTCATCTATCACAATTCTCAATATTTGAAGACTGACCCTGTGGTAGGGAGATGGGGTGGGGGTTGGGTTGGAGCATAATGCAGACATGAGCTTAATTTTTGGCATAATGCTATGTTTGTTTCAGTTGTGACTCTCAAAGGAATAATGCTCAAATTTTCGAGCATGAATATCCCTGTATAGTCAATCGAATATTTGGAAGTTGAACGAATGGAAGTCAATCAAACGTAATCCGTTGGTTGAGTTTGATTAAGTTAGGCAACTCTTGGTAGCCTTTCACTACATATCGAAAGCTAACAACCACAGTGCATCTGAACCTATTTCTCCAGGATTTCTGTGTCCACGAAAAACATGTTACACTGAAGTAATTCAAACCTCCAAAATCTTGTTATTGATTTTCAACACCAGATTTAAAAAAAAAATCAAGAGTTCGGAAATCAAACGTTCATTTGAGTTTGATTGCCCTGTTTTTGTGTGAGCTCTAATGTACTTATGTACTGTGCTGTTTATACACACACTTTTTCATCTATTCTTTTAATTTAATTTTACAGACAACACAAACCAGAATGGTAGGCCTCTGTTGCACTCTTTTGTGAAATCACTACTCGAAAGGTAAACAAAAGTTTCGTTGAGTAACAAGCTTATATAAGAAGTTAAGACTTAAGTAAAGCCTGGTTTCCTTTCCGTATGATCATAAGGGTCTGTGATCAGTCTGCGTCATGCTGCAGACACATGTTTCCATATGTCTGTAATGTGTCGCAGACCGATTGCAGATGATGGTGCTGATCATGTCGCAGACAGATCGCAGACTGTTAAGATTACTGTATATGGAAACCAGGCTTAAGTAAGCATATTTTTCATTTCACATTTGATTGCGACCAATGTATAAAGTTTGGCATAACACATTTATTTCAAGTGCTACACTGTATTACCCTTAGTCTCCAGTTGATAATAACTGTTATCACAGTTGTTTGTACTATTTATACCTATTTGGTTTGTTGTTGTTTGTTGGTTTATTTTTCTTGCCTCTGAATGGTTTCCTGCATAATAAGAATTATCCAGTTTTTCCATTTGCTCATGGGTTTTTGGGTGCAACTGTGTTAATTTACTTTTTCTTTTGTAACTGGCAGTTTTTTTTTCAGTGCAGACTTTGTACATGCCATTCTTTGGGATGTGGCACCCAATCAGTTTATTGCTGCATTTGATGACCCACATTTGAAAGAGAGGTTTGCAGATAATACCATTTATTATTCAACAGGGAGGGGGGTTGGCGCAATGGGAAGCAGGGTTGGTGCACTGGTGAAAGCGCTCATCTTGCACCAGTGTGTCCTGGGTTCGATTTCGGGACTCTGCATCGCAAGTGGACTGAGTTTGTTGGTTCTCTACTCTACTCCAAGAGGTTTTTCTCCAGGTACTCCTGTTTTCCCCTTTCCACAAAAACCAAGATTTGATTTGATTTCATTCTTCTTTATTTAGAGATGATTTCATTTAGTCTCCCCAATTAGTAAAGCATCTGTGCTCAGCTAGAAAAATTTGAGACTTTAATTATGTGATTATTATTCAATAATTGTAACAAGGTCCAAATGTGGTTACGGTGCTTCCAATATAATTTTGTCATGCATATTCAACAGATATTGTGCAATATATGTAAGCATTACTGAGGAAAATGCAGGGGTTGTATTAGAAGCCAGGACCCAGGTACCATCACCCATCTACTGTGAAGGGCATACCCGGCTTTTTTAGGTGCAAAATTGAATGCTCTGCCTATCAAATTCACTCAGGGTACCTGGCTACTCCTAATCAGGTCCCCTTTTACTTGAAAAATTAATGAAAACACTGAAAATGGCATCTTTTCCAGCTTTTCTGTAATATACTTGAAGTAAAATTTATTGTGCTTTTTTATCATGAGTTGAATATTTAAAAAAAATATTTACCCTGCTCAATCTTGCAAAATATCCCCTGATTTTACCCAATTTTGCAACTCAGCCTATGACCTCATTGTTTAAGTATTAGACGATACTCCGCATGATTCTTTTTTTGCACATAATAATTTATTGTTATTAATAAATAGTTTGTCTGTGGGATATGTGGAATGTGTATAAGCCAGGTTTTCAGTCCCCACTTTCTTCTGTTTATTAATGACTTATAGTGGTAATATGACTGAATGGGGTCCATTTTGATCTGTAATCATGCGAATTGATGTACAAAATTACATGATGATTATAATATTACAAACCAAGCTGGATAATATAAATTCCTGTTACCAATATTAGTCATATCTTTAAAAAAAACTTCAGACAGAAAAATTGATAAAGTGAACTATGTTATGAATAGAAGAAGCGTAAACTCAGTGATTCATAATAAAAACCAAGTAGCTATTCAAAATGCAACTGTCTATTATAGTATCTTTGATGGCACATACTGTCCATTTACTTAGGCATAACACGTAAACTGTTTGGTTAATCTTTTACAGCGTAACTAGTGATAGCCTGGATCAGATTCAAGAATTGTATTAATACTAAAGTTATGGTTGATATTTTACAGGATCCATTGCTATGATGGTTTTTCAGACCCTTTGGGGTGGAATCATACAAGGTGATAAATGAATCCAGTTTGCCACATTTGAAGCAGCTGAATTTGGGAGAATGAGAAAGTGGGGAGTGAGATTGGGTTAGATGTACAGTAGCAAAAATAGACATTCCATTTTCCCATGTTTGTAAGCTGGGTATTTCAGGGTTTGTTCTGTAGAGTCACCTGTAGAAGTCACCTGTTCTCTCTTATCACCCATTAGCTTATTATTAGCACATTTATTTAGCACTTTTATTTATAATAAATAAATGTGACGGCATAGGACGCTATTAAGCTATTAGTCGTTCTGCACTCTAAGCTAAAATTCTACGGCGATTGTGCTTGTTCTGTTGGTGCACCAGGATTATGGAATGATATTCCAGACAGCATAAAATGTAGAGAGGACCTTTTTTTCTTTTAAGCATAATCTGAAAACTTATCTTTTTAAGCATTATTTTAATGAGTAGTTGTCTAATAATTAATTATTGTAAAGTGCCCTAGAGCTTTTGGATAGGGCGCTATAAGAATTGTATTGTATTGTATTATTACAAGACTGCTCACGATATACCAGAGACGAACATGGCACTGATATGATTACTTGGACTTTACTATTTTCCAAATACAATACAATTTGCAAGGCTCCATACAAGGAAAGTGGAACTGGATATGATCGTGTATGATGCCTTCAGTGCTTGGGTCCTGGACAGTAGCTGACCTTGATACAGTTATTGGAAATGGTCAGCTATTTTCCGAGAACCATGCATGCCTGTACCTGAATGGAACTGTCTTAGCTGTGGAATGAATGAATGGCTTAGTGACTGACTGACTGACTGACCGACCGACCGACTAACCAACCAATTGACTGACTGACTGACTGACTAACTTACTGACTGACTGGCTAACTGACTGACTGTCTGTCTAACTGAATGTCTGACTCACTGACTGGTTGGCTAACTGACTGACTGGGTGAGTGAGTGAGTGACTGGCTGGCTGGGTTGGCTGACTAACTGGCTGACTGACTGGATGAATGGATATATTTAGGCATGGCCAACTTATCATGGTATTGAAAAACTTGAATTATTACAATGTTAACATACAGTACAATAAAATTTTGGACAATACTACCATAGACCATTATCATAACTAATGATGTTACTAAAACTTGTATGTAGATAGTACTAAATATCCTAAGAACTTGCTTTAATTAAGGTTCTGTGGGAGTTTGACTGTCACAGCTCAATGAGAAGGCTGTTATGAAGAACTGCCCCAGATTAAATAAAACTGTTTTTTTGTGAAAATTTTTGCAGAGGAGAGGAATAACAAGTAATTTGTCATTGGTGTCTCTTGGACAGTAACTGGAGACATTAGTTTCTAAAACACTAAACCTGAAATTATAATAATTTGTTGCTTTCTCTCCACCCTATGTCCAGTTATGCCCTTTTAGAACTTGTTGTGTTCCTCATGCTTTCCCAGACATAATTTAATAATAATTATTATATTTTATTATATAAACACCAGTCAAAATACCAGGTGAGCTTTCACAGGATAACATGATATCTTCATACAGCAAAAGATCACCATTGCTATCAACTTTGTTTAGTGAGTGTGACACTTAACAGTCTATGACTGACAAACTTGTGGCCCTCGAAATTCCGCATCGAATTGGAATTTGGAAATGTTGGATTTTGAGGAGAGGGGAAAACCGGAGTGCCCGGAGAAAAACCTCTCAGAGCAGAGTAGAGAACCAACAACAAACTCAACCCACATGTGACGCCAAGTCTGGGAATCGAACCCGGGCCACATTGGTGGGAGGCGAGTGCTCTCACCACTATGCCATCCCTGCTCCCCACCATATAGCTATGGTGCTATGGTATTGAACATGAAATGGTTTGGTATTTGGTGTTTATATAATAAATAGGACATTACATGGCTATTGGAGATACAAAATTTTTCTTCTCGTGTGGAAAAATATTTCACTTGTTCGCTGTGCTCACACATGAAATATTGTTCAACACTCAAATTAAGAGAAATTTCATATCTCCATGAGGCCATGTAATATCCTCTTTATACTATAAATTTTCTTCAAGCCTTGATGTTCACAGAAATGAATGCCATGGTCAAATCACTACCATCCATCAAAACTCTGATGTGGCTCAAGTGGTCAAAAGCAAAGTGAAAAGTTTTGCCTCAAAAAGAACTTCAGGTGAGAATATGATGGACAGGCTTAGTACAAAAAAGGCATAAGTGAGTATTTTGCTTTAAAATACAAATTTATTTCAAATTTGCTCTCCTGTGGCCTATGGATTGGTTATATTATCATGCCAGAAAAGAAGCTCCACACTTTTGTGATTTGAAGGCCTGAAATTGGAAAAGTAACACATGACTTTAACTTTAAACTGAACCAACTGAAGTAACACTGGATAATATTTTCTTTTAAAGCCCAAACAGAAGAAATCAGCCAATAAGTCATGCACTAATTCATGGAAATCAAGCCCTTTTAACAGGCCATGAACCTGCATTTCCAAAGCGATAACCAGTCTATATACCAAAGCAGAGAAATTTAGAGAAATCTGGATTTTAACACACAATTCGTCACTCACTCCCTTTTTGTACCAAGTCCTTCAATATCATTACTAATTTTTAGGTATGTTATTGGTCTCTGATATCAACTGATTTTTTATGGGGATTGACCAAATAGCCCCTCTTCCACCCTCCAACCTGGAAGTCCTTCCACTCACTTGACCAGAGAGAGCTGGTTTGAACTGCTTCCAGGGGTGAGAACCCCACAGGCATAGCTCGTGGGACCAGTAAGACACATATAACAGTATCACAAGGGCATGATTTTGAACTTGGAGTTCAGCTTTAAATAAAGTTTACCTGGTCTATCCCATCACATGTTGTTACTTACTGTAGTTTGGCAGTTATTTGTACAGTAAATAATCGTTTGCAACTGCATCCACATCCTGTTTTTGTTACTCGTAATAACAAGTAAAGTTAAATAATTGTATCTTGTATCAGATGTTTTGATGCATACTAGTATCACTAAAATAATGTTTTCACTGGTCATTTCTGTTCTCACTTACTTTGAGGATATGTCAAATTTTTGTGCAATTAATTCTTAACAATATGCAGTGATGCTACTTGCAAACAACTGATAAGATGCAAATTTCAAGAGCCTGGTACATGTATTACAGATGAAGGCTATCAGTTAATAAACAAATTGGGAAAGAAACTTATCATAATTTTGTGAATGATATATGAAATAAATCATAGATGAACTGCAGAAATTAAATCAAGTGGAAGACACAGGTCACGGGGTCCAAACCCTGTTGAAGTCCTGAATTTTTTTCAGGCTTCTTTACACAATTGCATAAATTGCATTCACAACTGCGAGGATCATTATTCATTTGAAACTTCTCATTGTTAACATTTTCCAGATGAGGTGACCAAAATGGCTGTTGTAATAGATTCCTTGAGCAGACTGTTGCTCTGGAAGTCATCACCTGCTGTGTGTACATTGCTGCATCAGTTGTATTCCAGTTCAGCAGATGCACAAACAGGTCTGGCTGTACTTTATAGCTTGTTAGCACTTTGTACAGTCATGTGGCTGTTTTCACACTACAACCAGTAGCAAAAATGTTGAGGCACACTTCCAATACAAAACTCACTGTTCTCCTAAAACTGTCCCTTGACAGTTACTACATGGCAGGCCAGACTCCCCCCCTCCCCCCCTCCCCTAATCAATGTTGTTGGACCACATTTTCTGCACAGCCTCGTGTTTGTATGAAGACAAAATTTGGCGCTACAACATTGATAAAGGGAGGGGGAAGGTGACTTCTTTTCAGTTGGAATTTAGTATAGTGTCTGAAGTATTTTTGCAACTGGTTGTAGCTTAAGTTATCACTTAGAACAATGGAAGCTACAGAATAACAACAACAACACCATTTATTTACACACGATAAAATTACAGCGGGGATGATGTTGTGTATCTACAAAGTTAAAAACTACTATTTACAAATGAATGTCCTTAAGCTTGAAAACTTGAAAGCTTTAAAACAACAGAATTGAGAAAAACCTATTTACTATATATTATATACTAAGTTATTTACATAACATAAAATTCTTACAGACAGTAAGGCAAGAATATGAGATTTACAGTATATCATAAGTGATCATTATTTTTGTAATGTCCAACAAGCTTCAATTTGCGATGCTTTTTCCTTTAGTTAGTGATTAGCTTATTGAACTGTCAATCAGATTTTTAACGGGCACTTCTGAGGGTCAGTGGGTCTCCCACATAGCCTCTCTCGTCACCAAGGTGTGTAGACAGTCACTGCTGATATACCACTGGGGTAACCCTTACTTTAGTTTTCTTAGTTAGTTGTTTTAGTCATTTTTATCTTTTTTTTTCTATTCACATAGCTGTACAGCGCTCTGAACTCTAGCATGGGTGCTATATAAGTCTTCTATATTATTATTATTATTTATTATTAACCCTACAGAAATCATGAGCATGGGAACAATACTCTGTAAGTTCTGGTTACGTGGATGACTGTTCGATCAAAGTGCGACTTGCAGACCATTTTTATCTGTTTCTCTAACCAGGTTATCAAGTTGTCCAGGTTGTTTGCCTTGTGCACTCGGATCTTCATGATGATCACACACTGAATACAGTCAACTTTCTGGCTTCATCCATCCTCTGGCTCACACAGGGCAACCAACAATCACATGCTGGTAAAATGCTAAACGTTATTGTCTTCTATGGGCACATTAGATTTCTACAGTTGAATTTCAAGGTCAGTTGCTTTAATTATTATTATAGGACTGGCTCTTTCAGCGGTCAAGATGAATCAATTCTCCTGCTGTGATTGGCTACCCACAAAGTTAAGATGGAGCCATCTTGACCACTCGGGATAGCCTGTTTGTCCCAGGTTTTACTGTCTTTTAATAGCGTCCTTTGAGTCATATAATAAATCCTTCATTGACTGACCTTGTTTGGTGAAGATGGCGGGATATTGGCGTTGCTCTTTGTTTGTGTGTTCATGGACCGAGACGAAGTCGAGGTCCATAAACAAACAAATAAAACTTGGCCGATATTCCGCCATCTTGACCTCAAGCTTGACCGATAAGCCATATGTATGTATTGAGATACATCTATAGCTGTCCTCAAATTGCATACAAATGGAACTGAATTTTTTGGCAAACTTCCAGCTGCTTTCACAAGAGTGAAAAATACTACCCGTCAAGAGAATATGATCAATGAATACCTGAACCCTTTTTGTCCCTTAAAAATTAAGTAGTAAAATTTATTGTGACATTTTACCTTCATGTATTTATACTCCTTTGCAGATGAACCAGCTACCTGGTGCAGACTTTTGCACAAAAGAAAAACTGGAAAAGTACTAAAAAAGGTAGTGAGTTTGACATACTCATAAAGACACTCACTTCCAAAGGCCCAATCACACTCCTAACTTTTTTCTTTTCCTCTCCACCTTGTTTTTTCTTTTCGTAGTAACAATGGACTCTTCTAAAGCTCGTGTAGTTTATTGCACAGCTGACACAAGACTGATTTTATAACTTTAAAGAATATGGAGTTCCATATGGAGTTTACTCTAAAATGTGCGTTCACTGTCAGCTATTTATTCTAAGCCAACAAGTATCTCTCAGAAAATGTTTGTATAAGGTAAAAAAAACTGATAAATGCTGTAATGTTTTACTCATGCATTCACTAGCAGTTTTTCTTCACCTCAATATGCATTTTACTTTCTTAGAAACATGTTAGAAACATGCATGGAACACCATATTCTAATAAATATATACATTAGGTAATAGCAGCAGTGACCAAATTAATTTTATTGTCATGATTGTTCTTCTAGATGGAAAGGATCACCCTTGATAGTGATTATGGACTGATAGTACATGAAGAAAAGGATTGGAATGCCTCCTCCCCTATCACATACAGTGAACCAGTGAAAGAGGCAAGTCTACAGTGTATATCAAGAACATCAGATTGCTTCTTGCCGCTGAATATTGCTACAGCAATTTACTGTTAAAGTTAAACTCTTTAACTCTGACTAAATTTTCTTGGATTTGGATTGCCATGTTGAAAACAAAACTAAAAACAATAATAGGTAAAACTTATCAAAAACATAACTTAAATAAGGAGGTCAGCACGGCAAGGTGTAAAACATATATCGGCTATTCTGCTGGATCTACATTCTTCAGAACAAACTACATGTTCCTGAATATTGCTACAGCAATTTACTGTTACCTACTTTGCATAAATTTGCAGGTTGATCCCACTCAGAACCTCACGTTCAATCTTAGACTCACAGATGACGAACGGCAAGCTCGCTCCAACCTTAAGCTTCCCTACATGTACCATGTAGAGACAACAAGCGAAATTACAATAAACCGAACAGGTGAGGGAAAGGTGTTCTACCAGCCTGACGAAGCTGATGACTTTGATGACGAAGATCCTGATGATGATTTAGATATCTGAAAATTTTGAGAAAATGCTTTTAATAAATGTATTAATAATATTATTTATTCCTGCATCAATTAAAATTGATTTTACTAACTTCTTGATTTGTGTTTGATCTCGACAAAGCCATGAGAAACTGCAGTGGAACCTCGCCACATGGCCATGTCGTTAATACGACCAACTTGTTATTATGGCCATTTTTTGTCCTGGCCAAATGCCCATGGATTCATTTTCTCACAAGAAACCTCTGTTTAATAATGCAGCCACCCTGTTAACCCTTTGGCTCCTGAACATTTTTCCAAAAACACCTTTTAAAGCTTGTCGAGCCGTTTTCTGATCAAAATCTAGCCGAAAAGAACCAAAACTGCCTAAACCTCTGTCTCCTGGTAGAGCTCCCGGCGTCTTTCTCTTTCAAAGTTCGGGCATGAGCAAAAAGCAAAAGTTTGACCGCCCCCTCGCCTTCTACCTTTCGCTTCCTCTCCTCCCCTTTTCTTTTGCTTTTCTTGCCTCGCTTTCTTTCTCTCTTGCTGGGCATTTTCTGGGCTTCCTTTCGGTGGGAAAAGATTTGGCGAAAACTTTTAGGATTGTAGGATTAGATGGAAGAAATTGCAGGTGGGTAGTGGAACAAGATTTTCACTCAAATTTTTGGGTCAACGTCACTTGGTTTTTTTGTGTTTTCTCCGGCCTGTTTGACGGAATTGTACTCATTTGGGTATGGTTTGAAAGATCTCTTCTCCCTACACGTTACATGGTAAAGTTGTCTGCGAGCATTAAAACTGATGACGGCACAAGTGATACAAGGGACGTGGTTCTGCACGGCCAGTTTTGGCCGGTGTAGGAGTCAAAAATTTGTGGTCGTATTAATTGGGTTCCACTGCACTTTGCAATACAATTTCTTTGCCCACCCACATATTTCTTTTTAGCCGTCTCTGTTCATAAGATTTTGAACAAGGAAACCATGTCCAAACTGATGTTAAGTGAAAGGAGCCTCAGAACTTTACATCTGCTCATGAAATGTCCTAATATGACTTACGGTTAGCATTTTTGGGCACTCCAGTATTTACATTGATCAATTCATCAAAACTGGAAATGCTTTATTGCCAAGTATTATGAAAGGTAAACAATGTGGCTACAGCAATTGCCAGTCCCCAGATCATTCATCTTTGGTATTAAAGTTTCTGTCCAGCAGAGTATAAATAAGACAATTAGTTAAACTTTCACACACTACCCAACACCCCTCTCTCCAATAAAGTACCTTCTCCATAGTCACTCTTATCATGTACCTCCTCTCGTCTCAAAACTTGAAAGAGCAGTAACCAAACTCACACTTTTCAATTCAGTGATCCACTACCTTCATCAATAAGCGAAAATATGGGACAATGTTGCTGAATCCCAAATCCATTCAATGTGCATGTTTCACTTAGATTGAAATATATGGCCATAATTTGCCAACATACATGCTGTTGGTAGTATATAGAGATTTGTGACTAGGGTTATGTAGAGTTGGTTTATCCATTTTAGATCTTGAGGTGCCTGTAACCCAAATAAGCCCTAATGGTTTCTATATGGGTATCCTCGCCTAATGCCTTTTTATTACTTGATTATTTAATATCTCTTGTACTTTAATATATATTTTTAATTTTTTTATAATAATAATATTTTTTATAATATTCAACACATACAAAAATACCTCACTCGTGAATGTACTGAGAAACTGATTCATGCATTTATAACCAGGTTAGACTATTGCAACAGTCTCCTTTATGGAGTTTCTGACCATCATATGCAAAAACTCCGTGTCATGAACGCTAGTGCGCGATTGATCTTCTGCGTGCCTAAACACTGTCGTATTACACCGCTCCTTCAGCAACTTCACTGGCTGCCTATCCGACTACGTATCAAGTTCAAAATCCTTTTGATCACCTTTAAAGTAATCCAGGGCTCCGCTCCTAAATATCTAATTGATTTAATTTCTGTCTTACCGCCATCCCGTTATGATTTACATTGAAATAACGGAATTCTTCTGAGCACCCCAAAGCGTTTTACAAAAGTTACCATGGGGGATCGATCCTTCATGGTGGCAGCGCCACAGCTTTGGAATAGTCTTCCCATAGACATTAGATCTGCTTGCACCATAAGTGATTTTAAACAGAAACTTAAGACCTTTTTATTCAGCAAGTCCACCCTTTTGTAGCGGTGTTACAGCATTTCAAAGTCGTTCAAAATCCCATACATAACTGTAATTTTAGCCGTCTTTCCCCCCATTTAATGTGGCACCAGTAACCGTGGAACAATCTATTAACATTTGCTTTTGTTTTTTAATTCTATTACACCTATTGGCCACGTTCTAAATGAGTGAGGGCCTGGAAATGAGTTTTAAAATTTATCGATTGGAAAAAAATTGTTGACACTGCATGACAGAGCATCTCAAAAATGGTTGCCTTGCCAACTTTGATGCTGTTCAGTTGAATTGGAGCCGAAACAAAAGCTTTTGAAAATTGTGAAATTAAGACTTTGTATGGTTTGGAGGGACACACTTTCTAAAATAGAGACATTTGTATGGGATTTTTTAAAGATCTAAATGCATGTCAACTGGTGAGTTTTTGACCAAACATAGTCAAACTTGCTGAAAGTACTTATTTTGAGATACTCTTTCATATGAGAATTGATTTAGTTCAATGCCATTGATTTTCAATGACGTTTGGATTCGTTCCCAGGCCCTTTACTCGTTTAGAACATGGCCAATTTACAATATTAACTCCTCATTCCACTCTTTGCCTTTGCTTCCGCCTTCTTCTCCTCCAGAAAAATATCAACAGGAGTATAAAAATTAAAAATAAAATAAGCCAAAGTTCTGTTTGCAACGACACGCACAAACTGGAAAATCTTTTACTTGAAATTGTTGTCTTAACTCGATGAATGTAAAACACTTGCGAAGGAGTGAGAGAATCGCCAATCCCCATAATAAACTGAAACTGGCAAGCGCTGATAAAACCTATAAGCCGATGAAGCCAACTGGCTTGTAAAAATTCTTGTATTTTGATAGGATTTACGCCAAGCTGGTAGGCCAGAAGACCGACATAAGCATCATCAGGACCTATTCTCTTTACGTATCGAGACAGATCCACCATTCTGGTAAGCAAATTCCTCGAAAGTACATACATCACTCCCTTGCAAAAGACAGGGTAGTAATCCAAGGACAGATCATCTGGAGAAACATAATGTCTGTGACTCTTATCTCTTACAACGATTCCACTGTACAGACGACCTGCGTAAAGAAACTCTCCATCGCCTCGAGCTTTCAACCAGGAAGTCAGCCACGGAATATCAACATAAACATCATCATCTGTTTTCAGAATGTAATTAAATTTCAATTTCGAAACCCACTGAAATGCCATGAGAAGTTTTGTCGTAATATTGCGATATTCATCTCTGTAATCACCGATGAGCAAGTCGTCATGTTTTTTGTGTTCTGACATGACAGCTCGATGGATTTCACTGTCTTGTGGTTTACCCATCATGAAAACAATTTTCCACTTCACATCGCCGGCTACATCAGCTCCATTTATATCTCCCCACGTCTTGCGTATCATTTCCCTCCTTTCAATGTGCTCGTGTTTGTCAGGAGACGAAGAAACGATCACTAACAAGAACAAATTTTGCTGTGGGTTAACTCCCGGTTCTATCATCGGCGAAAGGATGGGTAAACTCTTTTCATGGTTTCTCAGATCAGTTGGTCCATAATTCGGTGAAAACTGGTCCTTTAAAAGTTTTAAACAGACAAATACTAAAATCCCTGCAACACATAATCGTCGTTGTAAAAATCTGCGTCGCATCGTCCAAGTTTACCCAAACGCTACAATGCACATCATGGCTATGGTGAGGCTGTGGCACATATCGCGTATCGAGAGGTAACTAAGCAATAAAGTATGGACTGGACTGGACTGGACTGGACTGGACTGGACTGGATTAAATTAGTGACTTGTCGATTGAAACTTTTTCCCGGTAGTTCTTTTTGCTTTTATTTTCCCCAGTAACTGATTTATGGGTTAATTTAGCAATGTGGCTAGCATATAAGTACTGGAACAGTCAGCACGGTTGTTAAAAACTACTTGATTGCGGACTCAGGGATTTTAGGAACGAGTGGGAGGGAGTGCGCTTGAGACCTACTTAATGGGCCATTAAGGGCCCAAAGCGAAATTTTAGGACCCAGGGACACCACTCTATCGCTGATACCCTAGATCCGATATGAGATGTATACCTTTACCATGGTTTTGTCCATGCGTTCTTATGTTAAGATTGGTTTTGGCCAATCCTTATTTTACTTTGCGAGACACCATCAGATTCCTTGTTATCCGGGACACGTGGTGTGGCAACGCGTGATTCGGAGAGAGTCCAAGGTACGGAGCTTGATATCGTGAACGGGTCAATTGTGCAACTTTATATTTGCGTCGGCATGAAGTTATTTTGGCGCCATTTACGCCGTGCTGACAATCCCCAAGAAGGGCGAAACAGCTGTCCACGGTTACAACCCTACTTTATCGAGTTGGCTGATTAGATCTCGTGTAGATCCTACGTAAGCTATGAGCATTATTGTTGGCGGTCCTTTCTTCAATGTATTTTAGGACCGTACCATGGTTTTGTCCATACGTTTTAATATTACTCCTAAGATTGGTATTGGCCAATCTACATTTTACTTTGCGAGACACCGTCGTGACATTTTGGATTCCCTGTTATCCGTAGCCTCCTTCGCAGACGTCTTTGGGCTCGTCACGCGTTCCTTGCCCACGAACGTCTGCTGAACTGAACTGCCACTTCCGTTCGTCGGCGGTTAGCCTTTGTTTTGAAGAAACTAATAACGAGCTGCGTAAGAATGGAAATCGACACCCGATTCACGTGCATCGTCTGTGAAAATAATCCAGGGGTCGAAGTCCTACTTTCCATAAACTGGAAAATGAACTATGATTTTGCCTTTGTTTTGAAGAAACCAATAACGAGCTGCGTAAGAATGGAAATCGACACCCGATTCACATGCATCGTCTGTGAAAATAATCCCGGGGTCGAAGTCCTACTTTCCATAAATTGGAAAATGAATATGATTGGCTATATTATCGGGGACACGTAGTGGTGTGGCAACGCGTGATTCGGATGTCAAGAGAGTCCAAGGTATGGAACTTGATATCGTGAACGGGTCAGTGATGAAATTAAGTATAAATATTACAGGAATAAAATTTGTTGTTTGATCCGATTAAGTAAAAAGAAATATTATCATGAATACTTTGAGCGCAATGTAGTTAATATGAAGAAAACGTGGGAAGGTATCAATGACTTACTGTTTCGTCGAAGAAAGAACCTTAAAACCATAACTGCAATTAAGGACTTAAATAACAATAATGTAATCGTAAGAGCAACTTCACAGATCCCTAACATCCTTAATGAGCACTTTGCCACAGTAGGTAACAGACTTGCCAGCAAACTACCTTCTCCCCAACAACATTATTTGGATTTTGTCAATAAGTGTAAATCTCCAATCTCACCTTTTCTTTTTCAGCCGGCTTCTCCAGTTTCTATCAAATTAGGGACATATCCCTACAAGCTTACAATTGCTAAGGTAACGCCAATATTTAAGAATGGTGAAGAAACTGATGCAAACAGCTATAGACCTATTTCTTTATTGTCCAACTTCAATAGAATATTTGAGAAAGTTATGTACAATAGAGTGTTGGGCTTCATCCAGAAACATGACTTACTGTATTCTTCACAATATGGCTTTCGTAAAGGGCATTCCACTCAACATGCAATCCTGGACATTGTTCTTGACATACAAAGGCAAACATGAATAATCGACTGCTCTCATGTGGAGTCTTTGACATTGACCTTAAAAAAGCCTTTGACGCTGTTAATCATGATATTTTACTCGCTAAGCTCAACCATTATGGCTTTCGTGGGATAATTAATGACAGGTTCTCCTCTTATTTGAAACATCGTACACAAACAACACAAGTTGGTCCGCACATATCAAATAAAGCAAACATCAGTTGTGGTGTCCCCCAAGGATCCGTTCTTGGCCCATTGCTTTTCTTGTTATATATCAATGATATTCATAAACGCTCTAATAAACTCAGATTTTACCTTTTTGCTGACGACACCAACATCCTCTATGCTAACAAAAATGCACTGGATCTTGAAAAAATAGTTAACATTGAACTAAAAAAGTTTAATGACTGGTTGACAGCCAATACGCTAACTCTCAACATTGGAAAGTCAAACTTCGTAATTTTTCATCCTTATCAAAAACGATTGGCTTACAGAGAGGGTCCCCTATACCCCTCTGCAAAATGCATTTCACGTAAAAATACTGGGACTTTTCATGCGTCACGGATAATTCCCAAAATCCCTTCATGTTCACGTAAAAATTGAGTAATTCGCGTTTCACGTTAAATTGAAAAACAAATTCACGGATTAATGCTCACCGTCGAGTAACCAGTTTAGGCTGTTTACACTCCAAAGGTAGCTCGTTCTACTTGTAATCTCAATGTCGCTAGGTCTGAGAAGACTGTTAACGGCTCTTTGCAGATGATTTCCAAAAAAATGCTAGCGTATGCGCAGTACCCCTAATGACGCTAAGGCTTCAGGCTACAGAACCTGTACTCGACTTTGAGGGTTGTGAACCACTCCGCTGATACTAGGTTTTTCTCTAGTTGACGGACGACTTAGTACAGTATTTATTTATTACAATTCATGGCAACTTATACAACTAATGAAAAAAAATAATAATAAGTAAAGAAAGGAGCCATTGGAGTTGCACAAAAGAGCCAGAGACCCCATACAAGGCGCAACACCATTAATACTATTTACATGAAAAAAACTAAATTACCAAGGATTAAAAACATTCATAGCATCAAGAATAGCGCGGGGCTGTCACGGAGTCTATCACTGTTGCCGACAATCTTATACGATCTTACGGTATATACTAAAACAGTGGGTAGCGTTCTTCGCGAGAAATGATTGGCTACTCAAACAAGGGGATAGCAAGTGCTATTCACCGCGGAGCAATTCGATCGTTTGTGCGTGAAAATCGTAATTGTTGAAGTGGGTGAAAATGAGTTTAAAATGACCATATTTGAGCTCTATCATCTCACTGTTTTAGTATATACTAAAACAATTATTTATCTCATTGTCTGGAGGCAACCTCGTTCCCAGGGCTTTTCTCCGGGCTTTTCTCCCGGCCAGGGAACGAGGTTGCACTGGTGGATTTTTTCGCGGCTCTGATATTTTCCCCACCAACTCGTATGAAATCTCTGCGGCTTTCTTCCGCAGAATTTCAAGCAGCAAAACGAGATAATGAAGTAATCTCAGCTTTTCAAATAGAAAACAGTCGTGACTCACCTGGTTTTTTTCCTTCGCGTAGAGATGGTAGCACCCCCCCCGGGGGGGGGGGGGTAGTCTCTATCATGGCCTATACGGGGAGGCTCCGCCCGAAAGGGATACCTTTTTCACGCTTCAGGTATATGAAAGGGTAGGGATTTCACGAGTCGATGGTATTGCCAATCTACATTTTTTCTTTGCGGGACGCCATCGTGACACTTGGATTCCTTGCTATCCGGGCTACGTGGTGTGGCAACGCGTGGATCGGATGGCAAGAGAGTCCAAGGTACGGAACTTGATATCGTGAACGGGTTCATTGTGCAATTTATTGGCGGTCGCATTGAGCTGGCGTCTTTTAAATCTGCTACACCATGCCGATGAGTCCCAATAAGGACGAAACAGCTGTCCATGGTTGCAGCCCTACTTTATCGAGTCTCGGTCGTGTTGGTGTCTCGCAAAGTCAACTTTTTTCACGTAGTATCAGCCTTGCTTGTTACATGTATATGAAAGGGTAGGGAAATCTGTCATTTAGGTATATAAAGGGGCTTTCATTAAAATATTTCCAACACACATACCTTATGACTGTACTGTTTTGATTTATTGAACGCTGCATGAAAATGACAAGAAGACTTCATTCTTAGGGCTAGAAAGGGGAACCATTTCCCAGTGGAAGGTATACGAAAGGGGTACCTTATCTGTCAAAAGTGGTTTATGTAGGATCTTAATTCCATCGGAGATCAAATTTCATCGCCGGACAAAAGAGATTTTAATATAAAAGATGGCGGAAGCTCATTTACGGGTCAGAACACTAAAATAACTTAAAGTTAATTCACGCAATCATTCACGAATCACGTTTAATTAACGTCTTAATTCGTTAACGTGTCACGCTTAATTCAAAAACCGCTTTCACGCTCACGTGAAAATGGTCTTGACACGGTCAATCACGTATCACGAATAAATAAAAACTTACATCACGTTTCACGAGGAAAAAATAGGTTTGATCACGTTTCACGAAAAAAGTATAGGGGACCCTCTACAAACCAAAACTCCGCATATTCGACAATGAGCGTAATACGTATTTTACTCTTGAATCAAAAGCTTTTAAGTATCTTGGTATTGTTGTTATTGATAAAAATCTTTCCCGGAAGTACCATACCGATACCATTGCCACGAAAGTTAGTAAAAATGTTGGGCTTATTGCAAAACGGCGCCATTTTGTTCCTCGACAAATACTCTTGAATATCTACCAATCGCTAATCAATCCTTACTTAACTTATGGTCTCGCTGCCTGGGGACAGGCGTGTAAGATTCATCTTAATAAAATACTAATTCTCCAGAAAAAGGCATTTCGTATGATGTATTTTGCTGACAGACGTGATCATGCAGTCCCTTTATTTCTTGATGCCAATATTTTGCCAATAAATTTTCATTATTACGAATCTGTTTCACATGTAATGCACGACATTAATAATAACAATGCACCATCAAATATGTTACATTTATTTGAGAAAACATCCAGCATCCATTCATATAACACATGATCGTCCACCTCCGGAAAGTATTACGTCAAAAAGTCTAGATTAGAGATACAGAAACATGCCTTTTCTAGATTTGGTGTAAGACTGTGAAATGAGATACCTTGTCATATAACAGATTTGCCGAAGGAAACATTTAAAAAGGTCCTCCATCAATTGCTTTTTGATATTTTAGGAAAAGAAGACTACTACATTGAAATACCAGCGATTCAGTATTAAAAAGTAGGATTAATTAAATAACTCTATTTACATATTTAACTCTGATTCACTTATTTATTTTCTCACTTTTCTTGCAGAGTTAGAACTCTTTTTAGCATATCTTCCTGTTTTTCAGTGTAGTTTTAGTCCATCTTTTTGTTACCTCCTTGTTATTTCTCTTAGCTTTCAGTGATCGTTTTGTCCCGCCCCGATTAGTAGCTATTTGCGGGACAAACTATTGTTTTTTTTGCAAAGAACTTGTAATAAAGTTCTTGTTGTTGTTGTTGTTGTCGTCGTCGTAGTATCAGCCTTGCATTTGTCATATTCTGTTTTTTTGGCTGTTTAGATCTATTGTAGATCCTACGTAAGCTATCAGAATGCGGTCCTTTGTTTATTACTTTAACTTCCTAGTGTACCTCCGCCCCTTCCTCCCCTTCAGCACCAGAAACAAACAAATAAAGCTCTTTCAACCGTTTAATCGCTCCAAAAATAGAGAAAATCTTAACAACAACCGTTTTCGATCCGAACAAAACTGAATCACCCTGTAAAGTACTACTATGATCAAATTTTTAGCCGTTGAATTTTTTAGGCTTAACAAATAGAAATCCAGGAGAGATTAAAAACGCCGTTTACCATTTCCAAATATCTGCATTGGCACCGAAGATATTTAAGTTTGAAAAATGAGTAAAATATGCAAATGAGATTACTGATGATGTCATAGAATCAAAGGTAAAGGTAAAGAAACTTTATTTATACACGGTTACAATTTAAAGCTGCAAGCTTGTGGGGCCGTGTGGGAGAAATGTTGGTTTTTGAGGAGAGGGGAAAACCGGAGTACCCGGAGAAAAACCTCTCGGAGGAGAGTAGAGAACCAACAAACTCAGCCCACTTATGACGGGAATCGAACCCGGGTCACATTCTCACCACTGCGCCAACCCATGCTCCCGAATATACCCAATATAATATCAAGTATACAAATAGGGCTATCTCAGTCAATTTCCAGCAGAGACCATTGAAACTTGATAGGTTAATAGCTCTACATGCAACACACAACGGCTACAAAAAATTTGGTTCCCATGGCAACTCACTCTTTTCCAGTCCCCCCGATCTGATTTCAATCTTTTAGTGGTTTTCAGCTCGAAAAACATTTAACAAGGCCACGAACTAGATCATATTTTTTCAATGCTTGTCACGTGACAGCTATTCCGTTTTATTCCATAGTAACTTTGGCTAACCCCACCCTAACAATAATAGATCGCGAGTGGTCGGCGATGGATTGTGGGGCGGGCGAAAGACACACGCGCGCGCGAAGTTGCGATTCGCGCGCGGGCGTCTTTCGTCCGCCCCACACAGCATCGCCGAAATTATAGACCACTCGAAGTCTACAACCATAATGAGGTTTTGAGCATATGGTGTTCGGGACAGCTCGGCTGGAATCCCCGCTAAGATCTGTCGTACTCGGTGTAGGTCTGGTCGAGATCTTGATTTCATGGAAATGCTCGTAGTTCGTATCCGTATCCGCACAGTTGCGCCAAGTTGAGCAAAGTGTGATTTGGAAATTCCTTCTTGTTTGCAAACCACCAAATGTGTGGCTCCTAGATTACAAAAGAAAAATACGCCTTGGCTGCGTGGCACTTAAAAGACGTAATAGAAAATACCCACTTGAAGTAAACGAAAAGTGCCATATTTTTATACTAATGTGTCCAAAACATAAGTATAAAAATATGGCACTTTTCGTTTACCTCGAGTGAACACCGATATTCTCCGAGATAAGCAAAATACGTAACCATTGTCTATTGCGTAAGAGGACGTGATCTAAAAAGTCTTACGTGTTGCTGTGGCTACACGCGCTTGTTATAAAATGTTTTAAAAGCAACCGACAAACAGAAATCAAAGCGGTTGTTTTGTAACCCGTAACGTTAAATGTGTTCCGGCAGATCAGAATTTAGTATTTTTGAGCTCAAGTGTTGGGATAACATTTACGTGCAGATGATGCCCTTCCTAGGAGTGATCAGGTATTTATTTATCAGAGGGAGAGCCAATGGACATTAACTCCGCACGTGCATGGCGTAGAGTAATCCCCGCTTGTATAGAAAAATACTTTCCAGTAAACATTACCTTTTCTCTGGGACATGTTACATGGAACTCGATCCAGTCTTAACAAAGAAAAGTGAAAAGGTTCAGTGCAAATAAGAATTAACTTAAGCTCAGCAAAGCAAATAAACAGTCCCGAACAGATGAACTGGTTTATTCGAATACCTTGTCGCTCAAACAGCCAAATGGTATCTAATTAACTGGGAGCTTAACGGCCAGTTTCTGTCTCGGTATTCATAAGGAATTCAATTCAATGAGTTCAATTTAGATCGACGACAAAACTCGGGAGGCTAACGCCATGAAAAAGACCAATAATTTGTCCATTGCTCTGCTTAGCAAAAACCCGTCCGAAGAGAAATCGCTTTGCAAAAAGCTGGACGAAATTGATAAGATGAAAAGTAAGATCCTACGAGAATCAGAGGAAAAAATTACTAACTTTGCAATCCAGCATCTGTACATTGTGAAATACTATGATGCAAAAACCGGGGAACAATGTCGTCCGCCGTTGAAAGCCGCAAGAAACACTGTTTTACCACGACTGACAAACGAGCGGAAGCAGCAGTCGCCCTGCGTGTATAAGAAATCCACTTCCTTGCCAGAGTGCTTTGGAGGTAACGATTGCGCAATTGTCAGACCGACCCGTTGCCGAAGTCTGTCTGACAAGGCGCTTCCACTCTCTCAAGTAAATTTAGCTGACAAGAAAGGAAGCGACTTTGCCGCAGATGACCATGAGAGCCAGGACAAATCAAACAGTGATTGCGCATTCCATCCAAGATCAGGTCAAGCCAACAAACCGAAAAGAGGTCGTAGCATGTCTGAGGTCGTACCTCCAAAGGGTTTTGTGCTGGTTGAGACGGCACAGCCAGAGAAAAATCCGAGAAAGTTCCACGCGTGGACCGAGAAAGAAAACGAGGAAAACAAGTCCAAGATTAACCGAAGTGAACCAGCGTTCAAGCCAAAGTTTTCCAGAAGTCTTTCACAAAGCTTTGCTCCCTCGAAGTTGGCGCTCATCCAGCAACGGGAGGGAAGCTCGGCACCGCAAGTAAAAGACAGTGAAGAGACGAGAAAAGATGGCACTGATGCAGGGAAAGAAGGCGGGATCTATAAGGAGGGAGATAAGGAAAGAATGCCGTTACAAAGAAGGGTCACTGTGGCCGGTGATGCTCCTTCCACCACCAGGGAGTTTTGTCGCTGGCAACGAACAGTCAAGCTAGTGAAGGATTTGCCGAAAAGCGAACAAGCAGAAATCTTCCGTGGAGCATGTTTCTTTAGGATGGCGCTGCCATCTCGCCATGTACCGGCTCACAAAGCTGCAGACAAACCGTCTGTTGGTCGACAAAGGAAGGTATCTACTGTCACAGCACCTTGCAGGCAAGAACTTTCGCCATCCTCGTTTACAAGAGGCAAGAACTCAGTGGTGTGATAATCAGTGCGATTCTGTAATTGTGCCAAATGTGGTGAATCAGTAGCAGCGGTGTAAAAGAGGCAAGGTTTTCGCGAAAGATAAAGCGACAAAACAAATGCACAGCTTTTAGAGCTTGGCAATGGGTTTTCCGTTTCTAGCAACACCTGAAAGTTCCCATGCTAAATTCTATCTGACCCCGTCTTGATGAAAATTATTTAGACATTATTGCCTCATACTGCAAAGAGCCGAAAACTGTGGAAACGTATACATTTATGCGGTTCGTGTTATAAAATAGTGTAGAGAATGAATTCAGTTATTTCACCTCCACGAAGAGTGCTCACTGACGAAGTGAATTGCTAAAGTGTACAAAAAACCTCAGTATTAGCCATTTAGTCAGTCCTAGATGACTTCCTCCAGATTTTTGATTTGACAACTTTAAAAACAGAAAATACTGTAGTGATTTGTCACGATTTTTTGAGGTCTCATTGGACCCTAGTAAAAGTACTTTTTAAAGAAGTGATTTTACCGGACATTTCTAATTAACACGCCCGAGGGATAATTTATAGTTTGTGTATATATCTTTTTTTTCCATCAGTGAAGCCGATACTGGTATTGTTACAAAAGTTAATGTCATGATTAAATTATTAAACTGAAGAAGATTTTTCACGCTCTAGAATCGAAAGTACATTGCATAAAATTCGTCTTGATTGCATTTGTAGTGCATGTAAATAAAATGTGTACATAAACGTGTCTAGTTATTTAGTTACAACTTGGCAAAAGTTCAACGCAAGTGCTGCGGTTATTGCTTCTCGTCCTTTGCAAAACACGCCGGCACATCGTCAACATTTTTAACAAAGAAAATGTAATTTCTGACATTAGACAGAAATTGATATTTCTACGGGACGGGAACAGAAGTGGCCTGGGTACGATTTGTGAGGCATGATGGGTATCATGCTGTCTATAAAGGCTTAGTTTGTCACGTGGGGAGCCATTCTAGGCCTGCATCAGTCGCTATATGCTTGTTATTTTGTTGATAATATTTATAATATGTATATGTATATATTTTTCTGCTCCTTGTTCATTCCTAGTTGTTTATTTTTGGGTTGTGACAAGATACCCTTTAAACCCCGGAGGGTTTGTGGCACTGCATTGGTTCGGGGGATACGTTTCCAGTTTTTTCCCCGCAGGGGTTTTTGGTTTTTCGTATCCGGCAGTGTTGCATGTTTGTTCTACACTTCTGTAAATCATCTGTTGCTCTTGTTATTTCGAATGTAAGTCGTTTATGCCTAGGCCTGCCACAGGTGTGAGGCCGAAAGAAGCCAAAATAAACCTAATGAATCGTATGTCTGATGTGTAGTGAAGTTGAAATTCAGACTTTGTGAAGTTTCTCTTCTCGCTAACAACGTACATCTACCAATAATAACAATGTAATAATCATTAACGAGTTTATATTCATTGTTCTATTCAAGCAGCTTGCAAATAGCTCTCTTCAAAGGAAAAACTAAGGTGTTCGCATAAAAAACGCCATGAACCAATCAGAACTTCAAGAAAAGACGTGTAGGTCGTGCCAAACGCGTGAAAACATGCAACAACTTAACAAGTCAGGAATATGCCACGGGTGCAAGCGCGGGAAAACAATCAACCGATAACAACGGGCGCGAAAAACAAAACATTTTAAGAGAAATCACTTTGGTTTAATTTTGGTTTGCTCCTGCAGTGATTACTTGAAATAACCACATGTTTGGCAAGATTAGCTAATGTAATAAGTTTCGCAAAACAAAGGTAGTGTTGCGGAAAAAATTTCAACAGTCAAATACCACCCACTTAGTGAGAATCAAACGAAAGCTCAAGCTCTCAAGGTTTCTATCGGGATTTAGTATAAATCTACAAACGCACTATCACGAATGCCGTTCTCTGATTGGCTACGCTACTCGCTAGTTATTTACATGGTCTACATTGAGAAATTTTCTACAAGCTAAAAAGGTCTATTAGATTATGACAGTAAATTCGAGATTTCTATCGCGTGATTGCTGATGAGGGGGCAGCCCGAATCAGTTATCACGTTTATTTTCCGTTAAGTCACTTCCAGTTATTTCTACCTCAATGAGCTTGCAGAGTTTTTTATGTGATCGATCCAAAATAAAGTTACAGTTCGTTGAAAGAGAAACCTAATAAGCGGCCCCCTCGATTAACGTCCTCCTTCGAATAAGCGCCCTCTCTTTGTAGCCGAAATTTTAAATAAGCGCCCGGGCGCTAATTCGAAGAAATAAGGTAATCAAATTATATTTTCGGTGGTGTTACCAGGGGCGTAGCTACCTGTACGCAAGTGCGTACCTGAAAAAGTCGAAAATAAAAAAATGAAGTTTTGGTTTATTGTCCTTGGAGATGTGGACATGTACACATTGATTGTTTTTTGTAGATTTTTAAGTAGCGCGAACCTACATGAAACTTAACTAGGTCACAATTACTTCTATGTAGGTGTTTTTACAAGGAGAACAATGCTGGTCAAAAACAATGTGGGACGCAGCGGTAAAAAAAATCACGCATTTGCGAATAGAAGTCTGACGATATACAGTTGTGCCAATAACTTGTTAGCTCAATTGCCGATAAGCGATCGTTGCACTTTTGTCAATAAACTCTAAATAGCAACAAAGAATTTTACGACTTGGTTGTTATTTCATACACCAATAAACAACGCTTACGCTCACAACATAACCGTAGCATACTGATCAATGGTAAACGAAAGTTCAATCAAGTCAATCAAAGGCACGTGAAAAAGGTTGTGACTTTTTTGGGGGGGGAGGGGGGAGGAGGATTCGGAAAATTGTGTGTACCTTTGGAAAAATCCTGGCTACGCCCCTGGGTACCGCTAGTGATTGTTTAGCTCTCCATATTATGACAGGAACTGAGACAAATTGATGGCCACCCATGCAGTAACCAATATACGTAACAAAGAAATTCGACACAAATTCAATTTTTTTTTTCATTTAGCTGGCTTGGTTAAGCAAAATTGGTTAAGCTGGCTTGGTTAAGAAAAATTTTCCTTCTGATGTCTCCAATCAAATGCCCTTAAGGGAACAAGGGCGTACAATTTCTACCCACATCAAGAATTGGCGAGGGGCGAACTGCAATTTATCAACCAACATAGTCACCCGGCTTCTGGCACAAGCCGGTGACCGATTTATTCAACAAAGAAATTCTGGACAACAAGAGGCTACAATTAGCCTAAACTCGGGCTTGCAAAAAACAGTATTGTATCCCTAATTTAGCGCTAAACAAAAGAATAGAGAGAAGTCTGTCTTTCTTACATCGGACGCATTGCGCTTAGCTTGTGTTGGAGTCTATTTCTTTACAGTGTAAATCCGTAGACCCCTATCAGATCAACATGCATCCTTTTAAAATTACAAAATTGCTTTACAGCTCAACCATTGAGAACAATAATAATAACACTTGTAAAAAATATTTGTAAAAGAAGAAGAAAAAAGCCAGTAGTAGAAGTTGAACCCGGGTTGTTTACATTAGGGGTAGTAACAATGACCTCTAGACCACTGAGATTCAGCACAGCTAATGAGGTAAAAAATTTATTGCAAAAAAAAAAAAAACTAAACACACTTGTTTTCGCTTCGATGAATATTTCTGCTAAGTGTTTGAGAAAGGAAACGCTTATCACACGATGTAGGATTTTTTTGCATAGACATCAATGGAGTCTCGGTGAAATGTGTGGAGAAAAAATTATCTGTTTACAAATACGTCAAAGGGAGTAAGGTCTCTGCGATCAGTTTCACGTCACGCAAGTAAAAAGTAAAATCGCAAATCATTCAAAAACTAATGTCCAGAAATTGAGATATTTTGGAAAAATAGAAAATGAACTACTTGTTAAAGTCTCAGGGGTGTATGATATCCCATAATTGAGTTATTCAACAAAATGTACAACTCAAAATTAGATTAGAATGGAGCCGCCACCGGGAAACACGGCAGTCTAATTCAAAACATATGGAGTTCAGTTTGGTCATGTTAAAAGTATTCTTCTCGGTGTTGAACTTGCAAACATTCGTATAGACACTTCTCTCAACATATTAGTCGTTCAGACTTCAAAGACACAAGGTGAATCAACGTTTTCCGATACGTAACAACAAGCATCATTCTTGCTGTTGTGAGTTCATTCTCGTTCCCAGAGCCCACGATCCTTCTGGCCAGCGGCAGGGATCGAGAGATCCCTGCCGCTGGCCAGAAGGATCGTGGGCTCTGGGAACGAGAATGTTGTGAGTTATAGTTCGCGCGCTTGCGCAGAAACGCCGGAAGTGCCTTTTGCGGATGAAATACGACGACGAAAAATGAAGCCCATTTATAATTTGGATCCGAACTCGAACAAGTGTTTGCTGAACAGTACTTAATATGTGCATTGAAAGTATTTGCAGTTGTCTGTGTTCACGGTCGACGAGGAGAAAATTGACTTCAACTTGAAAAAGTGAGGGTTGTTTTGTTAAGTTTCATCGTTGTGTCGTGGAAGAATCGCCATAAAATAATACTAACAGGATACTAATTTCTTTTCCGTCCAAGAAATAATTTGAAATCTACGTCTTCGTGTTACACGGACCATTCATCTCATAGAAAAGAATTTCCTCGCAATTTGAACGAACTTATAACAAGATCTGGCGTAAGAGTACTCGCGTCTCAAGGCAGTACTTTCATGTAGTTAGCTTATCAGATATCGAGTTTGTCTAATAGTCGGTAATAAAAGTTGTGAAAGACTGCCTAAAGCCGCTGTTACACGTTGAAACTTTTAGCTGAAAACGTGTGTGCAACGGCACTGCGAAACAAGTTTCAGCAGGCGTTAGACAGCTGGTTACACCGTCCAACATGGTCGGTTTCGTGAAACGTTTTCGAATTTCCGTTGCGAGACAAATTTCACGAAAAGTGGATCCGCTTTCTACTTCTTCAACGGTCGCAACGATCGCAATGGTGATAAAAACAAGAGTTTCACCGTGTAACACCACTTCGTGAAACTGGTCTCGCTCGGTCTGTCATCGCCGTTGCAGACAAATTTCAGCTAAAAGTTTCAACGTTTAACAGCGGCATAAGAGCAAACTAACAACCCACGTCCCAGTTGTTCAAAGGTCTTCAAAGCACAATAATTGTCCAGCTGACCCAGGATTGATGTGAACTCTGATTCCAGTTTAATTTCTGATCATGTCATTACATATTTTTACAAAAGATTTTTGACTTTTACTTAGTTTCAAATCAGACTTTACTTTAGGCTCAAAAGTAGCCTTCAAGAACATTAATTCGAACAAGATGGAAAACCTAAACCACTCAAACTAACTCTTAATCGTGGAATAGCATTGAGGATTCAGTTTACTTAATATAACAAGACCGTTGAAACGAATACCTTGAGAATATCGCTCTGCTTAGATCACGTAACATAAAAAGAGAACAGATGCGATGATAAACAGTGATTAGGTGGAATCAACATTGCGTAGGGATAAAACTAACGTATGGACTTTCAAATACTATTTATCAGTAAATCTGAACAGGACACAACAACAGTTCTTGGCAGTGTAACCACTGAAAATCATTGTTAAAGCTCATCTCAAATGTAACAAATGTAATTTGAGGCTAGCTCTAAGCATTTACAAGTAAATCACTTTTCCAATTCAATATATTATTTTCTTTATCGCAGGTTCAGTTTTGTGTACGAACATATGCCTTAACCCTGAAAGTATGTGCAATAACCCATCTACATCTTTTCCATGCACAAAACACTAAAATAATACTCATCACAGTCCTCAAAAACAAAGGTTTGTAGATATTTTATCTGGTACAGCAACAAAAAGAGAACAATGATGCCATTTTGTACTGGAAATATAACTTCAGTTTCATTTTGTAACATTTTGTCAGACTGCCTGGGTTTAGCTAATGAAACAATCTTGTACCCAGAGTCCTCACGCCGTTTGGTCAGCGGGTTGACGGCTGGAGATGTTTGATGCCAACTGTGTAGGTGAAATAGGTCTGAAATAGGATATCAAATTTCTGGTCAGGTCTGAAATAGGGTAGGGAAAATAACAGATTTTGGTCTGAAATAGGGTAAGGGTTTCAGGAAGCGGGCCACACACCTCCACCCAAATTTTCTGGGAGTACCCCCCCCGGGCCCAGAGTCTCTCCTGACAACTAACTACTGGCCAAAGAGCCTGAGGACTCTGGATACGAGATTGCTAATGAAATTGAATAGTCCAGTTTCAAGTTCTCCATGGCCACTGAATAAAAGCACTGAGAACGCATTTTTACACGGTTAGCCTCCATCTGAAGAAGATCCCAATTTGATATTCACATTACGGGGGGCACTCATAAACTAGTTACTTCATTAATTGTAAACGGCACTGTAAGCAGTCTGATAAAAACTCCCCTGGCCAGTGTTGTTAATTAGCCCTGAAAAGCCCCTGATGGCAGGAGGATAATTAAGTATGTATCTACTGTACCTGTAGGTCAATAGTAACCCTGTATCAATTTATCATTGGGTGTTTGTATTCAGTGGCAATTTTAAATATGAAAAGAGACTATGTATAGGAAGCCTTTCAAAGCACCTCCCTCCTCCCACAATGAAAAAGACATCAGCTATCATTACCATGTAATTGCCAAAAATTTAAACTTAAACGCTCTTTTTTAATGAAGCTGTGGTAGTATTTATGGCCCCACATAATCAGGCTCAACAACAGAGTTGTTGAGACAAAGATAAATTATTCAGTTTGCAAACATCATCAAAAGTATTTCTTTGTAAATTTACCTTTCACCAGTTCACAAACACTGCAGTAATGATAAACTACTTCAAGCAACATTATTTAAGTCTCATTGGTAATGTTTGACACTGCTACTTATCAAAACTAATATTTTATGGTACTGCAGGTAATTCTGATGGTAAATAGAAGTCAAGTGCCATTAACGACTAGTATATATTAATCAATATATTCAAGTTATTTTTTGTTGATCTGTCTTGAAACTGTCATGCTGATTAATAACAAAAGCATTATTCAACATTACAGTGTAGTATCAATATATTATATCTCCTTTTATACAACTAAATATCATTTCTGCAAATAATCCCTTTATCAAACTATATGTGGAATTTGTATACATGACGTAGTTCTATCACTTCGCTCCTCTTGGTTGGATCTTTGCGGAGCCAACTGACCGGGGCCAATCACGATGGACCACTCCTGGTTCAAAGCACACCACTTACGCCAGTAAAATAAACATTTTGTCCACCAAAAATAAAGGAATGCTGCATCAAGAACCACGCCAAATCCATTCACCACGTAAAATATTACACAGGCTGTGCTAATGCAAAGATCTGAAGCATTTATGCCAATGGAGAACATATTGAGGAAAAGTCCAAGAAAAAACACGGTAAACCAGATCAGTGGTATAGGCTTGTCCTCTGGCTTGCGCCACTGAAAGTCAGAAACAAAATACTTTATAAATAAATAATTGGGAATAGATCATCTAGGAAAAACAAGACTAACTCTTTCCCTTGGGACCATACATTAAGTGTTGTACAATGTTTGCATTTTGTATAATGCATATTTTGGATGCTTCACCCTCCACAATCAGTTTCGGTTTCGGTTTCAGTTTCAGTTTATTTTTTGCCATTTTGTTGATGTTACAGTTGATGATAGAACAACTGCCACTGGGAATTGTGTAGACAACATTGGGTTGTGAAGCTAATGGATGTGGTGACTTAGGAATCATGAATTCTTGTTGGCAGTTGTTCTTGGAGTTACATTGGCAAAACAGGCAGATCTTTGGCCACTAGGAAAAAAGAACAAATTAGGAACATTAAAACAGTGTCCAAAGGCTCTAGGATTGCCAATCATGCTTGGTCTTAAAACCATGTTATTGATTTCAACAATGCAGCCATCATTGACAAAGGAAATTTCTGCACCAGGAAGTTTAGACTTAGCACACTTCCATCACGCCTAATACGGACAATAACTCTAGCCCACTCCCAGGACAATACTGCATCCTTTTTAACAAAAATTCTTAACACTTTTTTATCTGTAATTTCACAATATTGTTCTTATTTTTATCACACCACATATTCTTAGAATTTTAGTTTCATTCATCAATTTGTCTGTTGAAGACCACAGCTCAGGCGGCCGAAAACTTGTAATTTTTAATATTTTTAACCAAGTTTTATTAATTCAAAACTAATGTGATGTCTAGGTCATTACAATACTTTTTGGTGATAACCCTAATACTATTATTTTGTACTGATCAATCATTTCCTTCATTCCCATGACCTACATGTAAGTACATCTTTGATCAAGCAGTGAGACTGTAACAAGAAGTTACCCGCTGGTTACTATAGCAGGAACTTAGTTTACATGTTTTGCCTCATTAGCATAAATGGTAAAACATGCTACAGATAAATGCACACCAGAAATTGAAAGTGCTTGGCAAAGTTAGTATTTACCAAAAATTTGACCATGACAGGTTCGATGGTTTTCGAGACACAAACATTTAAAATTTCAAGACTTTACAAAGAATGTATGGATGGGTGGCACTCAGCCATATAATTCCTTATAAATGTAACCAATGACATCAGCAAAGATTCTCCTATTGGGGCTTAGAGGGCTACATCTAATCTCTTGTGAGTATGAACACACCTCTGAATATGGTTTCCCCTTTTTCTTGATAGCAACTTTATGTCGACAGAGCTCGCAGGTGTTTTTCACAGCCTTCTTAAACCATGTTAACAGACATGTTGCATGCACATGCTTCGCCGAGCCAGAACAGTGACATGGTGTAATAAGGGGTTCATCTCCCAATGAATGGCATATACGGCAAATATTCTGTGACTCTTGCATTTCAGTAGTCTCACGTTCACTTATGTCACCTTGCATTATTGTGGCCAAATGCTTCTGCTGAAGGTCTTTCATCATGTTGTAGACTCGTTGTTGCCGCTGCTGCCTTGTGACAAGACTAGAATGTGGCACCTGCCCATAAAAGAAACTCAAAAGTTACCTGTTTATCCAAACCAAGACTGTTTCTAGAGAAGAAAATGTTTAATTGGTGTACAGTTGTCAATGGCTGTTATAAACAGCCCTTAAAGCATACATAATATGAAACAGCACGATAGAAAAAAAAAGAGTGTTCAATTATTGAAGCAAACTCCCACATTCAATAACAAAAATTGAATTGATTGATGGTGTTAACCTCTTCAGACCGTTGAGAAAATGGGCTGCTATACATCAAAGGAAAAAGAAAAACCAGTTAAGTCCAATATTTGAACACAGCAAAAATATTTCCAGACAAATTTATCAGACACTGCTCCCATACAGGGCATTTGACAACAAGCGAGTACTTGTAACAGATGGCATGGATGATATATATATAATTTTGTAAATGCAAATTTGAATGAAAGAATGATATTGATGTACCATTTTACAGCTTCAATGACATACAGGTAATTAATGAGAAAATTTGAAGGCAAAAGAATAAAGAATAATTATTAGTATTTCATCATATAGTGAACAAGTGTACAAATTAATGGAATGAGGGATGAACAATGTTTATAAGATCTAAAAATTTACAAGTGATGACATATAATTAACACCTCACACTACTTCTGCTCTGGCTGACTGAATACTGTGTAACTTGAAGAGAATCTCTGTGATTGCTTGTTCTATGCAGCTGAAGGAATGATGTGTTATGCTAACTCTCCTGGGTTACCTGGAGTCTTCCAGATACAGAATGAATCTCCCGGTCACCCAAACAGGTCACCAGATCTCCCAGATAAAAGCAATTTGGGATGTTATTTCTAAAAGACACTACTATTTAAATTCAAATCCTACAAAAATCCAAGAAATGTTGCTTCATTACTGAATTTTAGTGCATTGTTTATACTTTATCTGCCACAAACTTTTACAGGAAACCAAATAACACATGTTTTCCCATTGTTGCCATTGGAAGGGGGATGACTTAGTTTGAGGGAGGTATGTGCGTTGATTTCTTTAGGGCGGTTAATAATGAGGAGAGTGTAGACACAAAAGAAAAATAATATCCTGATTTCAGTTTTCCAGAGGTTGGCATCTCTGATGATGGTAAAGTTGTTTCATAAAAAGTCCACCAGCAGTGAAACTTGGTTGATGCTACATCTAGTAATTTATCTTCAAGTAAGCTACCTATGTTCTCTCATTTTCATCAGGAAATGTTCACAAAAACATTGCTCAGATACCTTGATTTCATAATTTTGGTCATCATCAGTGGTGAGAGCACTCGCCTTCCACCAATGTGTCCCAGGTTTGATTCCCGGACTCAGCATTGTAAGTGGGCTGAGTTTGTTGGTTCTCTACTCTGCTCCAAGAGGTTTTTCTCCGGGTACTCCGGTTTTCCCCTCTCCACAAAAATCGACATTTGATTTGATTCTTCTTTATTTAGATTTGATTTGATTTAGTCTCCCCAATTAGTAGAGCATCTGTGCTCAGCTAGAAAGATTTTAGACTTAACTGATTATCATCATCATCATCATCATCATTATTATTATTTTCACTATAAGCTCCTTCACTTTCAGTTTGAATAACGTTACTGACAACCACCGAATACTTATTTCTAACCTGTTGTTCTTCATAATCATACGACGTTGCTGCCCCAGCATCAGAGCCAAAAGGTGAAACAACTTTGACTTTATGTACAGATGCAGTGGATTTCACACCACTTTCCTCTGCTGCGGTCATCCTAAATGTTCACCAAACCAACCTAAAGCTACTAAGATAAGAGAAATAAGCATCAATCCTCTTTTACTCCAAAGAATACCCAGATCATGGGAGCTCAAGGCATGGTTAAAACACCATAGGAAGCTAACTCAACAATATAAAATTTTCCAGCCTTCCAATAAGCTGAGTAGGTAACTTGTACAGTCATACTGTTCAAATTGTCTCAGATGGATTTGTGTATGGTTTGACCACATTCAAAGCAACAAATTTCTTGGGGGAAGGGGAGTGTCAAAGGCCATAATCCTAAAGGGATATATGAAATATATTCACCCAGAATCTCCACAGTGGCACAGGGGAGGAGTGCAGAGGGATGTGCCTAAAAGACTTGCACCTGGGGAGAGTATGTATACTAATATTTTTTTCTGGAGCAACTCTTAACAAAACAATCCAGCCATTATTAATGGTCAACAACTGGAAAATGGTTGGGTATTTCATTACATATGTTGATGACAGAGTCTTCATTCGCTCCAGTCAGACATCATACATACTACACACACTGTAGGACCAGTGACCTTTCTTCTGCTAGAAGTTGTACAACAGAGAGGGAATTATTATATAGATAAATTTTTTTGCTCTGCTCTAACTTTGCTAATTCAAGCGACAGTATAGAGTGTTTTTTTTCACATGACATCATGGTGGCCATGTTGGTGTTCCAAAACAAAGAAAACGTGGTCATGTTGGTGTTCCAAACTAAACCTCTGGGAATAGAACTCTATTTTTATGCAAATACTTTCTTTTGTTTCAGCAAACCAATATGGTTGGTAGCCATGTGAACAAACTTTTCGTTTGATAAAACAGTGACCATAAATTGGTGTTTCTGACAAATAGTGACATCCTTCCTTTAAATGAAGGATGGATTTGTTGCTTCCCTATTTGGAATTTTTCTGCTTTTGTTGACATTTTTCTGTAAAAACTGTCCGTAAAAATGATGAGTCACAATAAAATGTTATTATTATTTTTTTTATAACAACATGCACTTGCATGCATGACTGATCCCAGGTGATTGATCAGTTTATGAATATGTGAGTGATCATCGCAGTTATGAACGCTACTTAAACAGTAGTGAAAATAAAGCCTGAAAAAAATTCAGGCTTGTACGGTATTCGAACCCACGACCTCTGCGATACTGGTGCAGTGCTCTACCGACTGAACTAACAAACCAACCCAGAGCTGGTCATGATTTTCATATATTCATTCTCCTATGACCAGATTATGTTTATGACGTTTATGGCGCTTGAATAGGTATAATATCAGTATAACTGGCTTCGAGTATATATGGGTTATTGGCCAAGCGTGAGGTCAAGATGGTGGGATATTGGCCAAGTTCTTTATTTTGCATGTTTATGGACCGAGATGTAGTCGAGGTCCATAAACACACAAAAAAAACACAAGGCCAATATTCCGCCATCTTGACCGAACAAGCTTGGTCAATAAAGGATTTATTATATGACTCAAGGGACGCTATCAAGAGACAGTAAAACGTGGGACGAACGTGCTATCCTGAGAGGTCAAGATGGCTCCATCTTGACCTCACGGGTAGCCAATCACAGCAGGAGAATTGATTCATCTTGACCGCTGCAAGAGCCAGTCATATAATCAATTATATTATTCAACACTGGACGATCCATGCAAGACTAATTCACATCAATACATATCCTGGGTAACAGCAATTCTTGAAAAAGTAAAACTAATTCACGAAAAGCTCAGTTTTCATTGACCGGGCACCACACCAGATAAACCAGACAATGATTATTGTACTCAGTAGCCGTACGTGTACGTAATTTTTAACAACCTTCAAAATTAGCCCATACTGGTCCACGGTCCATTGCATATAGAGGGAAAATAATAGAATAAAAAAGAACATCTGTGTAACTAACCAGAAAAGAACGCTGAAAATCGCTTTGTTGTATCAACAAAATATCCGCTAACTTCAAGTTTATACGTGGACGAACAAAGAACCAACTCGATGGCCATCGAGATCTACATGAAGAAATACTATAAACATCATCGAACCATCGATCGATGTCTTTACCTGTTCACAGAAATAAAATAGAAAAACGTTAGTATTTTCTAAAGTTTTCTCTCGATATTTCCGGCGTTTAATTCGGTTTCTCGATGATGAAATGAGGTTGAACAAAACATATGGGCATAGCGTTCTAAAAGAGAAGTTACTCGTTGACAGCTGCGCTGGACAGAGCCGATGAAAGAAGCCTATGAAAGGAAACCAGTTATACAGTTCTTACCATCAAGTTAGAGAATCGACAACAAACCTGCCAAAGTTCTTTTTGGGGAGCAGAATATCGCTGCCGTATTAAGAATACTAGAGACGATGGATGAATAAAAAAGATGGAGAGCCGATTAGTCTTCTTTCTATTTACAAAGTGTTCGTACCCAGGTCGCCACGGTGAAGGCGAAACAAACTCTGGGCTGAGACCGCGGAGGCTGGGGATAGAGACAAATACACTGTTTCAAGTTTTCTTCCCGTGAAACTTTCTTCAAAACGTCGGGGAAAAAAAATACAGCGTTTATGCTGTCATGCTTTTGGTATGTCTGCAAGGTGACCTTCTCTCCAACGAATCAGCCGCCAAGTAGTAAATGCTCCATATTGCATCATCTCAGTCACGGCACGTGACGGGAAGACTTGGAGAACGCGTCTGTGCTTTGGCAGGCGATTGCTGCCTGTCACCCGTCTCTCATGAGGCGCATTCAGGCCATGACAGGCATGACAGCTCTTAAGCATTCAAGCGAACCTCCGTGGAAAGAGAAAGAAGTATTTTGGAAAGGGGAAAGCCCCGCACATGTTAGGCCTGCGTGCATGGACCCGTAGGCGCTAAGAAAGGGGAAGAGGTCAGGTAGAATCTGGAACATTCTCCCCAAGTGCTTTGCAGCTCACGTCCGATTTTCGTCTTCCTTCCCCTGTCCCCACTACCTTGTCTGCACAACAAGCACTGCTAAAATTAGTTCCACTGTGCATGAATGGGAGTTTGACAAACTCAACATCTCCCTCGAATCAGTCGGAATTTGACGGCATTCTGTCTCGTTATTGATCGTTACTTTGAACAAGCTTACGAGTTGCCTCCAAATTAGAAAGGAACGTGAACATTTTTTGTGCGGTTAACGGGCATCCTCAACCCCTATGCTCATTACAATTGTATGTAACTGCAGATGATATTTGAAAGATCCCTCAACTGATATTGAATGGATGACAGTTTTTCAAATTTGTCCGAAATCCTACTGTGGTCAGTTCGGAAATGTTCGGTTAATGATAAGTAATGGTAAGGTATTTTTATACCGCTCATATCACATAGTCTCATGGCGGTTTACATCACTGGCCGAGGGGACTTGACCAGACTGCTTGTGCAGTTTACAATTAATGAAGTAAGTAATGAGTGCCCCCGTAATGTAGATATCTAGGACAGACACAAGGGGTGGTCACAGCCACAGCCACAGGTTAGGCAGCCACCATGATGGGAACGATCGGAGCACTGTTAGGCTGGACCGTAGGTACTAAAAACCAATTGCAAGACAAAAAAAAATATATAATAATAATAATAATAATAATAATAATAATAATAATAATAATAATAATAATAATAATAATAATAATAATAATAATAATAATAATAATAATAATAATAATAAAGGAATTTGTAAACATTGTTCAGTTACTAAAAGGAGCGCAAACAATTGTCTAAGGACTGGAGCCGGGGCAAGGACTTATCTGATCAAACAACATGTAACTGTGAAGCTTAGGCGTTGTAAAAAATATATCTGACCGTGGTTATTATAAATCTTGAAATAAAATAAATAGCCATTATTTACCCTCGGCAGTATTTATAGCACACAAAGGCTACTGACACCGAGCAAATACATGAAACAAATAATTCAAATAAACATAACAGATTAAGAATCCCAACTGGTGGGAGACAGACACCAGTTGGCTATTTACAAGCGTGGCAGAGCTAGAGCGGGACTTGAACCCGGGGCCACCGGGTGCTCTACCGTTCGGCCACCCTGTCTCCATAACATTATAACATTTTAGCTGGCGAATATAAAATTGATAGCATATCACAGTAACAACAAAAATTAGAGCTTACGTGATATAATAACGAAAACAGAAATGGCTAATCTCAGGAGTTTATAATAGCAGACGAGATAACTTTGAATGTGTCTTGCTATTGTGGCCGTGGTATGATTCACGTGCCTTTCTAATGTGTAGTACGGCTATTGTGGACTTGGAAACATGTCTAGTCTTCAAGATTATTGCCAAGAGAGTATTCAAAAATTGTAGGTAAGTCAATAATTTGAACAAGTTTAAATGCTTACTTAACTTTTCTCTCGATTATTAGTATTTCTGTTGGTCCACCGCTCTCAAGATTCGAACGCGTTAGTGTGAGTCAACTCAGGAGGTCCGGGGCATGCTCTCCCGGAAAATTATAAAATTAAAGTCCTCTGAAATGGCTAAAAATGCATTTAAAACTGACATGGTGTAGTGAAAAATATACTTTCAGTAACAAAAAGCGGTGTATAAAGACAAGAATTTAATTACCTTTGGCAATTAGTAACGAATCCGCAAAGCTCAACTCAACATACTATTGCCCTCGAGACATTATACTGTTGAAAAGTAGGGGGGGGGGGGGGCTAAAAAGTCCCCCCAAGTCTCACGGCAGCTCTGGTTCCGAGGTGCGCAAGTATCGCCTTGTCCCGGATGAGACGTCGAAGAAAGTTAAAATGATTTCTTAAGGCGGGAGTTAACCTAAACATAGTTTTTTTAGGCACTTAACATGGATTTCACGTTGATATCTCGTTCGCGATTCAAGCAATCAAAAATCCCTCTGCTCATCTCACAAAGCTATGCTGTGGGATATTTTGTGAATTTTTTGGTAATTTTTGGGTATATTTGGGAAGAGATAATTTTTCTCAAAGGATTAGTTAAATTGAGGGAAATGGGAAATTTGGAAGATTAAAGAAAGGTTTAAAATTGGAATTTGAAGTTAGGAATTAGTACACGGACACTAAGCAGTTCCCCAGCAACCTGCAGTGCCCTTGTGGAAGGGTTTCAAAACATTTTACTCCAATACAATCCCTTCCTCAAACTCCTTAAAATTGCACACAAATTCACGTTTACCCCCATCTAAAGCAAAGACAAAATAATTGCGTCGAGATGGAATCGCATGGACAAGAAACAAGTTATACGACGGACCCACAAGCCCAACGCAGGGTTGAGCCCAACGTGACTTTGCCGAGATCTATTTAAACGCTTGATCGATTGGAAAGAATTGAATTTAAATATTTTAGTCTTCTTCAAAAAAGGAAGTGGTCGAAATTTTAGTCGTTGCCAAGAGACTCTGGAGTGGGGGATTATCTCACTGGTGATGCCTGGGGATACGATACAACAGAACAAGATCGAAACCAGATTCGAACCACGTAAAGATTCGAACCCTAACATAAAGGTTCGGACCAGTTCCAAAAGAAGATATTCGGACGACGATGAAAAGTATTAACACATCAGGGTTGGATTCAGGATTTTTCTCAGGCGGGGGTGCACCAAAACCAAAGTGTGTGTTTGGTTAAAAACAAACCAACTGGGCCACATGAAGTGGATTTCGTAATTACTTGGGCTGCCCGCGTCCCGCGCGGCGCCCGGGTCTAAGATTACCGAGGGTTCTTCTTTTTCGTCGTCGAGTATCATCCACAAAGCTCGCTTCCAGCGTTTCTGCGCAAGCGCTAACTATTTTTAACAGAGTGATGCCTCAAATGAAGAATGATCCTCGCAGTTGTGATCGCAATTTATGTAATTAAGAAAAGAAGCCTGAAAAAAAAATTCAGGACTTCAACGGGGTTTGAACCCGTGACCTCGCGATTATCGGTGCGATGCTCTAACCAACTGAGCTATGAAGCCACTGACGTCGGGAGCGAAAATATGAACCCATAATTGACCTGCTCCCGACGTCAGTGGCTTCATAGCTCAGTTGGTTAGAGCATCGCACCGGTAATCGCAAGGTCACGGGTTCAAACCCCGTTGAAGTCCTGAATTTTTTTCAGGCTTCTTTTCGCAATTGCATAAATTGCGATCACAACTGCGAGGATCATTCTCCATTTGATTTAATTTCCGCAGTTCATGTATGATTTATTTCATATATCATTCACATTCATTTCTTTCACGGGAAAATATGAACCCATAATTGACCTGCTCCCGACGTCAGTGGCTTCATAGCTCAGTTGGTTAGAGCATCGCACCGGTAATCGCGAGGTCACGGGTTCAAACCCCGTTGAAGTCCTGAATTTTTTTCAGGCTTCTTTTCGCAATTGAGCATTCTTTTCGCAATTGCATAAATTGCGATCACAACTGCGAGGATCATTCTTCGTTTGATTTCATTTCCGCAGTTCATGTATGATTTATTTCATATATCATTCACATTCATTTCTTTCACGGGAAAATATGAACCCATAATTGACCTGCTCCCGACGTCAGTGGCTTCATAGCTCAGTTGGTTAGAGCATCGCACCGGTAATCGCGAGGTCACGGGTTCAAACCCCGTTGAAGTCCTGAATTTTTTTTCAGGCTTCTTTTCGCAATTGCATAAATTGCGATCACAACTGCGAGGATCATTCTTCGTTTGATTTAATTTCCGCAGTTCATGTATGATTTATTTCATATATCATTCACATAGTGATGCCTGTTGTCACGTATCGGAAAATGTCGATTCACCTTGTGTCTTTTGAAGTCTGAACAAACAGTATGTTAAGAGAAGTGTCTATGCGAATGTTTGCAAGTTCTACGGCGAGAAGAAAGCTTTTAACATGAGTAAACTTAACTCCAGATGGACTGCCGTGTTTCCTCGTGAGTAGTCTCTAATTTTGGCGATGGATTGTGGGGCGGGCGAAAGACACGTGCGCGCGCGAAGTTGCGAGGAGACGCGACGCGAGGGGAGCGCCAAAAATTAGAGACTACAGACAAAGGGAGTTTGACCTTTCACGGCCGAGTGATTCGGAAGTGTAAATCTCATATCAACAGCAAGAATGATGCCTGTTGTCACGTATCGGAAGAAGTCGATTCACCTTGTGTCTTTGAAGCCTGAACAACTAATGTGTTAAATGTCTATACGAATGCTTGCAAGTTCAACAGCGAGAAGAAAGCTTTTAACATGACCAAAATTTAACTCCAGATGGATTGCCGTGTTCCCCGTATCCGCTTCATTGAGATGTACATTTTGTTGAATAACTCAAGTACGGGATATCACACACCCCTGAGACTTTGACAGGTAGTTTATTTACTATTTTTCCACAATATCTCAATTTCTGGACTTTAATTTTTGAATGATAAGCGATTAGTTTTTACAAATGTACTAGCGTCACTTGAAACTGTCCAGAAACGTTCCTTTCTTGTGTTTCAAATGACTCTGGATTGACGTATTTGTAAACAGTTTCACTCTGCTAATTAATTTTCTACTCACATTTCACCGAGACTCCATTAACGTTTATGCGAAAAAATCCTACATCGTTCGATAAGCGTTTCCTTTCTCAAACAATTATCCATCGAAGCGAAAACAAGTGTGCTTAGTTTTCTTTTTTTTTTTTTTTTGGAATCAATACACTATTTTTATCATCTTGCAAAACGATAAGCCTCTGTGGCCTAAAGGTCATTGTTCCTGCCTGTTATGCAGCTAACCCGCGTTCGATGTCTTTTAATGGTATATATCACGGGCTTAATTTTTCTGTTTCTCTTTTTCTTGTTCTTTTAGAAATATTTTTTACAAGTGTTATAATTATTGTTCTCAATGGTTGAGCTGTATTTTAGAGGAATATATGTTGATAGGGGTCTAAAGAAATAGACTCCAACACAAGCTAAACACAATGCGTCCGATGTAAGAAAGACAGACTTCCCTCTATTCTTTTGTTTAGCGCTAAGTTAGGGATACAATACTGTTTTTTGCAAGCCCGAGTTTAGGCTAATTGCAGCCTCTTGTTATAACAGGTAAAAGGAGCGACTAATTACAAAATAACACGTCCCAAAGGAGGGGGTGGGGGTATTAGAGAGGGGGCTTATTACAAAAACAGACTTCCAAACGGGGGCTTATTAGAGGTGGGGGGGGGGGGGGTGTTAATAGAGACGGTGGGCTTAATAGAGCTTTTACGGTACCCTCTCTAGCGGAGAAGACATTAGAAAGAGAGAGAATTTTGGCGCCATTCGTACCCAGTCTACTCTCACAACTTTGTTCGTGCTGTTTATGTCAGGTTCGCTGTTGCGGATGATTTCCGTGGAAATTATCAATGAAACAGCGTAGTATGAGTTTTATAAGCGTCGACTGAAAGAAGGGAAGCTCTATTTATTTGTCGTCATCAAGTTTATCAGGTACAATGGAATCGGAACAAAGAATGAGACTCATCGAGCACTCTCAAGAACTGGTGAGTGGACACAATAATATTTCAGTTTTGAATGTTTTTGAGCTTGGCTAAGCTTAATTAAGCTTACGTTTAAGTTAATACTTACATACGAAGCCGTCTATGATTGTGAATTTATCAGAAAACAGGACGAATCCTGTCATACCCTGACTGACCTGTAGGTGGACAATTATCTGGCCGATTTCCCTATTTCACTTTCTTGGTAATTGCAAGGAGAAAATTGTGTGAAGGGGGTGGGGGGTTAATGTTAAGTGACGTGATGTCCATTATGCGTCTTGGTGTCACTATTGGGGAGGAGTATCCTGCTTCAAATTTTGCACGAATGACCAGCCAGAGTACAACATGGGAACTTCACTTCGAAGCCAGGGGTGGTGGTTGAGGGTTGGGGGGGGGGGGGGGGAGGGGGGTGTGGGGGGAGGGATAGAGTTCACAGAGATTGGCCCCTTGAGATTTTGATTTTAGTTCAGGGAACTATGCTGTCTTCAACTCCTAGATGTTCTGAGACAACATGCTTAAATGCATGAAGTGCTTACTGGAACTATATACTTACTGGAACTATGTTTAAATTGAGAGGGGGATGTTCATTTACTTTAGTGTGTTTTGCCTGCTTTTATTTGGTACCAAAAGTTGTCACAATCTAAATACATTTGTTGGAATTTGAGGCAGCACCTAAATGATGTTTTACCCAGCAGATGGAGCTCAATGGCAAAGGTCATGCACAGTCTAAACTTCCTTGCAAAGACTATGAGGTATGATTTAGGGGTCATTTAGGAGCTATGCTGTTCTTGTGCCATGACTTACCAAATATGATTTTTCAGCTTATGTCACAGTTCCCTTTGCTATCTATATTAATGAAAGACTACCATAACAAAATCTGGCATACCATTTTTCAGTTAAAAAGAAAATGTACTTGCAGGCCTGTCTGAACACCCTTGAAGTATGATGATACTGACCTTCACTAAAGAAATAAAAAACGCACCAAGTGCATTGTTGAGTGACATAAGCACTCATGAATTTTTATGGCTTGACTTGTGCTTCTTGCACTTCTGAGATGTTCTTAAAAATTCTCACATGCTTATATTAGTCAATAGTGCACTTGAAACAAGTTTTTTATCTCTTTTATAAAATGTCCCAGAGATTTGAGTGAGCTCTTATACCGGAAGTCATGCAACTGTAGATGAAATTTGACAACACTTCAACCCCCAAATTTTGCTTTTATGTTCAAAATAATGTCAATATGGATTGAATCACACATTTTTTTATTCTTTTTACTTAACTTTAGTTATAAAATGTCCAGAGTTTGGCATGTTCACACACTTGTGACATAGCCTGTGTGCATTATAATTCCACAATGCATGTGCGTGGCATAGGCTGCTTACACATGTTGAGATATTAAATGCACTAGCTTGATTTGACCAATCATAGCACACTTAATTATTTGAGCGTTTTATAAAAAGTATCGATATGGTAATAATTTGTAATTATTTATTAGCAGCCTTTTGATACTGTCAGTAACAAATTGATGATAGCTGAGTTAATCTTTTGTCTCATGATTGAGTCACAAAGATGTGGATCGCTACGTTTCAACCGCTATACTGCTGGTCTCCATCAGGTGATGGTGTCGACTGGCTGCGTGTGAGTATAAGAAGCATCGTGGCTGGTGGTGATTGGTGCATTTCGATCCTCGCTTAGGTTGTTGATTGGAGGATTTCGATCCTTTTCGTTCAGACTAGAAGTTGTTCCCTCAGTGGTCCGCTTTGGTGCTGATTGGCTGTTGTGGTGTTTGATCGTGGGCATCCACGCTTCAGGAATTTCAATTCCACTGTCCCTGTTGATGTTGTTTGGGTGAAGTCTTATGTGAATAGCCTCTTTAACCCTACAGGTGTACCAATGTGGGTCTCGGTCAATAAATTTAACTTCGTCCCAGAGCGGATAATGTCCGGTTGCGTTGCTATGTTCTGAAACGGCGGAGGATTGGGTTTGAGCAAGATGTATGTCTCTATCATGTTCCTTAATCCGTCCATGCATAGATCTTCCCGTCTCTCCAATATAAACCTTACCACATTCGCAGGGAATCTTGTAGACTACTCCGTCTTGTTTTACTGGATTGATAATGTCCTTAGGTCGCACTAGGTGTGATCCAAGAGTTGTGTCAGATCTGAAAACAGTCCGTATGCCTTGTTGTTCTAGGCAACGGCGAAGAGCCTCCGATGTGCCTTTTTTTTTTAATACTTTTATTCATGAAATTACAAAGATAATTATTACAGATACGGTTACAGTCTACAAACAGTTACTAAACAGAGGTAAAAATAAAACTAAACCTACCACAACTACATTACAAAAACAACAACAAAAACAACAAAAGGAGGTGGGTTACATACAGTGTACTTAGGACATTCATGCTAAGATTCAACATAAGGCAGGAGCTTATCCCATTTCCTAAAATGTTTTGTAAGTTTGTTCCGGATTGCTGCAATCCTTTTTTCAATTTGGTATACTCCTCTGATCTTGGCTTTAACAAGTCAACTTTGTCACAATCTAAGATGGTAAAGGTGTCATCCACATAGCGTTTCCAGATCTGAGGTGTACAGGGCGTCGATGTCAAAGTTTGCTCCTCAAAACCCTCTATGTAGAGGTTAGCTATCACTGTGGATACTGGGCTACCCATGGCTGCTCCTTCTTGCTGTTCGTAAATCAGTCCATCATACTGGAACTATGTGGATCAAAGAACGAAACTCAAGAGGTCTGCAATCTGCGTAGGTGTTAAAGTCGTGTGGTTGGCAAGGCATGGGTCAGCTTCTATTTTTCGCAGTGCAGTCTGTACTGCTCCTTCGATTGGAACGTTCGTAAACAGAGACACCACGTCAAAAGACAAAGTTGACTTGTTCTTACAACACCTCAATAGTTAACAGCTGACGATCCATTTCACAATGGAAACTGAGAATGACAACTCAATTTCCTTCCTTGATACGTTGATCATCAAGGATTCGAACGGATACCTCTCTACCAGTGTTTACAGAAAGCCTACACACACTGACGAGTACCTAGCGTATGATTCACGCCACCCGCAATCTGTAAAACGCGGTATTGTCAAGTGCCTGTACGATCGATCTAAACACTTCATAACAAAACCACCAGTTATCTCTCATTGGTCCTTGTTTCCAACAGTTATCTGTTTTTGTTTGTAAAAAATCTTACGAAAACCAAGGGATGAACAACCACTAAAGAACCTAAGAACCTGAAATTAAATCTACTGTGGTCCTGCCATATGTCAAAGGCACATCGGAGGCTCTTTGCCGTTGCCTACAACAACAAGGCATACGGACTGTTTTCAGATCTGACACAACTCTTAGATCACACCTAGTGCAACCTAAGGACATTGTCGATCCAGTAAAACAAGACGGAGTAGTCTACAAGATTCCCTGCGAATGTGGTAAGGTTTATATTGGAGAGACGGGAAGATCTATGCATGAACAGATTAAGAAACACGATAGAGACATACATCTTGCTCAAACCCAATCCTCCGCCGTTTCAGAACATAGCAACGCGACCGGACATTATCCGCTCTGGGACGAAGTTAAATTTATTGACCGAGACCCACATTGGTACACCCGCAGGGTTAAAGAGGCTATTCACATAAGACTTCACCCTAACAACATCAACAGGGACAGTGGAATTGAAATTCCTGAAGCGTGGATGCCCACGATCAAACACCACAACAGCCGATCAGTACCAAAGCGGACCACTGAGGGAACAATTTCTAGTCTGAACGACAAGGATCGAAATCCTCCAATCAACAACAGTCTAAGCGAAGATTGAAATGCACCAATCACCACCAGCCACAGTGCTTCTTATTATACTCACACGCAGCCAGTCGACACCATCGCCTGATGAAGACCAGCAGTATAGTGGTCAAAACGTCGCGATCCACGTCTTTGTGACTTAATTGTGAGACGAAAGATTAACTCAGCTATCATTTGAAACCATGATGATGAACACCTTTCATAACAAATTGATGTATGAAAGACTCTTTTTCAGTCTAGGTGGTAAGAAGATTCAAGGTAGCGTGATTCTGCGTAATACTAGTTTGTATATGTTTCTTAGTATACACATATACCATGTCAAGGCAGCCATGTGAACTGAGTAACATTGATAACACAATTGAAGGGTGTTCTGCAAAAGGGATGTCTATCACTTTTTTGCCTTAAAATCGAAAATATCTCTAAACTCACTCTGCTTTGGCATATAGACTATAAATGGTGTCAGAAATGAAGTTCTGTATTTATTTTGCGGTTAGAAATATAGCATCCAAAGGCTTAGCTTATGACTTTTCCCCAAAATTCAAGAAACAGAAACAAAAGGATCTGATGCATGATTGATTTCTTTTGTTTTTCTGTTGGTCCAGTTGTAGGCAAAAGTCATATGCTAATTTGCTGAATCCAGGCCTTTAAGTCATAAAATAAGTGCAGAACTTCATTTCTGGCACCATGTAACCAGTCTGTATTAATTTAGAGAGATTTTGATTTTAAGGCAAAAAAGTGATATATGCTCCTTTTGTGGAACACCCTTCAATTTATTGTTAAACCGATTTTCATTTTGTCAACAGAGCCTAGATTATGATGTATGCTACAACAAACCTTTTTCAAAAATGCTTGCATCAAGAGATAAGAAGGTAGTTTTACTGTTATCAATAATGCATTGTTCTTCAAAGAAGTCCTACACTTTACCTTAATTCATAAGATGCTGTTAAAGGGAATTAACCTCCACTCTTACAACAAATTGATGCTAAATTGTTGGTGTTGACGGAAATAATTACTAGATTCCAAATTTTGTTTTAAAATGTGGAGATAACATTTAAGTGTACAAAAAAAAAATCTATATCATCATTGCCTATTTTTGCTTCTAAATTTCCCCAGGCATGGCCATTTTGGATTTCATGACCTATAATGGTTGCCCTATTGTTTAACCCATTGGCACCCGTGCCGGCCAAAACCGGCCGTAAAAGACTCCCATGCTTCAAAACATTGCAACTTTCTCAATCGCATGAATATTGCCTTAACTGTTAGTTGTGAGTATGAAATGGAATGCCCTTTAAATTTGGATATCCAATAAATGCAAGAAACGTAGCGATTTTTACCAAATATGGCCTTTTGAGTTTGGACAAGAACGAAACTGGCCGTTTTTAACGTCAAAGAGAAACAACAAAAATGCCCCTTTTTGCCTTCATGTCTTTTAAGGAAATCATCGTCGAAAAACCAAAATTCAACCATCATAACGAAATTCAGTCCTTTTTCTAGCTTAGAAATGACTTTTTTTGTTCATATTCTTCTCCCGAGCGTAGATACAGCCTTTTGTTCCAGTGCATTCGGGCCTTCCCGACATTTTCAACATCTTGAGCGCATTGCATGCTGGGAACTAACGAGAATTTTTGACAGCGCCCGTTCCTTCCCCCAATTCTTTCACATATAAACTAAGTCTACAGCCACTCCGACCTGCCGCCAAAATTTCCTGCTCGTGGTCATCTTCAGTACTCAGAAATTCCAAAATATGTGGCGGTAGGTCGAGAAATTCATCAATAGTCGAGGACTTCCCAAAGGTACTAAGTGTTCGACCGGCCAAATTCCCAGTTCGTCGAGTAACAAGCCAAATTCAACAACAAAGTACATCACCTTGCTCGATTCTTTGAGAAAGTGGACTCTTAGCTACCGTCATGCTTAATGATGCTCATCAGGCAGCCGCTAAAGATGAAAAATGGCTGTAAATTTAGCAGAAATCGCAAGCAAACCGAACTTGGGCCATTGTTGTCGCTTCACGGATAAAAAATAGCTACGTCAAAATGATGTTTTCAGAAACCTTGAGCCTCCAGTGGCTTAGGACAGCACCACTTTTCCCTGGTAGTTCAAATAAAGAGCCACGAATTGCTATTCATCGTTTATAGGTGGAAAATCACTCCGAAAATGTAAAAACCGCCGGTAGTCAATGGGTTAAGACAAAGGATTTGCTGTTTCGTTTGCTTCCTGACAATAGCTGCAACCAAATGACATCACAAAATAAAAAATGGCGGCACCCGTGGAATTGAAAAGTGAAAGAATTAAGGCATTAATGACACCCATTATTTGTGCACTTTAAATGCTATTCCCATGTTATAAACTTAATTTTGGAAACTAGAAATTATTTCCAACAATTTAGGGGAAATTTGATGTAAGAGCAGAGGTTCCCTTTAACAGGTAAGCATTGATCATGACTGGTTTCTGCCGATTAACCGATTGATGGCATCAAACAGATTTTGAAGAATTAATTAAGACTTCTTATTATAATTGTTATGGTGGAAAATGAATGGGCTGTGCAGCTTGTAGTTTGGCAAATAACATGTGAATGATGTTGGTTGTACCCTATCATATTGCTGAGTGCCTCAAGATATCTTCTTTCCTGCCTATTGCCATGTGAGAATAACAAAATATACATGTAATAGAAATCCAAGTGGGGACAGCCTTGTCTTGATTAATTATCTGGCCTCTCGTAACCTGGTGGGCTTTCTGTTACTAATATTAAACTGTTGTAGTTCAACTAGAAGACCTGTTTAAAATGTGTTTGGATTCAGTGCATGAAAATTCATAGTAATGTCATCCTGTGTTTGTCTGTTGCCATGCAGTCACTCTGGGGACAAGAGATTGTACGGTGGTTAGTTACTGGTGCCATTGGGATCTTAACAGGATTGGTGAGTAACAGCAAAATATTTTCATTGCTATAAAATACAAAAAACAAAAACATTGCTATGTGCAGGTTCCATTCTGATGTTCAGGATGACCTGTGCTTTACATCAAAAGAAAAACTTTAGCTAGAAATTAATCTTAACAAATCTCCCCCAAAACAGACTAGTCTTAATAAACATTTCAGTTGACGAGTTGATGGTACTTGAACTTGAAGTCATTGAATGATTTTGTTTTTTATGCTTACTTGCAGGTAGCTGTCTTCATTGATTATTTTGTGACTCTCTTAACAAAATGGAAATTTGATACTGTCAACAAGTGTATCTTTTAAATGTTTGTTTTATGTCGCGTTGAATTTAATGGCATATAATATTGTGTTTGGTTTCTTGGTTGGTTGAATGTGTAATATTATTATTGTAACAGGGCTAGACACTAACATTTGACACCACTTGCATTGTGGAAAGTAGATTTCAAAATTTACCTTCCACCTCAACATTTTACTATCCAAAAATTACCATATCATGCCTGCCCATTGATAGTATTTATTTTTATTTGTCCAGGTAAAACCAAACCAAAAAAGACTCATTCGATCCTCCAATATGGAAGAAAATGGGAGAATGTATGGCAAAATTTGTCCTTATCAAGAGCAAAACTCAATGTCTGAGGGTTGTTTTCTCATTTTCTTTGCAAATGTTTGGACTTACAGACTGTAAGCCTTTTAAAAGAAAAATGTGCTTTCCATCATTAAGCCCAAAATTTACTTTCCAGATTGGGTGAGAAGTTTGGTTCATTTTCTTTTTTTATTCTCCCAAGAGGTAAATTTATTCTCCAATGGAAAGCAAGTGAGTGTTAGTGTTGAGCCCTGTGTAACACTGAGTATGTGTGTGATAATGATAGCTTATTTATATAATTAATCATTTACATTTATACTCCATGAAACAGGTTATGTAAAAGACATGTTTGGTGACTTGCCAAAAAATAATTATTTTAATCAGTTTTACATCAATTGACATCACAAGGTCAGGTCTCATCTCTACAGTGTTTTGCAATGTTTAAAAACTGCCATCAGGGTATTTGACCCTTCTGATAATATTAGTCTGATGTGCCTACTGTTAAGGCAAGTTGCAGGGTCAATGGGTGGCAGTCAGGACCTTACTACCCAGAGTGAAGACAGCACTCATCTGGTATCGCACTGGTATCACGAGGTCACAGGTTCAAACCCTGTTAACGTCCTGAATTTTTCTTCAGGCTTTTTTACGCAATTGCATAAATCGTGTTCACAACTGCGAGGATCATTCTTCATTTGATTTCATTTCTGCAGTTCATATATGATTTAGTATTTCTATATCATTCACACTCATTTCTTGAAATTTCTTGGCAAAAAAACTCTTTGTACCGAACTTTGTCTTTGGTTAATAATAATTTAATATTTCCATCTTCTATCTGTTTAAAACTATCATAAATTTCTTATAATATATTATTATTGTTTCAGTTAATAAGATCAGGTATTCCAGGCCTGAGTTGTATGTAAAGATCCTTGACCTGTTTCAGCTCTTATGGAGTGCACTCCCAGTGGCTGTTTAGCTGTAACCCTTTTAATTTTAATGGCATTCAATGCTGCTTTCTGTCTTGTAGCTGGCATTCTTTGTGCTATAGAGGTGAGTGGACTAAATAGTTTTCTTTTTTTGTTACCAAGGTGGTGGTCCACTAGTTAATATACCGGTAAGTTTGTTTTGTTTTACGACACAATTTCATCTGCTTGTAAAGCGCATTTGATCATGTACACATGGAAAATGTGCTATATAAGTTCTAAATTATATTATTATTTTTATCAGCCAATAGCAGCTGGGAGTGGAATTCCTGAAATCAAGTGTTACTTAAACGGAGTAAAGGTTAGTGCTGGCCAACAATTCATAGAATCATGTCATCATCAGCATCATTATCATCTTCAGTCGTCTTTGTTCCTGATGGAACTGAGGTCCTCCACTAATGCTCGCCACCTGACTCTATTTTGAGCAGTGTCCTCTCTCCTCAAGTTCTAACATCCTTGTACGCCTCCAAGTGTGTCAGGGTCTCCCTCTCTTGTGCAATCATGTAGCTATTAGAAATTTTTTTGCCTGTGTGGTCTTATTCTCTAAGGCAATAATATATGGGCCCACCCACGCCCCCAAGGGCCAATCCTCTACAGTAGGTCTACCATTTCATTCAAGCTATCCCAAGGGTTACCCAACAAACAGCTAAACTGATTGACTCTAACTACAGTGTTATTAACAGCTATGAAAGCAAACTTAAATTTATTAATAGTTAGATTTTGCTTTTTTTAAAGGTGCCTCATGTAGTGAGACTTAAAACATTGGTATGCAAAGCAGTTGGTGTACTTTTCAGTGTTTCCGGAGGTGAGAAAACCTGTGCCCTACATAAAATTACATACCTGTGCACTTTCCTTGGCTGGCAGTAATAGTTGAGTTGTAGTCCACCAGGCTAACTGGTTGGCTCAGTTGTTAGAGCATGAGACTGTTGAACGGGAGGTCTCCGGCTCAATTTCCAGACCAGACCACAAACCTGGGTCTTAAAATGATTGGTTAGATCATCCTGACTGGGTGCGCAACATCTGCTTCAATTCATATGATCGTGTCACTGGGCAGTGACATAAAGCTGTTGGCCTTGTCTCCTTCAAATCCACATGTAAAACTGGAAGGGGACGTAAAAGAACTTACACACTGATTGAAAAGAAAATGTAATGTAGTTCTCCGTGCTGTGGCCTGACCTCACACACATCTCAGGGGTGGGTGTAGGCTGGGCAGTGGGCTGCCTACCTGTCCACAAGAGCCTCTGCTGGCAATGGAAACCTCCTAGGAGGGCATATGCACCACTTGGCATGGAGGAATGATGATCAGTCCACCAGGCTATCTTTTCACATGCCCTACCTCTTGCTGTCTGTAAGTAGTGTTTTCTGACAGCATTAAATTACCAGTTAAATCACTAATAAAATTGAAGTCCTGAAGTAATCAAGATAATAATTATTATTCTCTTGATTACTTCAGGACTATTTGTTGGTAAAGAAGGTCCAATGATTCACAGTGGGGCCATTATAGGAGCAGGAGTGCCACAGGTACACTGTACTCTCTAAAACCTGTTAGAATAGTATAAATCTACTGGCATTCGATCACAAATTCTGTTCTCTTATTGGCTACGCTACTCGCTATCCTGTTGTAAATACTGTAGACCACCCTCTTATCTGGAACACACGCCAGTATTCTTTTTAATTACTAGTACTGTTACTTACTGTTTGCACTCTTACATGTAGAAATTTCCGACAGAAACAAATCTTAAGCATCTTATATTATTTTATTAAAGACACTCCAAAATGAACTCCCTAAACAATGAAAGTGCCCTCGGTTAAACTGAATCCTAATGTGGTTTTAACCAGAAGATATGTTAGCATTCTGTTGATGATTACTTTAAGAAACATGATACTGTTTTCTTCACACAGTTTCAAAGTATTGCATTTAAGAAAATCAAGTTTAACTTTCCCTACTTTCGAACTGACAGGTAAGGGCAGTAATATTAATTTTTGTATTTGCCATTCTAAACTTTTTTTTTAAAGAAAGTTATTTAAAATAGTGGATTTACAGGTATCACCCTAGATAAACAATATAGATTGTTAATGAACATTGAACTGGAAAAGTGTCAAATGGTTGCTTAAATTATAAGACAGAATGTCTATAAGTTTTTTTTATTATCTTGAACAGCCCAGTGGTATCAACTTTATTCTTTATTCCAAAAAATATTTTTTGGCCATTTTTTATTTAGGGAGAAGAGAGATTTTGTGTCTGGAGGTGCCGCAGCTGGTGTTGCAGGTAATGATTGTAGTTGACAGTCTTCTCCTGTTTAGTCACATCTTTCTGTTTTTATTTTACCGTGATATTTTTAGCTATGAAAACATTAATGAAAGATTTAATGCTCAACGTTTCACAGTCATCAGGATACCGTTATCAAAAGTAAATAATTATAGTGTAAGAAAACGAATATTTAAGCAGGCTAGACCTGAAATTCTTAAGCAATCATTTACTCATGATAATGGTGGACTCATGACTACTCCAAAATGTCAGGCATTAAATCTTTCATTAAGTTTTGCAGGTCTTTGCTTTATTAATAGCAAATCTCTTCTGATCATATTTTTAAGGATAAGGATAAGGATAACTTTATTTAGACATGGTAAACTCATCAGTGACAACTATAAAAACCTAATTATTTACCAGAATTATTACAAATTATACAACGACTAGTACATTATCCTAAAATTACTCTAAATAATCAATAAATAACTATAATATTAAATGACAAGATAAAAACCTGCTTTACATGAGTGCCGTGTAAAAATTCTAAATTTAACTTGATGAAAAGAAACGCTCGCAGCCAGCCCAGAATGCTCTAAGGGAGTTAGCCTGCCGCAACTCGATTGGTAAACTATTCCAAAGAACTGCTCCAGAGTAGCTGAAGCTATTTTTCATATAGTTTGTGTGTGGCCGTGGGGTAGCTAGTTAATGCCCTCTGTGTCCCTTAAGGAGTAATTAGAGTCGCTACCATGCTACTAGTTACTATTGTAGTGTAACCTTCGAGAATGTTCTAGAAGTTGCTGTGTCATGCTTAGTCATCCGTGACATAGTATATAAATAGAATCTACTGTAATCATACAGAATATTCTAGATTCTCAGGCAAACCTATAAAAGCCAAATTTGTAACAAGATGTTGTTGTTGTTGGAGTTGCTGGTATTGCCAGTTAGATATCAATAAAGGTGTATGTTGCAGAATACAAGATAATCCATGCTACATGGTGTCAGAAAGTGGCGATTTTCAAGCATGAACTTGAAGATAAATTTTGTCGAACCAAAACAAGACAGAAGAATTAATTGCGGGCGCTGCAAAGGATTTCAGCGGTGTTTCTCGACAGACCGTAAGCCTCAACACTGTAAGCTGAGAAATTTGGAGTGAAGGCCGAGGTACACACATTGAAGAAACTGCATTTCTGTGAAAGGCCAGAGCCTAGCATACACTTGGAGAACATCTCACGAGGACAACGAAAGGTCTAATAGGATGGGTGATCAAGAGAACCCTTCAGTGGCATTACCAGCACATCCTGTCATGCCACCTACACAGATGATGTATAGTCAGTTACCAACGCCAGCACCAATGAGTCTCAAGGGCAACCTGGCAGAGAACTGGTCAGGACTTTTTTCAAAGAGAGCTGGGAGAGCTACAAGATTGCAACTGAACTTGAAAAGAAACCTAAACCAGTCATTTTGGAAACTCTCAAGATAGTTCTGGGAAGAGAAACTTATCAAATAGCAAAACATTTGCCTGTAGCTGATCGCACAGATCCTGATAGTTTCTTGCAGGTCCTGATGCAGCATTTTGAACCACAGAGGAATATCATTTTTGAACATTACCTGTTCAACAGTGCCAACCAAGAAGACAAAAGCATCAATCAATACCTGAACAGACTGTGAAAGCTAGTGTCAACCTGTGCTTATGGCACTCTGTGTGACGAGCTGATTCAAGACAGACTTGTCATTAGTTGATTTAAATGTTCTTAAAACATAGCCAGTCTTAACATTTTAAGGATGCTGACAGTTTCGATGACTGTCAGCCATCTTTATCAAAACTTGAAAAAAAAACATTAAAAGTGTCAGAGGCCTTAAATAGGTTCTGAAGGTGTTAATTATTGCGATAAACGTGCAAAGTCACCCTGTAGACGCCCCCTCCCCCCTGGTTTGGGGGTGGAGATCACTTGTGTCCATATGGGAGAAAGCTGATAGGCTCCCTCGTCCCTGTTCATAGTAGGAGTGTTCAATCTAATACATATGCTTTCCTTGATCCATCGCTTAAACTTGTCGCTCTCCTGCTCAACTATTTCACTTGCTTCCCAATTCGACGTTAACACTGGCTATATTTTAAGAACATTTCAATCAACTAATTAACTTTACTAGCCTGATGAATTTCTTCAAGACTTGTCATTGGAATCAAAAGCCATGAAGTCAGAAAATGACTACTCTGTGAGAAGGCTCTCACTCTCAACACAGATTTAGACATAATTAGAGCCGCAGAAACAACCAGTGATCAACTGAAAAAGATTGATGGAGAGATTGAAACTTCAGTACATGCTGTCAAGAACAAAGGAAAGAAGCCAGATTTTAAACAACGAGTAGAAACGGTAAAACAGTGTAAATATTGTGGAACGAACCACAATGTGCGCCAGTGTCCAGCTTATGGAAAAAAATGCAGCAAGTGTAACATGAAGAACCATTTTGCTAAGATGTGCAGAACTTGAGATCAAGGATCTCAAAGGAGAACACAGAAACCTGTGAAGAATGATTTCAAGAAACCTATGAGGAGTGTTCACCGAATTGAAGAAGCAGAACCAACACTGAATGATGGTGAAGTATACTGCATGTATTCAGTCACTGACAGCAGCCACTCTAAGTACATGATTGAACCTCAGTTAAGAAGTGGACAGACAAGTAACTGGGTTGAGGTAGCCATGCAGATTGATAGTGGATCAGAGGCTAATTGTTTGAGAATGGAAAATTTTGTAAAGATTCAAAACAGACCAGACTTGAAGAAAACTCGGGCCCTTTTGAAAGCGTACAATGGAGAACGTGTGTTTCCCAAAGGCGAAGTCTACCTTGATATTCAAATCGGAGGGAAAATGACCAGACCGAGATTTCTAGTGATTGATGATGCCCCAAGTTCACTATTATCAGGAAAAACATGTGAGAAGTTGGAACTCCTGTCTATTAAAAGAGAATTACTCGTCAACTCAGTCTCTGACGCGAAAGGGCTGACCAAGGATGCTGTTTTACAAGAATACAATGATGTATTCACTGGTCTAGGGTACATTGGAGATTACAAGATTGAACTGACAGAAGGAGCAGTACCAAAACAAGATGCGCCTAGAACCGTACCCGTCGCTCTGAGAGACGATCTCAAGAAAAAACTTCATGAAATGGAGCAGAAAGGGCACATAGCAAAAGTTGATGAGCCAACAGACTGGGTGAGCAGTGCAGTATATGTGAGGAAGCGCAATGGCCAACTACGTGTCTGTCTGGACCCTAGAGAATACATATATACATACATACGTTTATTGCAACTCCCAAGCTGGGTTTTTCAGTTACAAAGCCTACATTAAATTATTGTAATATTATAATAATATTATATTGGCCTAAAAATATAAGTGAAACAAAAGCTAATACAATATAAATACAAAAGGCCAGTACACGTTAAAAACACTGGTAAACTAATACGAAAATTAGACAAGAATAGAAGATTGAAACGATTCATTCATGCGCAACATTTCCACTAAGGAGTGCATTCAGTAGGCGGAGCCTAAAGGCATTCACATTCTCAGCTGCAAGCATGTCAAAATACCAGCTCTGCCTCCCAACCATTGATAATGTGACCTCCAGGCTTGCTAAAGTGCAAGTGTTCACAGTCCTGGATGCTAAAGATGGTTTCCTGCAAGTGAAGTTAGATGAGGATTCAAGCAAATTAACTACATTTCACACTCCTTTTGGTAGATACAAGTGGCTTAGGATGCCCTTCGGTATATGTAGTGCACCAGAAGAATTTCAGAGACATGTTAACGAAATCATTGAAGGCCTGGAAGGAGTAACTCCGATAGCTGATGACCTGTTAGTAACTGGAGCAGGAAACACCCAGGAAGAAGCCTTGGCAGACCATGACAGAAATCTGATTGCATTACTACAGAAGTGCAGGGAAAACAACAGAAGTTGAAGTACTGTGGTCATATCCTGACTTCTGACGGTATTTTGCCAGATCCAGCCAAAGTTGAAGCCATCACTCAGATGCCGAGACCACACAGTAAAACTGAAGTGAGAAGATTACTTGGAATGATCAATTATCTGGGCAAGTTTTTACCTCAGCTGTCCGACGTATCTGAACCTCTCAGAAACCTAACCAAAGAGCAAAACCAATTCATTTGGTCGAAAGTTCACGAAGATGCCTTCAACAAGTTGACACAGATGATTTCAGAACGGCCACTACTCCGTTACTATGATTTGGAGGAAGAAGTAACGATTGAGACGGATGCAAGCGACTATGGACTTGGAGCAGTTCTACTTCAAGCCGGCAGACCAGTGGCATTTGCTAGTCGCACAATGACTGAAACTGAGAGACGTTATTCTCAGATCGAGAAGGAATGCCTCGCACTGGTGTTTGGTTGTACACGATTTGACCACTTAGCTATCTTCATGGAAGAGAAAAGATTACAGCAGTCACAGATCATAAGCCTCTAGAAACGATTCTAGCCAAAAGTACCAACAGCGCACCCAAGAGGTTACAACGCATGATGCTACGACTGCAAAAGTACCGCCTGAATGTTGTGTACAAAAAGGGAACTCAGATGTACATAAGTGATCATCTGTCAAGATCTGCCCTCCCAAACAGCCGAATGCACAAGAAGGAAATGGATGATTATGAAGTCTTTACAATTCACGCAGAAGAAGTTCTCATGAAAGAGATTGAAGGAATAGATCCAAATATCTTTCACAACATGACAGATGCAATGCTTCAGAAAGTAGCAACAGCAACTTCAAGAGATGGAAATCTCATGACCTTAGCTGAAATCATAGCTAATGGATGGCCTGAGGTCAAAATGCAAGTACCGCCCAATGTCCGTGACTATTGGCTGTATAGAGATGAACTAGCAGTTCAGGATGGAATAATCTACAGAGGAACGAGAGTGCTCATTCCCATGGCTATGCGCCCACAGATGTTAGAAAAGATACACTCCGCTCACCTAGGAGCAGAGGGATGCATGAGACATACAAGAGATACATTGTATTGGCCATCGATTCACCATGATGTCAAATATCTCTGCGATCACTGTTCCATGAGTCAGGAAGCTAAGCCAGATCAACCTAGAGAAACCATGCAGAGCCAGCCTATTCCAAAGAGAAGATGGCAAATAGTCAGTACTGATCTGTTCATTGTGAAGAAAGTCATCTACTTGGTAGTTGTAGATAATCTGACAAAATACTGGGACTTAGAGCAACTAAATGATACTGATGCTGAGTATACAATCTTACAGATAAAGAAGATTTTTGCCTGGCAGGGAGTCCCTGAGGTGGTGATATCAGATAATGGTCCCCAATATGCCAGCAAGGAGTTTAAAGAGTTTTCAGAGAAGTGGAATTTTCATCACTATACATCTTCACCACACCATCCAAAAGGAAACGGTACAGGGGAAGTTGCAGTCAAACAAGCTAAGAGGATACTCAAGATGAGTCAAGACCCCTGGATGGCTATTTTGGAACAAAGGAATACTCCTGATGAGTTGGCATCACCTAATGAGAAGCAGAATTCCAGAAGAACAAGAACAGCTATACCAGTGAAACCAGAGTTACTTGAACCGCATGTAATACCAACCTCAAGCATCATAAGAGCTTCAGTCAAGAAGAAGCAACAGAACAAGAGGTACCATGATAATAAAGCAAAGCCGCAACCCCCTCTTGTTGTAGGAGATAGTATTCACGCCAAGATCAGACCTCAGTTGTCGCCCCTGTGGACACAAGGAGGTGTGGTCAGAAGAGAAACTGACAGATCGTACATAGTGAAGGCAGATGGCCGTGAGTACAGGAGGAATCGGTTTCATATCAGGAAAACAAGAGAAATGACAACGCCCAAGGTCATTGTTCCAGACTGTTCTTTAGACCTTCCTGTGGGCCCAGTCACACAGTCAGATGCAGCCTTGCCAATTGCCCCACAGTCAAAGACCTTGGAACTTCCTGGAGGCAATAATGAAACAGGACAAACGCATTTAAGGGACACAAAATTAGAACCAGTACTGATTCAACAAGACGTAAGAAGATCACAAAGACAAGTCAAGCCAAACCCAAAGTATAAAGACTTTGTTCCGTTTAAATAACTTTAGAGACATTCAATAGATTGCAACAGGCAAAGTGATCTATCGTGATTTCTTTAATGAATTGTCTGTCAGCCTTTGTAAAGAAGAGAGGATGTAGTGTAACCTTCGAGAATGTTCTAGAAGTTGCTGTGTCATGCTTAGTCATCCGTGACATAGTATATAAATAGAATCTACACTAATCATATGGAATATTCTAGATTCTCAGGCGTACCTATAAAAGCCGAGCTTGTAACAAGATGTTGTTGTTGTTGGAGTTGCTGCTATTGCCAGTTAGATATCAATAAAGGTGTATGTTGCAGAATACAAGACAATCCACGCTACAACTATCTAGTTAATTATTTCTCTATTTAATGATATAGTAATAGGTGGTTTGCTTTAAGGAGTCTTATATTCTTTTAAACCTACCTCAGATTGATTGTAATTGTAATCTGAAACTTGATTAAAAATAAATAGATACTATATTTTATGTTTTTTCAGCGGCCTTTGGCGCTCCCATTGGAGGAGTGCTGTTTAGTTTGGAGGAAGGAAGTTCCTTTTGGAACCAAGCACTGACGTGGAGAAGTGTAAGCTTTGTTTCAACATGGTTATTTTAATTTAGTGGTGATCATCAATGAAAACCTTTTTTTGCTAATAATAATTGAAGGCCTCGGAGCATAACCATCCTATGTCGAATTTTGAGTCATTTTTCGATTTTGCTTGGATTTGTCTGAATTTCTGCATGTGAACTGCAATTCGATGGAAACACATTGTATGGTATTTTTTTTTACTGATTCATCCAGAATCCAGAAATGCATTTTTTCTTACGTACACCAAGAAACCAACCTTCCATGGGAGTGGTTTGCAAGTTGCATTACATCTTCTTTCAATCGAATTGCAGTTTACATGCAACAATTCGGGCAAATCCAGGCAAAATCGAAAAACAACCCAAAATTCGACATAGGATGGTTATGCTCCGAGGCCTACAATTGACATAGATGAAGCAAAATTGCAGTAATTGATTAATTAACTAGCACAATATCAATAAGTTAAATATTGGTAATGGTAATGGTAACTTTATTTATACACGGTAAAGCCTTCTGCAAAGATTATAAAATGATAAAAGATTTAAACTAATTATCCCTAACTAAACTAACTAACCTAAAATACTATTAACTACATACTAAAAGCTACTTTACAAGGGTGCCATGTTAAAACTCATTCAAAACTCTGGTGATGTAGGTTAAGTTTAAAATCATGTAAAGATGTTGCTGCATGAAGGTCACTGGGTAGGCTGTTGCACAACCTGGCTCCACTGTGAACTTATTTGTAACTTGTATGCTCTCACTACCAATCTGATTAAAGTTTCCTAATTATAATTTTTTTCAAGTTTGGGTCATGCAAATAAGATGCAACAAAGGCTCAAAGCAACAAATACCGGTGTATGATCGTTACTCAAGGTTGTATCTAATTTACATTATCTGAACCTGAAAATGCTGCTATGAGGAGTGCGACACTGGAACATTGTATTGCTCCATTCCTTTATTGCTAATTTTCATCCTATAAGAATTTCAATTTTAATTAATTTTCTTCATCATGCATATGTGACCATTTTCAATTCATGGTTTGAAATTGTAGATAGTTAGTTTATTGTACCCAGCTAGTACAGGATCTTATCTTCTCAGCTACAGTTTTTTCCAACACATTTTGAAGTATTAAGACTGTTTTTTTTTACCATTTCCAGTTCTTTTGTTCCATGGCTTCCACCTTCACATTGAACTTTTGCTTGTCTGGAATACTTGGTTATGGTTGGGGATCATTCAATCAACCTGGCTTGCTCAACTTTGGAGTGTTTGACAGTGTGAGTTGATTTTTCCCCGCAAAAGGTGCCATCATGACAACCATCATCTTGAGAAAAATTCCATGAGAATGAATGGCGTCATTTGGCAAATGATGCTCATTGCTTTTCCTCAGCCATCCTGCTCCACAAACTCACTAATACAGACAAGCATGCATGTACATTAAGTCATTATTGCAGCTCCCTTAATCTATTTTAATTGTAAACCAGTAATAATATCGACATCTTTGTTGTCTTTTGGTAAAGTGTTAAAAAGTTTTGTGTCCTGGAAAGCAAAGTAGTTCCATTGGCCTTCAGTCAATTAAACTACATTGAGGTAGGTTAAGGACAGATTTATATCTCATTTTTCTATTAACACAGTAGAATGCTTAGTAAATTTATTACAAATTAAGATGCATGTAGTCCAGAGCCTAATGAATCAGTGCCAACCTATTTTGTATTTGTTCAAGGAAACACTGCCATTCTACAATTAGTGACCAGTTTTGGTAGTAGAAACAAACAACCTTGATAGTGCCGTATGGTACATGCTCAAGATTTGGTCAATTTGTATGACATTTGCGCAACTTAAAAGATTTTGGAAATATGTGCTCATTGAAGGCATAATATCATGCCCCCCTCCTATACAAGACTTGATTTACCAACCCTGCAACTTTTGGAACTTTTTGTCTTTGTACTTTTTACACCAAGTTAATATCTGACAACAAGCAATGCACTGAGAGCTGCAAATTAAGCTATAGTTTACTTTTTAATGTGTACAAGGAACAGGAACATTTTAAACATTTCTAGTTTTTTCATTTTGGGCACTTGTTAATCCAATCTGTGTCCTCCACTTCTTTTGGTGTGATTTATATAGCATACATGTACCCCAGAAAACACCTTTCAAATGGTACATCACATGTGGTCTCCTGGTTCATATTTACTGATTTAGAATAACTTGGCATCTCCCTCGGGGCTTAAAGGGTTAAGTCAACTATTGATAAATGTTATGTTGTTTGCTTTTTATTGGCATACTAGTGCAGTGGAGCAACAGAGAAGTGTAATTTATGGAACATACAGGACCTCCTGATCTTCATAGCAATGGGATTTGTTGGTGGTCTTCTTGGAGCTTGGTTCAACCAACTCAACAAACATCTGACAGTGTATCGCATCTTGCATGTGAATGCAAGAGCCAAGTATGTCAGGTAGGAGACAAAACAATGTTATGACATGTTTACATCAATTAACAGTTCTCTCTTGAGTACAGTCATGAAAGAAACGTGCAGTGTTGTGTATGTTGTAGGTAAAATTGACTTCAGCTAAAACATTTTTAACCTAAGTTGAATCTCAATTCCCCCAGACAAAGGGATTGAGATTCCACTTGGGTTAAAAAATTTCTACTTGAATTTAACTTTTACCTGGAAATTATTATTAAATAAATATATACAAAGGTTAGTGGAATAGAGAATTAACTCTGAAGTGTAAATTAAAGTGCTACTTAAACCCATGAATAACCCACTGGGCGTTAGCCCTAGTAAAGGGAAACAGGGAACCACACGAGGCAAAGAAAAAATCTTTTGACCTCGGTGGGAATCGAACCCACGACCTCCGGATTAGATCTACCGTTACTCTGCCGACTGAGCTACAAGGTCGCACAGAGAAAGTCGGGGACGATTTATGATGGTGAATCGCGGCAAAGAGAAAGTAAGGGTACATATGAATGTTGTGCCGCGTAGCACTAGGAACACAAATAGTGGAATAGAGAATTAACTCTGAAGTGTAAATTAAAGTGCTTTAGTAGCACTGGAATTAAAAAAACCTTTTTGAAACGAGCTACAGTAGTGTTGATGGAAATACATTTTTCATGTACTGGTTTGAAATTTAGCTTTAAATCAACTTCAGTTCGATGCAAAACACTGAACAGTTACTAGAGGGGGGCTTATAATCGGATGTATTTTTTGTTTACAGGTAAATTGGCCTATAATCAGGAGGGCTTATAAGTGGGTGGCTTATAAGCGGTAGTTTACGGTATACCGTAATGCTATTTAACACAACACAGACCTGTTCAAGGAGCATTTCAACACCACATGAGTAATAGTTGCTTACCATTTAAAACACCATTGTCATGATGCAAGATAAGACAACAGCTACAGGAAAGAGATCAAAAAGCACTTGAGATTATAAAGATCCTGGTTCAAACTCTGAACCTCACAGTAGACTATGTATTTGAACATCAGGCCCCATATATTTAACAATTATCCTGTGAAATGGCATGGAATTTTTTCCAGAGTTGGTTAAAGTCAAGGAATATTCCCAAGATTGAGCAGAGTAAATGTTTTATTATTGAACACCTTGATAACAATGCACAATTGACTGCATTTCTTTCAAAAAAGCTTAAAAAACCGCTATTCTTGATCCTGTTTATTCAAGGAAGCTCTTTTCTTTGTAAAATTATTGTTATATTTTGTAGGATTCTTGAAGCTCTTCTAGTTGGTTGTATTACAACATCAGTTGCTTTCTTTGGTCCAATTTATCTAGCAAGCTGCAAGACACTTCCCCTGGTAAGGCATCATTATGTGTTTTGCCTATTACTTATTGATAAGTATCCAGCCTTATCTTTCACATCTCATAACTGAACCAGTACTCTTTATTTCGAATGAAAACTGACTCTAAATTGCCTTGGTGTGAAAACAACTTGTGTCTTTCAGTAACAAGTGAACAAGGAAGTAAAGTTTCATACCCACTAGTGAGATGGGTCTCTGAATTCAAATGTCATGTTGAACTTATGACTTAAGTGAGGTTGGTTAATAACAGTAGTAAATAGGGTGTTGTCAACAGAACAGAATCTTTTTGCAGGGCAGCATTAACGGCAATGACACCAAACCTTATTTTTGTCAACACGGACAGTACAATGACATGGCAACTTTGTTCTTCACTTCTCAAGAAGCAGCGATCAGGCAGCTTTTCCATCTGGATGGTACGTTTATGTCTTCTGCTACTGTTAAAGCTAATAAGACCACTTTTGAGATTTTTGAATTTTTTGGAATTTTTCGAAAGGTCACGCTTTTGGGTCAAAATTTGGCAAAGTTTGAAAATTTTTTCTGTGTTTAGTTAAGGCTACTGTGGATCAAGGAATCACATTTAGTGATGATGTAGAGTGGGTAGAAAGCTAATAAGACTACTTTTGAGATTTTAAAATTTTTTGGAATTTTTCCAGAGGGCTGGGGTCAGGCTTTTGGGTGAAAATTTGGCAAAGTTTGAAATTTTTTCTAGGTTTAGGAATGGGTACAGTGGATCAAGGAATCACATTTATGGATGAGTTAGAGTTGGTAGGAAGCTACTAAGACCACCTTTGAGATTTTCTAATTTTTGGGAATTTTTCCAAAGGGCTGGGGTCATGAGCTTTTGGGTGAAAATTTGGCAAAGTTTGAATATTTTTCTGTGTTTAGTTAAGGCTACTGTGGATCAAGGAATCACATTTAGGGATGATTTAGAGTGGGTAGCAAGCTAATAAGACCACTTTTGAGTTTTTCGAAGTTTTTGGAATTTTTCCAAAGGGCCGGGGTCAGACTTTTGGGTCAAAATTTGGCAAAGTTTGAAATTATTTCCTAGATTTAGGTATGGCTACAGTGGATCAAGGATCACATTTACTGATGATTTAGAGTGGGCAGGGAACTAATAAGACCACTTTTGAGATTTTTGAATTTTTTGGAATTTTTCGAAAGGTCAGGCTTTTGGGTGAAAATTTGGCAAAGTTTGAACTTTTTTTCTGTGTTTAGTTAAGGCTACTGTGGATCAAGGAATCACATTTAGTGATGATGTAGAGTGGGTAGAAAGCTAATAAGACCACTTTTGAGATTTTAAAGTTTTTTGGAATTTTTCCAGAGGGCTGGGGTCAGGGTTTTGGATGAAAATTTGGCAAAGTTTGAAATTTTGTCTTTGGTTAGGGATGACTACAATGGATCAAGGAATCACATTAAGGGATGATTTGGGAGGGTAGAAGATGAAAGAGACCACTTTTGAGATTTCGATTTTTTATCAAGTTTTCCAAAATGCCGGGGACAGGCTTTGCGGTGAAAAATTGGCAAAGTTTGAAATTTTATTATCTGTTTGTGTATTGCTAAAATGGATCAAGGAATCTCATTTAGGGATGATTTAGAGTGAATAGAAAGCTAAAATAACCACTTTAGAGAGTTTCAATTTGTTTGGAATTTTTCCAAAGAACCGGCGTCAGGCTTTTGGGTCAAAATTTGGCAATGTTTGGAATTTTTTTTTCTGTGTTTAGGAATCGGTAGAGTGGATCAAGGAATCACATTTAGGGATGATTTAGAGTGGATAGGAAGCTAATAAGAGAACTTTTGAGATTTTTGAAATTTTTTGAAATTTTCCAAATGGCCAGGGTTAAGCCCTGGTCAAACGGCGCATGATAGTCGATGATAGTTGATTCTCTCCAAACTATCATCAACTATCACCAACTATCATTCACATGGTCAAACGGCGCATGATAGTCGATGATAGTTGATGATAGTTCATCGGCAGTCGCGCGAGCAAAGGTCACGCGAGCAGCTAGTTCCAGGCTGTTTCCGCGTAAAATGTGAGTACTAAAATGGCTTCGCGAGAGACAAACTTGTAGAAGTATGAATTTATCGCGACGAAAGAGGGCGGCAGCTTGTTTAATAGTAATCGATTTGTTGGAGGGATGCGGTGTCTCTTCTAATTCTTGCGAGTTGACACTTTCTTCAGAAGATATCTTTTCTATGTTATCTTGGTCTTCAATGTTTTCGTTGTCATGATTATCATCTTGGATATAAACACGTATTTCTGAAGCTGCAGCTGAGCCTCGCGAGGAACTTTTGGCGGCCATTTTAAACGAGCCCGCCGATTTTCGGGGAAAACAGCTGACCAAAAACTATCATGAACTATCATACGCGTGGTCAAACGAGAAAAACTATCATCGACTATCATGAAGAATTTGAACAAGTTCAAAATGAATGATAGTTGATGATAGTCGATGATAGTGCATGATAGTTGGTGGTCAAACGGAAGCGCGCGCTTCAACTATCATCGACTATCATCAACTATCATCGACTATCATGCGCCGTTTGACCAGGGCTTTATGAGCTTTTGGGTCCAAATTTGAAAAAGTTTGAAATTTTTTCTGTGTTTAGTTAAGGCTACTGTGGATCAACGAATCACAGTTAGGGATGATTTAGAGTAGGAAGGAAGGGCCGGGGTCAGGCAAACTTATGGTTTTGGGTCAAAATTTAAATTTTTTTCTGTGTTTGTGTATGGCTAAGAGAGCTCGAGAAATCATAGTTAGGGATGATTTAGAGTTGGTTACAGTCAAAATACTCAGCGCGTACCGCCTATTATTTGAGAATAGATTTCATTAACTACCAACTGGCTGCATAATTCGTTTGAAATTTTCAAATTTAATTTGAATATTGCAACCATTCAACCGTAGCCTGTGTGCGACCTCATTTGAAACATCGACTGTTGATCGGTTTATTTCTCATGTGGCTTGAACGCTTCGTGTGGTGTTCATGTCCTGTGACATAAAAGTCTACCGCACTCCGCTGAAAGAAGGCCTTTTGGCGGCTATTTCCAGCTTGTCAGATCGCAATTGACATTTGAGCTTCACGCTGGAGAAGTTTCTTGGATGATTTTCCCCGGAAACCCGCCTGGGGTTTACCTAAAATTTGGAATCCGGAACCCGGAACCCGGAACCCGGAACCCGGAATCACATTTACTGATGATTTAGAGTGGGTAGAAAGCTAATAAGACCACTTTTGAGATTTTTGAATTTTTTGGAATTTTTCGAAAGGTCAGGCTTTTGGGTGAAAATTTGGCAAAGTTTGAAATTTTTTTCTGTGTTTAGTTAAGGCTACTGTGGATCAAGGAATCACATTTAGTGATGATGTAGAGTGGGTAGAAAGCTAATAAGACCACTTTTGAGATTTTAAAGTTTTTTGGAATTTTTCCAGAGGGCTGGGGGCAGGGTTTTGGGTGAAATTTTGGCAAAGTTTGAAATTTTTCTGTGTTTAGGGATGACTACAATGGATCAAGGAATCACATTAAGGGATGATTTGGGAGGGTAGAAGACGAAAGAGACCACTTTTGAGATTTCGATTTTTTATCAAGTTTTCCAAAAAGCCGGGGACAGGCTTTGCGGTAAAAAATTGGCAAAGTTTGAAATTTTATTATCTGTTTGTGTATTGCTAAAATGGATCAAGGAATCTCATTTAGGGATGATTTAGGGTGAATAGAAAGCTAAAATAACCACTTTAGAGATTTTCGATTTTTTTGGAATAAGAGGGTTAGAAGAACCGAATAATAATAATAATAATAATAATAATAATAATAATAATAATAATAATAATAATAATAATAATAATAATAATAATAATGAGGACTTTGAAAACACCGCCATGTTTGAAAGAAACCCGTGGAACTGATCACCAAGAATTCTGTAAAAATAGTGTAGTAAGTGTATTAGACATAGTGCGGCGAGAGTCACGGCGCAGTTGAGTTTTGAAGACATAAGTAATACGTGGACTGTTACTCTTCGACCGAATGCAATGTCAAGTCAGGCGAGGAAGCTGAAAGTAAAATGGACAGAACAGATGAACAAGGATGTTTTGGAGTGCAAGAAAAAAGCGCAGGAGCTTATTTCATCAGAGAATCCTCCTTGCAACGAGAATGGAAGGAAAAGAGGATATATTGACGTTATGAAGGAGTTGTGGGATGATATGGGGTACAAAAATTTACAATTGAGGAACCAAAATCTACGGGACCAGGCTTCGAGGTTGGAGAAAATAAGAAATAACGGAACAGATCTATCCATCAGAGAGAGAAGTGTCGAGGATCTGGGGAATATCACATCTACAAGTGTATATTCTAGTCAGGAAAATATTGAAAATGAAAGTCAAAACAACCAAAATAGAGAAAGTGGAAATGCTAATTCTCCAACAAGAGGCCTTAATTTGCATAGCGCAGAGCCGCTGCAAATCCCAATGGAAAGCAGAGTTACAATGGGCGATTGGCCGGATGTGCCTGATGATGTTCCTGAGTGTCTACCCAATTATACGACTGTCAACTTGCCAGCATCGGTTAACTGGGGCCGAAATTCCGACGGGGGAATGATAACAATCACCACTGCTACGATTGATGATGCATATAATGAAGTAACAACATGGCGAAAAAACACCTTCTTGGTCCCGTACGGTAAAACTGGTCGTGAATTTATTGCCCAGTTAACGAAGCATATTGACGACTGGAACAATAGATCACCCATGCAACACCTTGCGCTAAAAGCCGCTATTGTTCTACTCGCTACTGCGCTACAAAAGCCTGGTCAACGGTCGAAAGCAAAGGAACATCAAGA
>JAEMWC010000707.1:340000-433092 GCA_016490735.1 Pachyseris speciosa
ACTTTTGAGATTTTTGAATTTTTTGGAATTTTTCGAAAGGTCAGGCTTTTGGGTGAAAATTTGGCAAAGTTTGAATTTTTTTTCTGTGTTTAGTTAAGGCTACTGTGGATCAAAGAATCACATTTAGTGATGATGTAGAGTGAGTAGAAAGCTAATAAGACCACTTTTGAGATTTTAAAGTTTTTTGGAATTTTTCCAGAGGGCTGGGGTCAGGGTTTTGGGTGAAAATTTGGCAAAGTTTGAATTTTTTTCTTTGTTTAGGGATGACTACAATGGATCAAGGAATCACATTAAGGGATGATTTGGGAGGGTAGAAGACCAAAGAGACCACTTTTGAGATTTCGATTTTTTATCAAGTTTTCCAAAATGCCGGGGACAGGCTTTGCGGTGAAAAGTTGGCAAAGTTTGAAATTTTATTATCTGTTTGTGTATTGCTAAAATGGATCAAGGAATTTCATTTAGGGATGATTTAGAGTGAATAGAAAGCTAAAATAACCACTTAAGAGATTTTCGATTTTTTTGGAATAAGAGGGTTAAAAGAACCGAATAATAATAATAATAATAATAATAATAATAATAATAATAATAATAATAATAATAATAATTTTATTAACAGCATTTCCACTAAATATTTAACTAAAGTTAATTACAATTAAAACAAACCAAGGAAAAACTCTGTTAAAACGCTAAGTAGTTAATATTTACAGTGATAAATGATAACAAAAAATTGCCTAAAAATAATAAATAATAATAATAATAAATAAAAAAAAATTAAGAATAGTATATGTACAATTTATAATTGTGTCACTGCTTAAAGTTCTCCACACGAAAGATGTCTCTTCACACTACGACAAAAGGAGTTATACTCAGTTGTTTCTAATAGCTATAGGGAGCTTATTAAAAGTAGTTGCTGCCGAGTACTGAAAAGTTCCTGACTCTCTCGGAATAGAAAGGACAGGTGCAATCGAAGATCTTAAGCTATAAGTACTGACCATGAAGACGATAGATGTCTTACAGGAGGAGGTAGGTGACAGGAGTGAAGTCTTATGCACATGTCATCGGCTTCCCCGTGGGGTCGACCCCCGGGCTAACCAGGGGGATTGTAAAATCAGTCAAGCAAACTTAAGGAATTTCCCCGGGGGTCGGGGAATCTCTGAAGACAAAGTCCCCTGGGTTAGGTGTCTATCAGCAGAAAATTCCCTTGACATCCTTTTCAAACTTGTGAATTCCCCCACCCCCTAATCTTTGATCGTAGAACAATGTCAAGATTTTCCCCTACCCTCGGGCAAAGAATCCGGTCCATCCCTTTGTATTCCCCCACATATCTCCCTGGTAGGCCCGGGGTCGACCCCACGGGGAAGCCGATGACATGTGCATTAGTCTGGGACTTGGTTTGTTCTTTCCAGTTGAGTCGATGTGGAGGGATATAAGAATAACTATTAAGAAAGACCGTATGCAGGATCATTAAATGCAACTTAAAGAGCTGATCCGCGAGATTTTACACTAGTTTAACCTTAAAAACAAACAGGCCCATGCAGTGCAGCCCTCGCTGCAAAAACGGAGTGAGAAGCATTGCTATTGGGAAGAAAATCTTTCTTGGAGCAGATTAACTACGTTCATCGCCTACTGTAAAAGTAGGCCTGACCGAGTCCTCAGTTGTTGTAAATATCCTTAACCAACCAGAAGTAGAGAGCAGCGGATTTTGCGTGCTCAAGGTTCCTACATAAAAGTTTCAAGGTATATTGGGCACCATACTGACTTAGGTTTTTTCGAAAAAAAGAGCAATGACCGAAGACGGTACAACTGTATGAGGGTGAAAATGTTGTAAGCAAACGAAAGCGCTAAAACAATCCTCACCCAGCCCTCATAGCTATCATTTCCAGGTGGGGCATTTATAAACGTCTCTTTTTTTTTTTTTGAATAAATATTTTTTGTCTTCTTTTTTTCTCCAATTAATCTCTCGGATTATATTTATTTCGTGTTAGTTTCTTTTTTTCTGTATATTTTAAGTTTTTTTTTAAAGTGATCTTTCTTCGTCTTTTGAAGATGTTCCGGAATGTACCGGGATGTTCCGGAATGTCCCATGTTCCTCGTTTTATCGACGGCCACTCGACAACCTGAAATGTACGCGCCGATACAGTTCCCAAACATTCCAGCATGGAGCAAAAGACAATGACCAATCAGGCGTAAGCGTTCCCACGCGCAATTAAGTCAAGATATCCAAAGTGAATTTTCTCTGCTTTTTGGTCACGAAGCGTTTAAAATAATAAACAAAAAATAGCTCTTGTTTTATAAAGATCTAGCTGAAATCAATAACAAAACATTGAAAACGGAAAAAAAGTTGCTCGAAATCAAAAAAGGTTGATCGAAAATCGAAAGTTCTTCAAAGAGTTGCCGTCAACTTGTGGACAGGCCTAACACTATTCATCGACAAAAAGAATAAGAAAAGGTGCTTTTAATTAAAATGATTTGAATTTAAAATGTTCAAAATGCACAAAACATTGATTAGTATCGTTGTGGTGTAATTAAAAGCTGTGTGCTTTAGAGGAATCAGGCGGTTTATTAAAAGCAAAACCAAAGTATTAAAAAGGTGCCCTAGAATAAACTTCATGGGCTTGATTGCTGCAAAACTCAGGCTAAGTCATCATATAATTTGTTGACCATATTATTACCCAAGTGAGTTCAACCTTTGTCAAAAATTTCTACCAAACTTCTTTACATTCCGTATTTCGTATTCCGGATTCCGGATTCGGATTCCGGATTCCGGATTCCGGATTCCGGATTGCGGATTGCGGATTGCGGATTGTGGATTCCGGATTGCGGATTGCGGATTCGGATTTCGGATTCCGGATTCCATCTTTTAGGTAAACCCGCCTGGATACTTCTGTTCCAAACATTCGCCATTTTTTTCTACAAGAGCTTAGGCTTGTTTTATCAAAAGAAATCCACGAAAACGATTGAGAAAATAACAAACAAGTGAAGAAGACTCAAAATGGCACCAAACTTCGCACATACACACTGCACGAAGCGTTCAAGCAACGTGAGAAATAAACCAATCAACAATTGATATTTCAAATGAGGTTACACTCAGGCTACGGTTGAATGACTACAACATTCAAATTAAATTTGAAAGTTTGAAACGAATTATGCAGTCCGTTGGCAGTTAATCAAAACTATTCTCAAATAATAGTCGGCACGTGCTGAGTATTTTGACTGTTACTCTTTCCCAGTGGCCATTTTGTACCTCATTTTTTGTGATTTTTGAGGGTTGATGGCGAAGTCAATTTCTTTCTTCCATATTAGGGGTTACCACGGAGATTTCGCTGTTCCACAAGACTGAAGGCTCTATCTTTGTTGTCACGCTCGTCACGCTAGCTGTCGTTTATTTCTAAACGATTACTGCAGCTACAATTCGTTACTTATTTGGTTTATAAGTGTGTTTTTCGAGCCATTTTCCACCTCAGAAGCCCCCTGCCTGGCATCATAAAGCTGGGTTGATGGGTAGAGGCCATCCTTTGAAAGAAAACATTGGTGAGAAGCAATTTCACAAAAAATGGGCTCCTCAAAGTATTCGAGCGAGTGATGGCAATTCACGGCGTGAAGTTGTGTCTTTAGTCGTTTTGTGAGTGGATTCCGGGACCTGGCATGGCAATTTTGGCGAGTTTTGACTTCTAAATAATGCAATTGGTGCAATCTTTTGCCAGCAGGACTGGGTTGCTCGACACTTATAAAAAATAAGGAAATGGAAATTGGCAAAGTTCCATGCTGCTGTTCGATGGGAATATCCCAGAATTCCTTTGGGTCACAAAGGGGGATGACTTAGAGTAGGTACAAGGCCAAAAAGACCATTAATGTGGATTTGGAATTTTTTGCAATTTTTCCACAGGTCCGGGGTCAGGCAAAATTATGGTTTTGGGTCAAAATTTGAAACTTTTTTCTGTGTTTGCGTATGGCTAAAACTGATCAAGAAATGATACTTAGGGATGACTTAGAGTAGGTACAAGGCCAAAAAGACCATTAATGTGGATTTGGAATTTTTTGCAATTTTTCCACAGGTCCGGGGTCAGGCAAAATTATGGTTTTGGGTCAAAATTTGAAACTTTTTTCTGTGTTTGCGTATGGCTAAAACTGATCAAGAAATGATACTTAGGGATGACTTAGAGTAGGTACAAGGCCAAAAAGACCATTAATGTGGATTTGGAATTTTTTGCAATTTTTCCACAGGTCCGGGGTCAGGCAAAATTATGGTTTTGGGTCAAAATTTGAAACTTTTTTCTGTGTTTGCGTATGGCTAAAACTGATCAAGAAATGATACTTAGGGATGACTTAGAGTAGGTACAAGGCCAAAAAGACCATTAATGTGGATTTGGAATTTTTTGCAATTTTTCCACAGGTCCGGGGTCAGGCAAAATTATGGTTTTGGGTCAAAATTTGAAACTTTTTTCTGTGTTTGCGTATGGCTAAAACTGATCAAGAAATGATACTTAGGGATGACTTAGAGTAGGTACAAGGCCAAAAAGACCATTAATGTGGATTTGGAATTTTTTGCAATTTTTCCACAGGTCCGGGGTCAGGCAAAATTATGGTTTTGGGTCAAAATTTGAAACTTTTTTCTGTGTTTGCGTATGGCTAAAACTGATCAAGAAATGATACTTAGGGATGACTTAGAGTAGGTACAAGGCCAAAAAGACCATTAATGTGGATTTGGAATTTTTTGCAATTTTTCCACAGGTCCGGGGTCAGGCAAAATTATGGTTTTGGGTCAAAATTTGAAACTTTTTTCTGTGTTTGCGTATGGCTAAAACTGATCAAGAAATGATACTTAGGGATGACTTAGAGTAGGTACAAGGCCAAAAAGACCATTAATGTGGATTTGGAATTTTTTGCAATTTTTCCACAGGTCCGGGGTCAGGCAAAATTATGGTTTTGGGTCAAAATTTGAAACTTTTTTCTGTGTTTGCGTATGGCTAAAACTGATCAAGAAATGATACTTAGGGATGACTTAGAGTAGGTACAAGGCCAAAAAGACCATTAATGTGGATTTGGAATTTTTTGCAATTTTTCCACAGGTCCGGGGTCAGGCAAAATTATGGTTTTGGGTCAAAATTTGAAACTTTTTTCTGTGTTTGCGTATGGCTAAAACTGATCAAGAAATGATACTTAGGGATGACTTAGAGTAGGTACAAGGCCAAAAAGACCATTAATGTGGATTTGGAATTTTTTGCAATTTTTCCACAGGTCCGGGGTCAGGCAAAATTATGGTTTTGGGTCAAAATTTGAAACTTTTTTCTGTGTTTGCGTATGGCTAAAACTGATCAAGAAATGATACTTAGGGATGACTTAGAGTAGGTACAAGGCCAAAAAGACCATTAATGTGGATTTGGAATTTTTTGCAATTTTTCCACAGGTCCGGGGTCAGGCAAAATTATGGTTTTGGGTCAAAATTTGAAACTTTTTTCTGTGTTTGCGTATGGCTAAAACTGATCAAGAAATGATACTTAGGGATGACTTAGAGTAGGTACAAGGCCAAAAAGACCATTAATGTGGATTTGGAATTTTTTGCAATTTTTCCACAGGTCCGGGGTCAGGCAAAATTATGGTTTTGGGTCAAAATTTGAAACTTTTTTCTGTGTTTGCGTATGGCTAAAACTGATCAAGAAATGATACTTAGGGATGACTTAGAGTAGGTACAAGGCCAAAAAGACCATTAATGTGGATTTGGAATTTTTTGCAATTTTTCCACAGGTCCGGGGTCAGGCAAAATTATGGTTTTGGGTCAAAATTTGAAACTTTTTTCTGTGTTTGCGTATGGCTAAAACTGATCAAGAAATGATACTTAGGGATGACTTAGAGTAGGTACAAGGCCAAAAAGACCATTAATGTGGATTTGGAATTTTTTGCAATTTTTCCACAGGTCCGGGGTCAGGCAAAATTATGGTTTTGGGTCAAAATTTGAAACTTTTTTCTGTGTTTGCGTATGGCTAAAACTGATCAAGAAATGATACTTAGGGATGACTTAGAGTAGGTACAAGGCCAAAAAGACCATTAATGTGGATTTGGAATTTTTTGCAATTTTTCCACAGGTCCGGGGTCAGGCAAAATTATGGTTTTGGGTCAAAATTTGAAACTTTTTTCTGTGTTTGCGTATGGCTAAAACTGATCAAGAAATGATACTTAGGGATGACTTAGAGTAGGTACAAGGCCAAAAAGACCATTAATGTGGATTTGGAATTTTTTGCAATTTTTCCACAGGTCCGGGGTCAGGCAAAATTATGGTTTTGGGTCAAAATTTGAAACTTTTTTCTGTGTTTGCGTATGGCTAAAACTGATCAAGAAATGATACTTAGGGATGACTTAGAGTAGGTACAAGGCCAAAAAGACCATTAATGTGGATTTGGAATTTTTTGCAATTTTTCCACAGGTCCGGGGTCAGGCAAAATTATGGTTTTGGGTCAAAATTTGAAACTTTTTTCTGTGTTTGCGTATGGCTAAAACTGATCAAGAAATGATACTTAGGGATGACTTAGAGTAGGTACAAGGCCAAAAAGACCATTAATGTGGATTTGGAATTTTTTGCAATTTTTCCACAGGTCCGGGGTCAGGCAAAATTATGGTTTTGGGTCAAAATTTGAAACTTTTTTCTGTGTTTGCGTATGGCTAAAACTGATCAAGAAATGATACTTAGGGATGACTTAGAGTAGGTACAAGGCCAAAAAGACCATTAATGTGGATTTGGAATTTTTTGCAATTTTTCCACAGGTCCGGGGTCAGGCAAAATTATGGTTTTGGGTCAAAATTTGAAACTTTTTTCTGTGTTTGCGTATGGCTAAAACTGATCAAGAAATGATACTTAGGGATGACTTAGAGTAGGTACAAGGCCAAAAAGACCATTAATGTGGATTTGGAATTTTTTGCAATTTTTCCACAGGTCCGGGGTCAGGCAAAATTATGGTTTTGGGTCAAAATTTGAAACTTTTTTCTGTGTTTGCGTATGGCTAAAACTGATCAAGAAATGATACTTAGGGATGACTTAGAGTAGGTACAAGGCCAAAAAGACCATTAATGTGGATTTGGAATTTTTTGCAATTTTTCCACAGGTCCGGGGTCAGGCAAAATTATGGTTTTGGGTCAAAATTTGAAACTTTTTTCTGTGTTTGCGTATGGCTAAAACTGATCAAGAAATGATACTTAGGGATGACTTAGAGTAGGTACAAGGCCAAAAAGACCATTAATGTGGATTTGGAATTTTTTGCAATTTTTCCACAGGTCCGGGGTCAGGCAAAATTATGGTTTTGGGTCAAATTTGAAACTTTTTTCTGTGTTTGCGTATGGCTAAAACTGATCAAGAAATGATACTTAGGGATGACTTAGAGTAGGTACAAGGCCAAAAAGACCATTAATGTGGATTTGGAATTTTTTGCAATTTTTCCACAGGTCCGGGGTCAGGCAAAATTATGGTTTTGGGTCAAAATTTGAAACTTTTTTCTGTGTTTGCGTATGGCTAAAACTGATCAAGAAATGATACTTAGGGATGACTTAGAGTAGGTACAAGGCCAAAAAGACCATTAATGTGGATTTGGAATTTTTTGCAATTTTTCCACAGGTCCGGGGTCAGGCAAAATTATGGTTTTGGGTCAAAATTTGAAACTTTTTCTGTGTTTGCGTATGGCTAAAACTGATCAAGAAATGATACTTAGGGATGACTTAGAGTAGGTACAAGGCCAAAAAGACCATTAATGTGGATTTGGAATTTTTTGCAATTTTTCCACAGGTCCGGGGTCAGGCAAAATTATGGTTTTGGGTCAAAATTTGAAACTTTTTTCTGTGTTTGCGTATGGCTAAAACTGATCAAGAAATGATACTTAGGGATGACTTAGAGTAGGTACAAGGCCAAAAAGACCATTAATGTGGATTTGGAATTTTTTGCAATTTTCCACAGGTCCGGGGTCAGGCAAAATTATGGTTTTGGGTCAAAATTTGAAACTTTTTTCTGTGTTTGCGTATGGCTAAAACTGATCAAGAAATGATACTTAGGGATGACTTAGAGTAGGTACAAGGCAAAAAGACCATTAATGTGGATTTGGAATTTTTTGCAATTTTTCCACAGGTCCGGGGTCAGGCAAAATTATGGTTTTGGGTCAAAATTTGAAACTTTTTTCTGTGTTTGCGTATGGCTAAAACTGATCAAGAAATGATACTTAGGGATGACTTAGAGTAGGTACAAGGCCAAAAAGACCATTAATGTGGATTTGGAATTTTTGCAATTTTTCCACAGGTCCGGGGTCAGGCAAAATTATGGTTTTGGGTCAAAATTTGAAACTTTTTTCTGTGTTTGCGTATGGCTAAAACTGATCAAGAAATGATACTTAGGGATGACTTAGAGTAGGTACAAGGCCAAAAAGACCATTAATGTGGATTTGGAATTTTTTGCAATTTTTCCACAGGTCCGGGTCAGGCAAAATTATGGTTTTGGGTCAAAATTTGAAACTTTTTTCTGTGTTTGCGTATGGCTAAAACTGATCAAGAAATGATACTTAGGGATGACTTAGAGTAGGTACAAGGCCAAAAAGACCATTAATGTGGATTTGGAATTTTTTGCAATTTTTCCACAGGTCCGGGGTCAGGCAAAATTATGGTTTTGGGTCAAAATTTGAAACTTTTTTCTGTGTTTGCGTATGGCTAAAACTGATCAAGAAATGATACTTAGGGATGACTTAGAGTAGGTACAAGGCCAAAAAGACCATTAATGTGGATTTGGAATTTTTTGCAATTTTTCCACAGGTCCGGGGTCAGGCAAAATTATGGTTTTGGGTCAAAATTTGAAACTTTTTTCTGTGTTTGCGTATGGCTAAAACTGATCAAGAAATGATACTTAGGGATGACTTAGAGTAGGTACAAGGCCAAAAAGACCATTAATGTGGATTTGGAATTTTTTGCAATTTTTCCACAGGTCCGGGGTCAGGCAAAATTATGGTTTTGGGTCAAAATTGAAACTTTTTTCTGTGTTTGCGTATGGCTAAAACTGATCAAGAAATGATACTTAGGGATGACTTAGAGTAGGTACAAGGCCAAAAAGACCATTAATGTGGATTTGGAATTTTTTTGCAATTTTTCCACAGGTCCGGGGTCAGGCAAAATTATGGTTTTGGGTCAAAATTTGAAACTTTTTTCTGTGTTTGCGTATGGCTAAAACTGATCAAGAAATGATACTTAGGGATGACTTAGAGTAGGTACAAGGCCAAAAAGACCATTAATGTGGATTTGGAATTTTTGCAATTTTTCCACAGGTCCGGGGTCAGGCAAAATTATGGTTTTGGGTCAAAATTTGAAACTTTTTTCTGTGTTTGCGTATGGCTAAAACTGATCAAGAAATGATACTTAGGGATGACTTAGAGTAGGTACAAGGCCAAAAAGACCATTAATGTGGATTTGGAATTTTTGCAATTTTTCCACAGGTCCGGGGTCAGGCAAAATTATGGTTTTGGGTCAAAATTTGAAACTTTTTTCTGTGTTTGCGTATGGCTAAAACTGATCAAGAAATGATACTTAGGGATGACTTAGAGTAGGTACAAGGCCAAAAAGACCATTAATGTGGATTTGGAATTTTTTGCAATTTTTCCACAGGTCCGGGGTCAGGCAAAATTATGGTTTTGGGTCAAAATTTGAAACTTTTTTCTGTGTTTGCGTATGGCTAAAACTGATCAAGAAATGATACTTAGGGATGACTTAGAGTAGGTACAAGGCCAAAAAGACCATTAATGTGGATTTGGAATTTTTTGCAATTTTTCCACAGGTCCGGGGTCAGGCAAAATTATGGTTTTGGGTCAAAATTTGAAACTTTTTTCTGTGTTTGCGTATGGCTAAAACTGATCAAGAAATGATACTTAGGGATGACTTAGAGTAGGTACAAGGCCAAAAAGACCATTAATGTGGATTTGGATTTTTTGCAATTTTTCCACAGGTCCGGGGTCAGGCAAAATTATGGTTTTGGGTCAAAATTTGAAACTTTTTTCTGTGTTTGCGTATGGCTAAAACTGATCAAGAAATGATACTTAGGGATGACTTAGAGTAGGTACAAGGCCAAAAAGACCATTAATGTGGATTTGGAATTTTTGCAATTTTTCCACAGGTCCGGGGTCAGGCAAAATTATGTGGTTTGGGTCAAAATTTGAAACTTTTTTCTGTGTTTGCGTATGGCTAAAACTGATCAAGAAATGATACTTAGGGATGACTTAGAGTAGGTACAAGGCCAAAAAGACCATTAATGTGGATTTGGAATTTTTTGCAATTTTCCACAGGTCCGGGGTCAGGCAAAATTATGGTTTGGGTCAAAATTTGAAACTTTTTTCTGTGTTTGCGTATGGCTAAAACTGATCAAGAAATGATACTTAGGGATGACTTAGAGTAGGTACAAGGCCAAAAAGACCATTAATGTGGATTTGGAATTTTTTGCAATTTTTCCACAGGTCCGGGTCAGGCAAAATTATGGTTTTGGTCAAAATTTGAAACTTTTTTCTGTGTTTGCGTATGGCTAAAACTGATCAAGAAATGATACTTAGGGATGACTTAGAGTAGGTACAAGGCCAAAAAGACCATTAATGTGGATTTGGAAATTTTTGCAATTTTTCCACAGGTCCGGGTCAGGCAAAATTATGGTTTTGGGTCAAAATTTGAAACTTTTTTCTGTGTTTGCGTATGGCTAAAAACTGATCAAGAAATGATACTTAGGGATGACTTAGAGTAGGTACAAGGCCAAAAAGACCATTAATGTGGATTTGGAATTTTTTGCAATTTTTCCACAGGTCCGGGGTCAGGCAAAATTATGGTTTTGGGGTCAAAATTTGAAACTTTTTCTGTGTTTGCGTATGGCTAAAACTGATCAAGAAATGATACTTAGGGATGACTTAGAGTAGGTACAAGGCCAAAAAGACCATTAATGTGGATTTGGAATTTTTTGCAATTTTTCCACAGGTCCGGGGTCAGGCAAAATTATGGTTTTGGGTCAAAAATTTGAAACTTTTTTCTGTGTTTGCGTATGGCTAAAACTGATCAAGAAAATGATACTTAGGGATGACTTTAGAGTAGGTTACAAGGCCAAAAAGACCATTAATGTGGATTTGGAATTTTTTGCAATTTTTCCACAGGTCCGGGGTCAGGCAAAATTATGGTTTTGGGTCAAAATTTGAAACTTTTTTCTGTGTTTGCGTATGGGCTAAAACTGATCAAGAAATGATACTTAGGGATGACTTAGAGTAGGTACAAGGCCAAAAAAGACATTAATGTGGATTTTGGAATTTTTTGGCAATTTTTCCACAGGTCCGGGGTCAGGCAAAAATTATGGTTTTGGGTTCAAAATTGAAACTTTTTTCTGTGTTTGCGTATGGCTAAAAACTGATCAAGAAATGATACTTAGGGATGACTTTAGAGTAGGTACAAGGCCAAAAAGACCATTAATGTGGATTTGGAATTTTTTGGCAATTTTTCCACAGGTCCGGGGTCAGGCAAAATTATGGTTTGGGTCAAAATTTGAAACTTTTTTCTGTGTTTGCGTATGGCTTAAAAACTGATCAAGAAATGATACTTAGGGATGACTTTAGAGTAGGTACAAGGCCAAAAAGACCATTAATGTGGATTTGGAATTTTTTGCAATTTTTCCACAGGTCCGGGGTCAGGCAAAATTATGGTTTTGGGTCAAAATTTGAAACTTTTTTCTGTGTTTGCGTATGGCTAAAACTGATCAAGAAATGATACTTAGGGATGACTTAGAGTAGGTACAAGGCCAAAAAGACCATTAATGTGGATTTGGAATTTTTTGCAATTTTTCCACAGGTCCGGGGTCAGGCAAAATTATGGTTTTGGGTCAAAATTTGAAACTTTTTTCTGTGTTTGCGTATGGCTAAAACTGATCAAGAAATGATACTTAGGGATGACTTAGAGTAGGTACAAGGCCAAAAAGACCATTAATGTGGATTTGGAATTTTTTGCAATTTTTCCACAGGTCCGGGGTCAGGCAAAATTATGGTTTTGGGTCAAAATTTGAAACTTTTTTCTGTGTTTGCGTATGGCTAAAACTGATCAAGAAATGATACTTAGGGATGACTTAGAGTAGGTACAAGGCCAAAAAGACCATTAATGTGGATTTGGAATTTTTTGCAATTTTTCCACAGGTCCGGGGTCAGGCAAAATTATGGTTTTGGGTCAAAATTTGAAACTTTTTTCTGTGTTTGCGTATGGCTAAAACTGATCAAGAAATGATACTTAGGGATGACTTAGAGTAGGTACAAGGCCAAAAAGACCATTAATGTGGATTTGGAATTTTTTGCAATTTTTCCACAGGTCCGGGGTCAGGCAAAATTATGGTTTTGGGTCAAAATTTGAAACTTTTTTCTGTGTTTGCGTATGGCTAAAACTGATCAAGAAATGATACTTAGGGATGACTTAGAGTAGGTACAAGGCCAAAAAGACCATTAATGTGGATTTGGAATTTTTTGCAATTTTTCCACAGGTCCGGGGTCAGGCAAAATTATGGTTTTGGGTCAAAATTTGAAACTTTTTTCTGTGTTTGCGTATGGCTAAAACTGATCAAGAAATGATACTTAGGGATGACTTAGAGTAGGTACAAGGCCAAAAAGACCATTAATGTGGATTTGGAATTTTTTGCAATTTTTCCACAGGTCCGGGGTCAGGCAAAATTATGGTTTTGGGTCAAAATTTGAAACTTTTTTCTGTGTTTGCGTATGGCTAAAACTGATCAAGAAATGATACTTAGGGATGACTTAGAGTAGGTACAAGGCCAAAAAGACCATTAATGTGGATTTGGAATTTTTTGCAATTTTTCCACAGGTCCGGGGTCAGGCAAAATTATGGTTTTGGGTCAAAATTTGAAACTTTTTTCTGTGTTTGCGTATGGCTAAAACTGATCAAGAAATGATACTTAGGGATGACTTAGAGTAGGTACAAGGCCAAAAAGACCATTAATGTGGATTTGGAATTTTTTGCAATTTTTCCACAGGTCCGGGGTCAGGCAAAATTATGGTTTTGGGTCAAAATTTGAAACTTTTTTCTGTGTTTGCGTATGGCTAAAACTGATCAAGAAATGATACTTAGGGATGACTTAGAGTAGGTACAAGGCCAAAAAGACCATTAATGTGGATTTGGAATTTTTTGCAATTTTTCCACAGGTCCGGGGTCAGGCAAAATTATGGTTTTGGGTCAAAATTTGAAACTTTTTTCTGTGTTTGCGTATGGCTAAAACTGATCAAGAAATGATACTTAGGGATGACTTAGAGTAGGTACAAGGCCAAAAAGACCATTAATGTGGATTTGGAATTTTTTGCAATTTTTCCACAGGTCCGGGGTCAGGCAAAATTATGGTTTTGGGTCAAAATTTGAAACTTTTTTCTGTGTTTGCGTATGGCTAAAACTGATCAAGAAATGATACTTAGGGATGACTTAGAGTAGGTACAAGGCCAAAAAGACCATTAATGTGGATTTGGAATTTTTTGCAATTTTTCCACAGGTCCGGGGTCAGGCAAAATTATGGTTTTGGGTCAAAATTTGAAACTTTTTTCTGTGTTTGCGTATGGCTAAAACTGATCAAGAAATGATACTTAGGGATGACTTAGAGTAGGTACAAGGCCAAAAAGACCATTAATGTGGATTTGGAATTTTTTGCAATTTTTCCACAGGTCCGGGGTCAGGCAAAATTATGGTTTTGGGTCAAAATTTGAAACTTTTTTCTGTGTTTGCGTATGGCTAAAACTGATCAAGAAATGATACTTAGGGATGACTTAGAGTAGGTACAAGGCCAAAAAGACCATTAATGTGGATTTGGAATTTTTTGCAATTTTTCCACAGGTCCGGGGTCAGGCAAAATTATGGTTTTGGGTCAAAATTTGAAACTTTTTTCTGTGTTTGCGTATGGCTAAAACTGATCAAGAAATGATACTTAGGGATGACTTAGAGTAGGTACAAGGCCAAAAAGACCATTAATGTGGATTTGGAATTTTTTGCAATTTTTCCACAGGTCCGGGGTCAGGCAAAATTATGGTTTTGGGTCAAAATTTGAAACTTTTTTCTGTGTTTGCGTATGGCTAAAACTGATCAAGAAATGATACTTAGGGATGACTTAGAGTAGGTACAAGGCCAAAAAGACCATTAATGTGGATTTGGAATTTTTTGCAATTTTTCCACAGGTCCGGGGTCAGGCAAAATTATGGTTTTGGGTCAAAATTTGAAACTTTTTTCTGTGTTTGCGTATGGCTAAAACTGATCAAGAAATGATACTTAGGGATGACTTAGAGTAGGTACAAGGCCAAAAAGACCATTAATGTGGATTTGGAATTTTTTGCAATTTTTCCACAGGTCCGGGGTCAGGCAAAATTATGGTTTTGGGTCAAAATTTGAAACTTTTTTCTGTGTTTGCGTATGGCTAAAACTGATCAAGAAATGATACTTAGGGATGACTTAGAGTAGGTACAAGGCCAAAAAGACCATTAATGTGGATTTGGAATTTTTTGCAATTTTTCCACAGGTCCGGGGTCAGGCAAAATTATGGTTTTGGGTCAAAATTTGAAACTTTTTTCTGTGTTTGCGTATGGCTAAAACTGATCAAGAAATGATACTTAGGGATGACTTAGAGTAGGTACAAGGCCAAAAAGACCATTAATGTGGATTTGGAATTTTTTGCAATTTTTCCACAGGTCCGGGGTCAGGCAAAATTATGGTTTTGGGTCAAAATTTGAAACTTTTTTCTGTGTTTGCGTATGGCTAAAACTGATCAAGAAATGATACTTAGGGATGACTTAGAGTAGGTACAAGGCCAAAAAGACCATTAATGTGGATTTGGAATTTTTTGCAATTTTTCCACAGGTCCGGGGTCAGGCAAAATTATGGTTTTGGGTCAAAATTTGAAACTTTTTTCTGTGTTTGCGTATGGCTAAAACTGATCAAGAAATGATACTTAGGGATGACTTAGAGTAGGTACAAGGCCAAAAAGACCATTAATGTGGATTTGGAATTTTTTGCAATTTTTCCACAGGTCCGGGGTCAGGCAAAATTATGGTTTTGGGTCAAAATTTGAAACTTTTTTCTGTGTTTGCGTATGGCTAAAACTGATCAAGAAATGATACTTAGGGATGACTTAGAGTAGGTACAAGGCCAAAAAGACCATTAATGTGGATTTGGAATTTTTTGCAATTTTTCCACAGGTCCGGGGTCAGGCAAAATTATGGTTTTGGGTCAAAATTTGAAACTTTTTTCTGTGTTTGCGTATGGCTAAAACTGATCAAGAAATGATACTTAGGGATGACTTAGAGTAGGTACAAGGCCAAAAAGACCATTAATGTGGATTTGGAATTTTTTGCAATTTTTCCACAGGTCCGGGGTCAGGCAAAATTATGGTTTTGGGTCAAAATTTGAAACTTTTTTCTGTGTTTGCGTATGGCTAAAACTGATCAAGAAATGATACTTAGGGATGACTTAGAGTAGGTACAAGGCCAAAAAGACCATTAATGTGGATTTGGAATTTTTTGCAATTTTTCCACAGGTCCGGGGTCAGGCAAAATTATGGTTTTGGGTCAAAATTTGAAACTTTTTTCTGTGTTTGCGTATGGCTAAAACTGATCAAGAAATGATACTTAGGGATGACTTAGAGTAGGTACAAGGCCAAAAAGACCATTAATGTGGATTTGGAATTTTTTGCAATTTTTCCACAGGTCCGGGGTCAGGCAAAATTATGGTTTTGGGTCAAAATTTGAAACTTTTTTCTGTGTTTGCGTATGGCTAAAACTGATCAAGAAATGATACTTAGGGATGACTTAGAGTAGGTACAAGGCCAAAAAGACCATTAATGTGGATTTGGAATTTTTTGCAATTTTTCCACAGGTCCGGGGTCAGGCAAAATTATGGTTTTGGGTCAAAATTTGAAACTTTTTTCTGTGTTTGCGTATGGCTAAAACTGATCAAGAAATGATACTTAGGGATGACTTAGAGTAGGTACAAGGCCAAAAAGACCATTAATGTGGATTTGGAATTTTTTGCAATTTTTCCACAGGTCCGGGGTCAGGCAAAATTATGGTTTTGGGTCAAAATTTGAAACTTTTTTCTGTGTTTGCGTATGGCTAAAACTGATCAAGAAATGATACTTAGGGATGACTTAGAGTAGGTACAAGGCCAAAAAGACCATTAATGTGGATTTGGAATTTTTTGCAATTTTTCCACAGGTCCGGGGTCAGGCAAAATTATGGTTTTGGGTCAAAATTTGAAACTTTTTTCTGTGTTTGCGTATGGCTAAAACTGATCAAGAAATGATACTTAGGGATGACTTAGAGTAGGTACAAGGCCAAAAAGACCATTAATGTGGATTTGGAATTTTTTGCAATTTTTCCACAGGTCCGGGGTCAGGCAAAATTATGGTTTTGGGTCAAAATTTGAAACTTTTTTCTGTGTTTGCGTATGGCTAAAACTGATCAAGAAATGATACTTAGGGATGACTTAGAGTAGGTACAAGGCCAAAAAGACCATTAATGTGGATTTGGAATTTTTTGCAATTTTTCCACAGGTCCGGGGTCAGGCAAAATTATGGTTTTGGGTCAAAATTTGAAACTTTTTTCTGTGTTTGCGTATGGCTAAAACTGATCAAGAAATGATACTTAGGGATGACTTAGAGTAGGTACAAGGCCAAAAAGACCATTAATGTGGATTTGGAATTTTTTGCAATTTTTCCACAGGTCCGGGGTCAGGCAAAATTATGGTTTTGGGTCAAAATTTGAAACTTTTTTCTGTGTTTGCGTATGGCTAAAACTGATCAAGAAATGATACTTAGGGATGACTTAGAGTAGGTACAAGGCCAAAAAGACCATTAATGTGGATTTGGAATTTTTTGCAATTTTTCCACAGGTCCGGGGTCAGGCAAAATTATGGTTTTGGGTCAAAATTTGAAACTTTTTTCTGTGTTTGCGTATGGCTAAAACTGATCAAGAAATGATACTTAGGGATGACTTAGAGTAGGTACAAGGCCAAAAAGACCATTAATGTGGATTTGGAATTTTTTGCAATTTTTCCACAGGTCCGGGGTCAGGCAAAATTATGGTTTTGGGTCAAAATTTGAAACTTTTTTCTGTGTTTGCGTATGGCTAAAACTGATCAAGAAATGATACTTAGGGATGACTTAGAGTAGGTACAAGGCCAAAAAGACCATTAATGTGGATTTGGAATTTTTTGCAATTTTTCCACAGGTCCGGGGTCAGGCAAAATTATGGTTTTGGGTCAAAATTTGAAACTTTTTTCTGTGTTTGCGTATGGCTAAAACTGATCAAGAAATGATACTTAGGGATGACTTAGAGTAGGTACAAGGCCAAAAAGACCATTAATGTGGATTTGGAATTTTTTGCAATTTTTCCACAGGTCCGGGGTCAGGCAAAATTATGGTTTTGGGTCAAAATTTGAAACTTTTTTCTGTGTTTGCGTATGGCTAAAACTGATCAAGAAATGATACTTAGGGATGACTTAGAGTAGGTACAAGGCCAAAAAGACCATTAATGTGGATTTGGAATTTTTTGCAATTTTTCCACAGGTCCGGGGTCAGGCAAAATTATGGTTTTGGGTCAAAATTTGAAACTTTTTTCTGTGTTTGCGTATGGCTAAAACTGATCAAGAAATGATACTTAGGGATGACTTAGAGTAGGTACAAGGCCAAAAAGACCATTAATGTGGATTTGGAATTTTTTGCAATTTTTCCACAGGTCCGGGGTCAGGCAAAATTATGGTTTTGGGTCAAAATTTGAAACTTTTTTCTGTGTTTGCGTATGGCTAAAACTGATCAAGAAATGATACTTAGGGATGACTTAGAGTAGGTACAAGGCCAAAAAGACCATTAATGTGGATTTGGAATTTTTTGCAATTTTTCCACAGGTCCGGGGTCAGGCAAAATTATGGTTTTGGGTCAAAATTTGAAACTTTTTTCTGTGTTTGCGTATGGCTAAAACTGATCAAGAAATGATACTTAGGGATGACTTAGAGTAGGTACAAGGCCAAAAAGACCATTAATGTGGATTTGGAATTTTTTGCAATTTTTCCACAGGTCCGGGGTCAGGCAAAATTATGGTTTTGGGTCAAAATTTGAAACTTTTTTCTGTGTTTGCGTATGGCTAAAACTGATCAAGAAATGATACTTAGGGATGACTTAGAGTAGGTACAAGGCCAAAAAGACCATTAATGTGGATTTGGAATTTTTTGCAATTTTTCCACAGGTCCGGGGTCAGGCAAAATTATGGTTTTGGGTCAAAATTTGAAACTTTTTTCTGTGTTTGCGTATGGCTAAAACTGATCAAGAAATGATACTTAGGGATGACTTAGAGTAGGTACAAGGCCAAAAAGACCATTAATGTGGATTTGGAATTTTTTGCAATTTTTCCACAGGTCCGGGGTCAGGCAAAATTATGGTTTTGGGTCAAAATTTGAAACTTTTTTCTGTGTTTGCGTATGGCTAAAACTGATCAAGAAATGATACTTAGGGATGACTTAGAGTAGGTACAAGGCCAAAAAGACCATTAATGTGGATTTGGAATTTTTTGCAATTTTTCCACAGGTCCGGGGTCAGGCAAAATTATGGTTTTGGGTCAAAATTTGAAACTTTTTTCTGTGTTTGCGTATGGCTAAAACTGATCAAGAAATGATACTTAGGGATGACTTAGAGTAGGTACAAGGCCAAAAAGACCATTAATGTGGATTTGGAATTTTTTGCAATTTTTCCACAGGTCCGGGGTCAGGCAAAATTATGGTTTTGGGTCAAAATTTGAAACTTTTTTCTGTGTTTGCGTATGGCTAAAACTGATCAAGAAATGATACTTAGGGATGACTTAGAGTAGGTACAAGGCCAAAAAGACCATTAATGTGGATTTGGAATTTTTTGCAATTTTTCCACAGGTCCGGGGTCAGGCAAAATTATGGTTTTGGGTCAAAATTTGAAACTTTTTTCTGTGTTTGCGTATGGCTAAAACTGATCAAGAAATGATACTTAGGGATGACTTAGAGTAGGTACAAGGCCAAAAAGACCATTAATGTGGATTTGGAATTTTTTGCAATTTTTCCACAGGTCCGGGGTCAGGCAAAATTATGGTTTTGGGTCAAAATTTGAAACTTTTTTCTGTGTTTGCGTATGGCTAAAACTGATCAAGAAATGATACTTAGGGATGACTTAGAGTAGGTACAAGGCCAAAAAGACCATTAATGTGGATTTGGAATTTTTTGCAATTTTTCCACAGGTCCGGGGTCAGGCAAAATTATGGTTTTGGGTCAAAATTTGAAACTTTTTTCTGTGTTTGCGTATGGCTAAAACTGATCAAGAAATGATACTTAGGGATGACTTAGAGTAGGTACAAGGCCAAAAAGACCATTAATGTGGATTTGGAATTTTTTGCAATTTTTCCACAGGTCCGGGGTCAGGCAAAATTATGGTTTTGGGTCAAAATTTGAAACTTTTTTCTGTGTTTGCGTATGGCTAAAACTGATCAAGAAATGATACTTAGGGATGACTTAGAGTAGGTACAAGGCCAAAAAGACCATTAATGTGGATTTGGAATTTTTTGCAATTTTTCCACAGGTCCGGGGTCAGGCAAAATTATGGTTTTGGGTCAAAATTTGAAACTTTTTTCTGTGTTTGCGTATGGCTAAAACTGATCAAGAAATGATACTTAGGGATGACTTAGAGTAGGTACAAGGCCAAAAAGACCATTAATGTGGATTTGGAATTTTTTGCAATTTTTCCACAGGTCCGGGGTCAGGCAAAATTATGGTTTTGGGTCAAAATTTGAAACTTTTTTCTGTGTTTGCGTATGGCTAAAACTGATCAAGAAATGATACTTAGGGATGACTTAGAGTAGGTACAAGGCCAAAAAGACCATTAATGTGGATTTGGAATTTTTTGCAATTTTTCCACAGGTCCGGGGTCAGGCAAAATTATGGTTTTGGGTCAAAATTTGAAACTTTTTTCTGTGTTTGCGTATGGCTAAAACTGATCAAGAAATGATACTTAGGGATGACTTAGAGTAGGTACAAGGCCAAAAAGACCATTAATGTGGATTTGGAATTTTTTGCAATTTTTCCACAGGTCCGGGGTCAGGCAAAATTATGGTTTTGGGTCAAAATTTGAAACTTTTTTCTGTGTTTGCGTATGGCTAAAACTGATCAAGAAATGATACTTAGGGATGACTTAGAGTAGGTACAAGGCCAAAAAGACCATTAATGTGGATTTGGAATTTTTTGCAATTTTTCCACAGGTCCGGGGTCAGGCAAAATTATGGTTTTGGGTCAAAATTTGAAACTTTTTTCTGTGTTTGCGTATGGCTAAAACTGATCAAGAAATGATACTTAGGGATGACTTAGAGTAGGTACAAGGCCAAAAAGACCATTAATGTGGATTTGGAATTTTTTGCAATTTTTCCACAGGTCCGGGGTCAGGCAAAATTATGGTTTTGGGTCAAAATTTGAAACTTTTTTCTGTGTTTGCGTATGGCTAAAACTGATCAAGAAATGATACTTAGGGATGACTTAGAGTAGGTACAAGGCCAAAAAGACCATTAATGTGGATTTGGAATTTTTTGCAATTTTTCCACAGGTCCGGGGTCAGGCAAAATTATGGTTTTGGGTCAAAATTTGAAACTTTTTTCTGTGTTTGCGTATGGCTAAAACTGATCAAGAAATGATACTTAGGGATGACTTAGAGTAGGTACAAGGCCAAAAAGACCATTAATGTGGATTTGGAATTTTTTGCAATTTTTCCACAGGTCCGGGGTCAGGCAAAATTATGGTTTTGGGTCAAAATTTGAAACTTTTTTCTGTGTTTGCGTATGGCTAAAACTGATCAAGAAATGATACTTAGGGATGACTTAGAGTAGGTACAAGGCCAAAAAGACCATTAATGTGGATTTGGAATTTTTTGCAATTTTTCCACAGGTCCGGGGTCAGGCAAAATTATGGTTTTGGGTCAAAATTTGAAACTTTTTTCTGTGTTTGCGTATGGCTAAAACTGATCAAGAAATGATACTTAGGGATGACTTAGAGTAGGTACAAGGCCAAAAAGACCATTAATGTGGATTTGGAATTTTTTGCAATTTTTCCACAGGTCCGGGGTCAGGCAAAATTATGGTTTTGGGTCAAAATTTGAAACTTTTTTCTGTGTTTGCGTATGGCTAAAACTGATCAAGAAATGATACTTAGGGATGACTTAGAGTAGGTACAAGGCCAAAAAGACCATTAATGTGGATTTGGAATTTTTTGCAATTTTTCCACAGGTCCGGGGTCAGGCAAAATTATGGTTTTGGGTCAAAATTTGAAACTTTTTTCTGTGTTTGCGTATGGCTAAAACTGATCAAGAAATGATACTTAGGGATGACTTAGAGTAGGTACAAGGCCAAAAAGACCATTAATGTGGATTTGGAATTTTTTGCAATTTTTCCACAGGTCCGGGGTCAGGCAAAATTATGGTTTTGGGTCAAAATTTGAAACTTTTTTCTGTGTTTGCGTATGGCTAAAACTGATCAAGAAATGATACTTAGGGATGACTTAGAGTAGGTACAAGGCCAAAAAGACCATTAATGTGGATTTGGAATTTTTTGCAATTTTTCCACAGGTCCGGGGTCAGGCAAAATTATGGTTTTGGGTCAAAATTTGAAACTTTTTTCTGTGTTTGCGTATGGCTAAAACTGATCAAGAAATGATACTTAGGGATGACTTAGAGTAGGTACAAGGCCAAAAAGACCATTAATGTGGATTTGGAATTTTTTGCAATTTTTCCACAGGTCCGGGGTCAGGCAAAATTATGGTTTTGGGTCAAAATTTGAAACTTTTTTCTGTGTTTGCGTATGGCTAAAACTGATCAAGAAATGATACTTAGGGATGACTTAGAGTAGGTACAAGGCCAAAAAGACCATTAATGTGGATTTGGAATTTTTTGCAATTTTTCCACAGGTCCGGGGTCAGGCAAAATTATGGTTTTGGGTCAAAATTTGAAACTTTTTTCTGTGTTTGCGTATGGCTAAAACTGATCAAGAAATGATACTTAGGGATGACTTAGAGTAGGTACAAGGCCAAAAAGACCATTAATGTGGATTTGGAATTTTTTGCAATTTTTCCACAGGTCCGGGGTCAGGCAAAATTATGGTTTTGGGTCAAAATTTGAAACTTTTTTCTGTGTTTGCGTATGGCTAAAACTGATCAAGAAATGATACTTAGGGATGACTTAGAGTAGGTACAAGGCCAAAAAGACCATTAATGTGGATTTGGAATTTTTTGCAATTTTTCCACAGGTCCGGGGTCAGGCAAAATTATGGTTTTGGGTCAAAATTTGAAACTTTTTTCTGTGTTTGCGTATGGCTAAAACTGATCAAGAAATGATACTTAGGGATGACTTAGAGTAGGTACAAGGCCAAAAAGACCATTAATGTGGATTTGGAATTTTTTGCAATTTTTCCACAGGTCCGGGGTCAGGCAAAATTATGGTTTTGGGTCAAAATTTGAAACTTTTTTCTGTGTTTGCGTATGGCTAAAACTGATCAAGAAATGATACTTAGGGATGACTTAGAGTAGGTACAAGGCCAAAAAGACCATTAATGTGGATTTGGAATTTTTTGCAATTTTTCCACAGGTCCGGGGTCAGGCAAAATTATGGTTTTGGGTCAAAATTTGAAACTTTTTTCTGTGTTTGCGTATGGCTAAAACTGATCAAGAAATGATACTTAGGGATGACTTAGAGTAGGTACAAGGCCAAAAAGACCATTAATGTGGATTTGGAATTTTTTGCAATTTTTCCACAGGTCCGGGGTCAGGCAAAATTATGGTTTTGGGTCAAAATTTGAAACTTTTTTCTGTGTTTGCGTATGGCTAAAACTGATCAAGAAATGATACTTAGGGATGACTTAGAGTAGGTACAAGGCCAAAAAGACCATTAATGTGGATTTGGAATTTTTTGCAATTTTTCCACAGGTCCGGGGTCAGGCAAAATTATGGTTTTGGGTCAAAATTTGAAACTTTTTTCTGTGTTTGCGTATGGCTAAAACTGATCAAGAAATGATACTTAGGGATGACTTAGAGTAGGTACAAGGCCAAAAAGACCATTAATGTGGATTTGGAATTTTTTGCAATTTTTCCACAGGTCCGGGGTCAGGCAAAATTATGGTTTTGGGTCAAAATTTGAAACTTTTTTCTGTGTTTGCGTATGGCTAAAACTGATCAAGAAATGATACTTAGGGATGACTTAGAGTAGGTACAAGGCCAAAAAGACCATTAATGTGGATTTGGAATTTTTTGCAATTTTTCCACAGGTCCGGGGTCAGGCAAAATTATGGTTTTGGGTCAAAATTTGAAACTTTTTTCTGTGTTTGCGTATGGCTAAAACTGATCAAGAAATGATACTTAGGGATGACTTAGAGTAGGTACAAGGCCAAAAAGACCATTAATGTGGATTTGGAATTTTTTGCAATTTTTCCACAGGTCCGGGGTCAGGCAAAATTATGGTTTTGGGTCAAAATTTGAAACTTTTTTCTGTGTTTGCGTATGGCTAAAACTGATCAAGAAATGATACTTAGGGATGACTTAGAGTAGGTACAAGGCCAAAAAGACCATTAATGTGGATTTGGAATTTTTTGCAATTTTTCCACAGGTCCGGGGTCAGGCAAAATTATGGTTTTGGGTCAAAATTTGAAACTTTTTTCTGTGTTTGCGTATGGCTAAAACTGATCAAGAAATGATACTTAGGGATGACTTAGAGTAGGTACAAGGCCAAAAAGACCATTAATGTGGATTTGGAATTTTTTGCAATTTTTCCACAGGTCCGGGGTCAGGCAAAATTATGGTTTTGGGTCAAAATTTGAAACTTTTTTCTGTGTTTGCGTATGGCTAAAACTGATCAAGAAATGATACTTAGGGATGACTTAGAGTAGGTACAAGGCCAAAAAGACCATTAATGTGGATTTGGAATTTTTTGCAATTTTTCCACAGGTCCGGGGTCAGGCAAAATTATGGTTTTGGGTCAAAATTTGAAACTTTTTTCTGTGTTTGCGTATGGCTAAAACTGATCAAGAAATGATACTTAGGGATGACTTAGAGTAGGTACAAGGCCAAAAAGACCATTAATGTGGATTTGGAATTTTTTGCAATTTTTCCACAGGTCCGGGGTCAGGCAAAATTATGGTTTTGGGTCAAAATTTGAAACTTTTTTCTGTGTTTGCGTATGGCTAAAACTGATCAAGAAATGATACTTAGGGATGACTTAGAGTAGGTACAAGGCCAAAAAGACCATTAATGTGGATTTGGAATTTTTTGCAATTTTTCCACAGGTCCGGGGTCAGGCAAAATTATGGTTTTGGGTCAAAATTTGAAACTTTTTTCTGTGTTTGCGTATGGCTAAAACTGATCAAGAAATGATACTTAGGGATGACTTAGAGTAGGTACAAGGCCAAAAAGACCATTAATGTGGATTTGGAATTTTTTGCAATTTTTCCACAGGTCCGGGGTCAGGCAAAATTATGGTTTTGGGTCAAAATTTGAAACTTTTTTCTGTGTTTGCGTATGGCTAAAACTGATCAAGAAATGATACTTAGGGATGACTTAGAGTAGGTACAAGGCCAAAAAGACCATTAATGTGGATTTGGAATTTTTTGCAATTTTTCCACAGGTCCGGGGTCAGGCAAAATTATGGTTTTGGGTCAAAATTTGAAACTTTTTTCTGTGTTTGCGTATGGCTAAAACTGATCAAGAAATGATACTTAGGGATGACTTAGAGTAGGTACAAGGCCAAAAAGACCATTAATGTGGATTTGGAATTTTTTGCAATTTTTCCACAGGTCCGGGGTCAGGCAAAATTATGGTTTTGGGTCAAAATTTGAAACTTTTTTCTGTGTTTGCGTATGGCTAAAACTGATCAAGAAATGATACTTAGGGATGACTTAGAGTAGGTACAAGGCCAAAAAGACCATTAATGTGGATTTGGAATTTTTTGCAATTTTTCCACAGGTCCGGGGTCAGGCAAAATTATGGTTTTGGGTCAAAATTTGAAACTTTTTTCTGTGTTTGCGTATGGCTAAAACTGATCAAGAAATGATACTTAGGGATGACTTAGAGTAGGTACAAGGCCAAAAAGACCATTAATGTGGATTTGGAATTTTTTGCAATTTTTCCACAGGTCCGGGGTCAGGCAAAATTATGGTTTTGGGTCAAAATTTGAAACTTTTTTCTGTGTTTGCGTATGGCTAAAACTGATCAAGAAATGATACTTAGGGATGACTTAGAGTAGGTACAAGGCCAAAAAGACCATTAATGTGGATTTGGAATTTTTTGCAATTTTTCCACAGGTCCGGGGTCAGGCAAAATTATGGTTTTGGGTCAAAATTTGAAACTTTTTTCTGTGTTTGCGTATGGCTAAAACTGATCAAGAAATGATACTTAGGGATGACTTAGAGTAGGTACAAGGCCAAAAAGACCATTAATGTGGATTTGGAATTTTTTGCAATTTTTCCACAGGTCCGGGGTCAGGCAAAATTATGGTTTTGGGTCAAAATTTGAAACTTTTTTCTGTGTTTGCGTATGGCTAAAACTGATCAAGAAATGATACTTAGGGATGACTTAGAGTAGGTACAAGGCCAAAAAGACCATTAATGTGGATTTGGAATTTTTTGCAATTTTTCCACAGGTCCGGGGTCAGGCAAAATTCTGGTTTTGGGTCAAAATTTGAAACTTTTTTCTGTGTTTGCGTATGGCTAAAACTGATCAAGAAATGATACTTAGGGATGACTTAGAGTAGGTACAAGGCCAAAAAGACCATTAATGTGGATTTGGAATTTTTTGCAATTTTTCCACAGGTCCGGGGTCAGGCAAAATTATGGTTTTGGGTCAAAATTTGAAACTTTTTTCTGTGTTTGCGTATGGCTAAAACTGATCAAGAAATGATACTTAGGGATGACTTAGAGTAGGTACAAGGCCAAAAAGACCATTAATGTGGATTTGGAATTTTTGCAATTTTTCCACAGGTCCGGGGTCAGGCAAAATTCTGGTTTTGGGTCAAAATTTGAAACTTTTTTCTGTGTTTGCGTATGGCTAAAACTGATCAAGAAATGATACTTAGGGATGACTTAGAGTAGGTACAAGGCCAAAAAGACCATTAATGTGGATTTGGAATTTTTTGCAATTTTTCCACAGGTCCGGGGTCAGGCAAAATTCTGGTTTTGGGTCAAAATTTGAAACTTTTTTCTGTGTTTGCGTATGGCTAAAACTGATCAAGAAATGATACTTAGGGATGACTTAGAGTAGGTACAAGGCCAAAAAGACCATTAATGTGGATTTGGAATTTTTTGCAATTTTTCCACAGGTCCGGGGTCAGGCAAAATTCTGGTTTTGGGTCAAAATTTGAAACTTTTTTCTGTGTTTGCGTATGGCTAAAACTGATCAAGAAATGATACTTAGGGATGACTTAGAGTAGGTACAAGGCCAAAAAGACCATTAATGTGGATTTGGAATTTTTTGGCAATTTTTCCACAGGTCCGGGGTCAGGCAAAATTCTGGTTTTGGGTCAAAATTTGAAACTTTTTTCTGTGTTTGCGTATGGCTAAAACTGATCAAGAAATGATACTTAGGGATGACTTAGAGTAGGTACAAGGCCAAAAAGACCATTAATGTGGATTTGGAATTTTTTGGCAATTTTTCCACAGGTCCGGGGTCAGGCAAAATTCTGGTTTTGGGTCAAAATTTGAAACTTTTTTCTGTGTTTGCGTATGGCTAAAACTGATCAAGAAATGATACTTAGGGATGACTTAGAGTAGGTACAAGGCCAAAAAGACCATTAATGTGGATTTGGAATTTTTGGCAATTTTTCCACAGGTCCGGGGTCAGGCAAAATTCTGGTTTTGGGTCAAAATTTGAAACTTTTTTCTGTGTTTGCGTATGGCTAAAACTGATCAAGAAATGATACTTAGGGATGACTTAGAGTAGGTACAAGGCCAAAAAGACCATTAATGTGGATTTGGAATTTTTTGCAATTTTTCCACAGGTCCGGGGTCAGGCAAAATTATGGTTTTGGGTCAAAATTTGAAACTTTTTTCTGTGTTTGCGTATGGCTAAAACTGATCAAGAAATGATACTTAGGGATGACTTAGAGTAGGTACAAGGCCAAAAAGACCATTAATGTGGATTTGGAATTTTTGCAATTTTTCCACAGGTCCGGGTCAGGCAAAATTCTGGTTTTGGGTCAAAATTTGAAACTTTTTTCTGTGTTTGCGTATGGCTAAAACTGATCAAGAAATGATACTTAGGGATGACTTAGAGTAGGTACAAGGCCAAAAAGACCATTAATGTGGATTTGGAATTTTTTGCAATTTTTCCACAGGTCCGGGGTCAGGCAAAATTATGGTTTTGGGTCAAATTTGAAACTTTTTTCTGTGTTTGCGTATGGCTAAAACTGATCAAGAAATGATACTTAGGGATGACTTAGAGTAGGTACAAGGCCAAAAAGACCATTAATGTGGATTTGGAATTTTTTGCAATTTTTCCACAGGTCCGGGGTCAGGCAAAATTCTGGTTTTGGGTCAAAATTTGAAACTTTTTTCTGTGTTTGCGTATGGCTAAAACTGATCAAGAAATGATACTTAGGGATGACTTAGAGTAGGTACAAGGCCAAAAAGACCATTAATGTGGATTTGGAATTTTTGCAATTTTTCCACAGGTCCGGGGTCAGGCAAAATTCTGGTTTTGGGTCAAAATTTGAAACTTTTTTCTGTGTTTGCGTATGGCTAAAACTGATCAAGAAATGATACTTAGGGATGACTTAGAGTAGGTACAAGGCCAAAAAGACCATTAATGTGGATTTGGAATTTTTTGCAATTTTTCCACAGGTCCGGGGTCAGGCAAAATTATGGTTTTGGGTCAAAATTTGAAACTTTTTTCTGTGTTTGCGTATGGCTAAAACTGATCAAGAAATGATACTTAGGGATGACTTAGAGTAGGTACAAGGCCAAAAAGACCATTAATGTGGATTTGGAATTTTTTGCAATTTTTCCACAGGTCCGGGGTCAGGCAAAATTATGGTTTTGGGTCAAAATTTGAAACTTTTTTCTGTGTTTGCGTATGGCTAAAACTGATCAAGAAATGATACTTAGGGATGACTTAGAGTAGGTACAAGGCCAAAAAGACCATTAATGTGGATTTGGAATTTTTTGCAATTTTTCCACAGGTCCGGGGTCAGGCAAAATTATGGTTTTGGGTCAAAATTTGAAACTTTTTTCTGTGTTTGCGTATGGCTAAAACTGATCAAGAAATGATACTTAGGGATGACTTAGAGTAGGTACAAGGCCAAAAAGACCATTAATGTGGATTTGGAATTTTTTGCAATTTTTCCACAGGTCCGGGGTCAGGCAAAATTATGGTTTTGGGTCAAATTTGAAACTTTTTTCTGTGTTTGCGTATGGCTAAAACTGATCAAGAAATGATACTTAGGGATGACTTAGAGTAGGTACAAGGCCAAAAAGACCATTAATGTGGATTTGGAATTTTTTGCAATTTTTCCACAGGTCCGGGTCAGGCAAAATTATGGTTTTGGGTCAAAATTTGAAACTTTTTTCTGTGTTTGCGTATGGCTAAAACTGATCAAGAAATGATACTTAGGGATGACTTAGAGTAGGTACAAGGCCAAAAAGACCATTAATGTGGATTTGGAATTTTTTGCAATTTTTCCACAGGTCCGGGGTCAGGCAAAATTATGGTTTTGGGTCAAAATTTGAAACTTTTTTCTGTGTTTGCGTATGGCTAAAACTGATCAAGAAATGATACTTAGGGATGACTTAGAGTAGGTACAAGGCCAAAAAGACCATTAATGTGGATTTGGAATTTTTTGCAATTTTTCCACAGGTCCGGGGTCAGGCAAAATTATGGTTTTGGGTCAAAATTTGAAACTTTTTTCTGTGTTTGCGTATGGCTAAAACTGATCAAGAAATGATACTTAGGGATGACTTAGAGTAGGTACAAGGCCAAAAAGACCATTAATGTGGATTTGGAATTTTTTGCAATTTTTCCACAGGTCCGGGGTCAGGCAAAATTATGGTTTTGGTCAAAATTTGAAACTTTTTTCTGTGTTTGCGTATGGCTAAAACTGATCAAGAAATGATACTTAGGGATGACTTAGAGTAGGTACAAGGCCAAAAAGACCATTAATGTGGATTTGGAATTTTTTGCAATTTTTCCACAGGTCCGGGGTCAGGCAAAATTATGGTTTTGGGTCAAAATTTGAAACTTTTTTCTGTGTTTGCGTATGGCTAAAACTGATCAAGAAATGATACTTAGGGATGACTTAGAGTAGGTACAAGGCAAAAAGACCATTAATGTGGATTTGGAACTGCATCAGTAACGCTGTCAGCTAAAGGGAGCCCATGATCATAATTCATATGAAATACCATGACGTAGAAAGAAGGCTCTAAAAAGGAGTTCATTTTAATGTTTGAAACATTTTAACGTTTCTGGTGGTATTATTGTGTTTGTTTATAGGTGAATGTTGGCAGTGTAGAGTTTATAGGTGAATGTTGGCAGTGTAGAGCTACACACCCAGTATGAGGTGCATTTGGGAGCTAAGGACAATGCCAATGACAATAGGTATTTCAAAGGACGCATTTGCTGTATCCAGATCTATAGCAAAGCACTGACCCAGCAGGAAATCATTGCTGTCCAGAACAGAACCTTTTGGCAGACACGCGGTACGTGCTCTGATTCATACTCATCGCAAATGTCACCATCAACATGTCTCTCTTCTGCCTCCTCGTCATCCATGTCATCTTTATTGTAAGTCACATTCTTTCTTTCATCCGTCTTCATACTTCTTGTCGTCGTCGTCATTATGACCATCATGATTTTTGTCATCGTCGTTGCCATGGTGATCATTATAGTTGGATAGTTTATTTAATAAATACATAAGCAGCCCAAAGGCTGAATTGCGTATTTGAAATTAAGTACTACAAATAAAAAGATGTATACATATGACACTACTAAAAACAATAAACGATGTAAAGCATAAAAACCCTATAATATTGTAATATTATAATGCCATCATCATCACCATCACCATCACTATTACCCCAATCGTTATGTTGTAATGCAACCTGCAAACTTTATAAAAGAGAATGTAAGTGCAAACGAGTTCTAAGAGACAAAGTTGTTAAGTTTTGTTCTTTTTTCTAAAAGACCATCACCTCGATCCTGTCTACCCCTCACAGGGAACGGTACAAGGTGACAAAGGTCTTGCCCCATTCGCAAGCTCTTCCGTGATGGAATGTTTGTTACGCTTTTCCCGCATGTCTAAATGCAACTCAGTAGCCATTGATGGAATAAGCATTGAACGATCAAAGGGAGGTTACTGTCAGCTTTACCAAGTAGAATTTGATGAGAGCCTGGAACTCAGAGAAGACCGTAAAGACAAAAAATATTACAATAAGAATAATTTCGTTTGAAAAGAAGTGTGCCAATCACTTACTCCGTGAGTGAGCAGAGTAACAAACTATTAATAATGCTGAAAATCTATCCGTTTGATCGCTTTGTATGAAATACTAGTTGCAATGATATCAACCGCGTAACCCTGACACAACTTGAAGAGATGGGCGCGTTCTCAGCCAAGACTTTTGTACAGAACGACGTGTTATATTGAGGGTGCACAGCTGCCTTTCTCAATATTGGTTTGATAGTTGAAAACAACACGGTGTGTACCTACGTTAGGGGTTGAGAAGGGTTCATTGTGTAACTTTATGTGGCTGAACACGCTTTTGATAGCTATTGAGTATATATCATTCATTAAAACGTTATGTGAGAAATATTAAAGCTTAGAAGCTGAGACTTGGCAAAGGAAACGTATAGTGATGGAAGATGTTTATTAGCGACTAACATTTGCACTTTCGTCTGTTTCCTTGGCAACGCATATGATTAAAAGCAACCCTAAAATTTCACTTTGATGACGCTTACATAAAATGCAGTCATTAGATTTTCTCAAGAATTTGCACACAGCTTTCAATAAATAATTATTATTGTTTGTTTCGTTCTTAGATCCACATACTTCCAGTATGATGGACTGATTTACGAACAGCAAGAAGGAACAGCCATGGGTAGCCCGGTATCCGCAGTGATAGCTAATCTCTACATGGAGGGTTTTGAGGAGCAAGCTTTGACATCGACGCCCTGTACACCTAAGATCTGGAAACGCTATGTGGATGACACCTTTACCATCTTAAATCGTGACAAAGTTGACTCGTTCTTACATCACCTCAATGAGTCAACAGCCGACGATCCGTTTCACAATGGAAACTGAGAATGACAACTCAATTCCCTTCCTTGATACGTTTATCATCAAGGATTCGAATGGATACCACTCTACCAGTGTTTACAGAAAGCCTACACACACTGACCAGTACCTAGCGTATGATTCACATCACCCGCAATCTGTAAAACGCAGTATTGTCAAGTGCCTGTACCATTGATCAAAACACCTCATAACAAAACCATCAGTTATCTCTCATGAAAGGAAACACCTCTCATCGGTCCTTGTTTCCAACGGTTATCCGTTTTCGTTTGTAAAAAATCTTACGAAAACCAAGGGACGAACAACCACTAAAGAACCCGAACCCGAAATTAAATCTACTGTGGTTCTGCCATACGTCAAAGGCACATCGGAGGCTCTTCGCCGTTGCCTACAACAACAAGGCATACTGTTTTCAGATCTGACACAACTCTTAGATCACCTAGTGCGACCTAAGAACATTGTCGATCCAGTAAAACAAGACGGAGTAGTCTACAAGATTCCCTGCGAATGTGGTAAGGTTTATATTGGAGAAACGGGAAGATCTATGCATGAACGGATTAAGGAACACGATAGAGACATACGGCTTGCTCGAACCCAATCCTCCGCTGTTTCAGAACATAGCAACGCGACCGGACATTATCCGCTCTGGGACGAAGTTAAATTTATTGACCGAGACCCACATTGGTACACCCGTAGGGTTAAAGAGGCTATTCACATAAGACTTCACCCTAACAACATTAACAGGGACAGTGGGATTGAAATTCCTGAAGCGTGGATGCCCACGATCAAACAACACAACAGCCGATCAGTACCAAAGCGGACCGCTGAGGGAACAATTTCTAGTCTGAACGACAAGGATCGAAATCTTCCAATCAACAACAGCCTAAGCGAGGATCGAAACGGACCAATCACCACCAGCCACGGTGCTACTTATACTCACACGCAGCCAGTCGACACCATCGCCTGATGAAGACCAGCAGTATAGCGGTCGAAACGACGCGATCCACATCTTTGTGACTCAATCGTGAGACAAAAGATTAACTCAGCTATCATTTGAAACCACGATGACGAACACCTTTCATAATATTGACATGCTAATATTTGTTAAGGTATTGGGATACGCTATTTCTGGGGAACTCTATACAAAGCCAGGAATACTGAACCAAGAAGTGTTTAGCAGTTTTGTAGTCGTCATTTTCTTATACCAAATACGATGTTTTAGACTTTTTATGAAACAAGTTGTTTTAGCCTAGTTTTTGTCACATTTTTTTGGAAGCTGAGTCATTATCCTGTTTCCTTCTTATATATTTGATCTGTTTTCAATCTACGAAATTAATAGCGAGTGAAAGTTATGAGATAAGCATTTTTATAAAACAAATATTAATATTATTAATTAATATTATCGATATGTAAATAGTATCCTTGTTATTGTTATTAATAAAGAGTTGTTTTATATTATTATTATTATTATTATTATTATTATTATTATATATATATATATATTTCTTTACTTCACTTTATTACTTGTCCACATTTACCTTCTAGGGCCAGAACCAAACCATGGTTCTAAGGCACTAGAGGAGTGTTTGTTCAATTTACTTGATTGAGAGGACCTTTCTCAGAATGTGTGCTGTTCCCAGAAGTGCTGTTTTCTGGATTTCATGTGGGTTATTGTTGCCTGGGATGATGATGATGATGATGATGATTATTATTATTATTATTATTTTCTCACTTCACTCTCAATGGAACTCCAGTTATTGGTCAATCTGGGACTTCCAGATCTTAACCATGAATTGCCACTCGAAAAGTTGAAAATTTCCATGAAATATAAATTTACATCTTGTAAATCGTAATTTACAGGTTTTGTAAATGTCAATTTACATGTTGTTACAAAATTTACAAAACATTTTCAGTTTCGGATATATCATGTAGATAATCTACTGTAACTAGCTTTTGCGGGGCTGCTTATAACAAAGACATTTTCAAGAACATGTAAAATATTCTGGGCACATTTACAGTGTCTTGTGTGATAAGCTTCTGCTTGTGTCCAGGGACCGCGCAGGGGGAGGGGCCGGGGAGGCCAGGGCCCCCCTCACTTTTTGTGGAAAAAATAATAAATTGAGTAAAAGACATATCCAAAACAAGTACTTTCACGGGATAATAGTGCTTGGCTAAAGGAATATCTTTACAATTCATACATTTAGGCCCAATTCAGACGCCGATCTTTTCATGAGCCGAACTTAATTCCAATTTGGACCGACCCAAATTAACAAAATTACGCCTGTTGATTCAGACGTCAAACTTAATTTGCCGTTCCACAGGCATTCCTAATACAGTTCCAGTTCTGAGTAAGACTGCTTAAATATATACAATATAATAATTTATACATTAGGTTCGGCACATGAAAAGTTCGGCGTCTGAATCAAAGCCGTTCCAAACTTGAAATTTCCACCTCATCCAGGCGGAAAGATCGGTTGAGCCGTTCCAAATTAAAATAGCCGTTCTTAATTGATTCAGACGCCGAACTTTCATGTACTTAATTGAATTAATTAGTTGTATTCTTCTGTTGGTGATTAAAATGGGGTTGACATACCAACGAGACTCCTGCTGTGTGCCATTGTGTAAAACAAGTTTCAGTTTCAGTTTCAGTTTATTTTTGCCACTTATTGTTGTTTTAAATTACAAAATAAATATATATTAAACTACAAGAGATATTAAATAATCGATCAAAGAAAAGCATTAGGCGAGGAAGCCCATATAGAAAACATTAGGGCTTATTCGGGCTACAGGCACCTCAAGAAAAATACAACTATAAAATGATAATTTAGGCGTCTTATTTAATTTGTAAGCACATTTAGGTTAAAAGGCAAGAACACAAACAAACAAAGTAAACAAAATATGCATGTCTTTAAGCGATTATTCTATACGAAATTAAGGGGGGTTCCATGAAAAAATAAATAAATCTCTCTGAGTAATGGTGGTTCTTGTATTAGATGCCATTCGTCCATTATGTTTTTCAAACGTGGTAGCGATGGTTGAAATTGCGTCACGAAGGGTCAGTAGAAGCTTTTTGTGCCTTCTCTGTTTCTGTGTCAGAGCTGTTTTTCTGTCCACATAGTTAACTTATGAGAGTGTCTGTTCCACCATTTTCTTAGGGTAACTTCTAGAGATAAGGCGGGTTTTAAAGTTTTCTATGTTGTCTGCGAAAGTAACTTTGAAGAGTTACTCAAGAAAGGCTCAAAGAAAAGACTCAATAAAGGTTCAGTAATCTTACAGTACTAAGCACTCATAAAGACAGAACAGACAAACTTTGCCTTGCTGACATGGCAAATGAATTTTTTGGTAGTAACGACAATCGAAAAAGGAATTTCAGTACATTCAGAGAATCCATTTCGTGACAGTAAGCCAATAAACGAACCAAAGTTATGATTACTCTACCTACGTTTACAGATTACGTTAAGTGTGATTACAAAGTTTATTTTGTCACTAACCCCTTTAATTGAGTTGAAAAGTGTAGAAAAGGATATCAGTTGATTTTTTGAGTTAATAAAATATGTTAACTGCTGGACAAAGCTTATGAATTAAACGCAATTATATGCGTTTTAATTTTTTTTTTCTGGGGAACTCCAGCCAAAGCCAGGAATACTGAGCCAAGAAGTGTTTAGCAGTTTTGTAGTCGTCAATTTTTTTATACCTAATACGATGTTTTAGACATTTGTCACATTTTTTGGAAGCTGAGCCATTATCCTGTTTCCTTCTTATGTATTTGATCTATTTTCAATCCACGAAATTAATAGCAAGTGAAAGTTATTAGATAAGCATTTTTCAAAACAAATATTAATGTTATTAATTAATATTATGGATATCTAAATAGGTATTCTTTTTATTGTTATTAAAAAAGAGTTGTGTTATATTATTATTATTATTATTATTATTATTATTATTATTTTCTCACTTCACTCTCAATGGAACTCCAGTTATTGGTCAATCTGGGACTTCCAGATCTTAACCATGAATTGCCACTCGAAAAGTTGAAAATTTCCATGCACATGTAAATTTACATCTTGTATGCTTAATAAATGAGCAGGAGTGTTTTATCAAGTTTAAAACACGAGGCGCAACCGAGTGTTTTAGGACTTGATAAAACACGAATTGCGAATTTATTGAACGGCTTAAAAAACGTTAATGTACATCTATCCATTCTTACACTGAAATTTAGATTTTGGGTTACTTTGGCCTAGAAAATCGGACGCAAAATTTAGCCGTGTCTTTATCAGATATAAAGACACTCATTAAAAATTGATTTCTTTTGTATTTCCTTCATGAATTATTAATACATTTTTAAAGGTTTTGTAAATATCAGTTTACATGTTGTTACAAAATTTATAAGACATTTTCAGTTTTGGATATATCATGTAGATAATCTACTGTGAGTAGCTTTTGCGGGGCTGGTTATAACAAAGATATTTTCAAGATCATGTAAATATCCTGGGCACATTTACAGTGTCTTGTGTGATAAGCTTCTGCTTGTGTGTAAAGAACATGCAAATGTATAGTTTTTCTTTTCGTTGTCAGGTGAATGCTGGTGCTAATCTAGAGCTCAAAACTCATCTTGACGTACGAATGGGAGCTTTGAAAACCGACGGACGATACTTCAAAGGACGCATTTGTTGTATTCAGTTGTACAACAAAGCATTAACCAAGCAAGAAATCATCGCTGTCCAGAACAGAACCTTTTGGCCTGATAGACTCAGTAAGTCTTACAGCTTAATACCCTTTAGTTTAGGGTCTCAGATAAGGCATTATTCATGATTATTCAATCTGCAATCGGAACAAAGAAAGTTGATCCCTATGCCGTCAATACACCATTTTGCTAATGATCAGTTCCTGGTGAATTGTGGGTAGATCCAGTCCTTTGTCGGGGCAAACGGACAAAATTACAATTTCAAATTACGTCCTTAAATGGCCGTTTACCACAATTCACCAGGAACTGACCATTAGCAAAATGGTGTATTGAAAAAGATACAACACAGTACCAATTAATTCATTACATCTGAGAAAAAAGATAATTGTAGAGCTCACTTATGCAGTTATTGTTGCACCATGCAGGAAGGTTTCGTGCAACTCGTCTTATGGGTGTGACGCCATATTTTTATGACATGCAGTTTTCACTATCATTGTTTTCGTTACAGGAATTTTTTGCTGTTATCATTATCATTATCATTATCATCGTCATCGTTATCATTATAATGATGACTATCATAATCAATTATTATCATATATCATTATCATTATCATTCTATGATGCTGATGATGCTTAAGACGTTGCCGGGTGTTAGAGGCACCACTACACAAAACGCTGGAAAATTTTCCATATAGCCCCATATAGCCCCATACATTAATTATACATTCTATTTCATTAATTATGTATGCGCTTCATTGTCTTTAAGACAATGACTTATTCCCTAGGGTTTCGCATATATACATTGCTAATTATTACTTACTGTAGCAATAAAAGAGGATTCAATTAACCGTGTGTTTCTCTCTCTCTTTTTCTGTCCCACATTCCTCCTTTTCCCCGACTCTTTTCCCCACTATTTTTCCACTATTTTTCTATGATCCCAAGGCCCCCTTTTTTTTCTCTATCTCTTTTAATTTATTTGACTGCTCTACTGGGCTCTGAACCATCGCCCTATGCGAGGCTTTCTGTTACCAGTCCGTCACCTTACCACTGCGCTACACAAGCCAGTTGCAAGGTGCTCGTCAATAACTAAGTTTTATCTTACCTATCCATCTAAAAAAAATCTTCATAACAATATACACAAAAGAAATGCACGAGAGACCTACTTTGCACAAAAGAATGCGTTTCCTCCACCCTTTGATTGGTCCATTTATTTTGTTATACCAAAACGACGTGTTTTGTCGCGCGAAAATGGCCCAAATGAACTTGATCGTTCTCACGAAGATCCTTCAGGATCACGACTGGTTCATAGACTGGTGCAAGGAACAAAACCTGCTCGATAGAACGTCCTCAACTTGGGTGTAGCAACGCATTCACCTGAACAAGAGCTTCATCGCAAGAAGGGTACGAGTGGCGATGCTCGAAGAGTGGTTGCGTTTGAATGGCATCAAATGCGCCATAAATCATAGTTTTATGGCATCATGCTGTTGATCAAAAAGTCTTAGCCCCAACATACATTTGGGCGCACAAATTTACCACAACTCAAGCAGTTTACGAAACCTCACTTGACGAACAAGCCATGCCAACCAGTCTAAACTTCTAAGAACCAGACACTGGTGCCCATACACGGGGCATTGAAAATACATGGTGGCGAGTAAAGCGAGGTTTATGCTGAACAGGAAGATCGCAAAAACTTTTCCAGGGCGACCTACACGAAAACATGTGGCGCCAGCACTTCGGCAAAGAACACTTCGGAAAAATTTTCTTGCATATCGCTGACCACTACGAAGTCCGCAAAGACGAGGAAGAGGGTTCCAAACGCACCAGTAAACAGTCTATGCTCACTTCGTGATGCGCTCAAGAAAGGGAAGAATTACATTTTCCTCAAAAGAAACGTCATGAGCTCCAGCAAAATTTCGACAAGGATAGCAAAGAACGAGCTACACCAGGTAGGAAAATTGTTTTATTTTCAAACATTTTGTCTGAGAATACAACAGACTGACGATTGCCATACAGCAATTTAACCGCTAACCCTGTCGCTGAAATTTATTGGAATCACCTACAATGCACATCGAAACTGAATTACTTTAAAACTCCGAAAAAAAACTTAGCAAGATTTACTTGAAATTAGGGCTTTCGAAGGAAAAACGCGCCAAAAGTTTCCTGTTTCCAGAAAGGCTTAGAAAAAAATAAAGAACTTCAGAAACAAAGAGCAGAAGTCCCAAAGGCTTACCATTGTTACCGCTATTGTTTTCTTAGAACAAAGATTGAATGCATAATTAATGTATGGGGCTGTGTGGAAATCTTGCCCAAAACGCTTTCAAAATTCGTAACATTATTGCGAGAATGTTCCGAATCGTTTCAATTATTGTTTTACTTTCATTTTCCCAGTGGACCATTTTTACCCTGCCCTCCGCGTGCAACAACAACCAGGTGGCGTCCTCAAAGCTTTCGAAGGCTCAACCATGACTGAGTGTTTGTTGCGCTGTTCCCGTATGTCAGATTGCAATTCCGTGGCCATCAGTGGAACGGGCAGTGAACCATCAACTGGGGGTTATTGTCGGCTTTACCAAGCAAAATTCGAGGAGAGCTTGGAAGTAAAAAATCACCACAAGGACGAGCAGTATTATAATAAGTATAAACTGGCCTAGGACAAAAACTGAAGGAACCTTGTTTAAAGCCTTTGTTTATAGTTTGTACAAGTTCAGCAGCTTTTTGTTTATCATCTAGACAACACTGAGGTTGCGCTATCTTCAGTAAATGGGATAATAATAATAATAATAATAATAATAATAATAATAATGACGATGGCGATGATGGTGGTGCTGGTGTTGGGTGATGATGATGACGATGACGATGATAATAATAATAATAATAATAATAATAATAATAATAATAGTAATGGAAACGCACGCACTTCTGTATTGGCATTACCATTCAAATTTCGGTATGGGAAAGGACACGTAGAAGGAAAGATACGATGGAGTTCAACTCGACTCTTTCTGGAGTATTCCCATGATATGTGCAGACCATGAGGGTCGTGATGGTGATTCTGCTATGGCGGTTGAATTAAAGGTAAAAACTTCAACTTTTTTGTGTTAGATATCCCTTTTACTAGTAGGTTTCGACATTCATCACCGTGATCGGCAGAATGCTTCAAAAGTATTCAGCTCCGCGCGTCACCATCTGTAAGCCAATAAGTTTAACTCTTTACTATTTAAGTGGCAGTTAACTGACGTCTCCACTTCTATCAGTATACATTTTAAAAGGGTCTAGATAGCAGGAGACGAGTAAAATAAATGAAACTCTTTCGTTTATTTTTAACGAAGACCTGTTTCGGCTGTTTCTACTGTCACCATCAGTTATCAAACAGCGTTCAGCAACTGAATAAATAACTTACTAATTGGGATTGCTTACTTTTCAGTAAAAAACTCAGTTGTGTTTTCTCAACTGAGTTTTCACATTTTTATATCAGTAAAGTCTTCGTTAACGGAGAACCTAAGTACAAACGCCTCAATGGTTGACTTGGATCGAGAAAAACATTACAATTTCGAAATACGCCTTACTTGGCAGAAGCTGTACTTCAGTATACATTTCTAAAACGAACTTAGTCTTCGTTATACTAAAGGCTATCAGACTGCTAACGGAACAAACACCTCAACGGTTACGTTGGAGAGGAAAATTAGAAATCCGGAGGTACGCCTTATTTCAAGAGGCTAACTCAGTCAAGAGTCTGGCAGGGAAAATAATGCCAGAAGTAAAATTTGTACAATGAAAGACAACTCTGGGACAGAGGCAGAAAGCACGGGAGAAAGTTTTTTCCTTTGCTACTCATTATAACCTTTCTATCGCGTTCGAAATTTAATTTTTGCACCTGCGAAGTACGTGAAAAAAGTCGACCCATCGAACTGGTCAGAAACGCGGTTTGAAGAAAGAGAGAGGGGTCTGGGTTAATACCCGATTCAGGCGACCTTATAGCACAAAGTTAGTGTTGTCTCATTTGGTTCTCGTCGAAATAAAAGGAATATTCATTTGACGTTCTTTGTCAATCTATTTTGACAGTGTTAACCTGTCTAAACGTTCTAATAGCAAACGGAAACAATAATGTTTTTTTTGTATGCGAACATCCGCCATGTAAATTATTCAATCTGCTGTCGGAATAATTGGCACAATGAAACCCATGAAAAGAAGGCTCCTGCCTTAAAACAGACAATGTTGGCCTCAATTCTTTGTGTGGTAAGTATTCAGCACTCTGAAAATTTACGACATAAAGGGACTTTTTTGTTTTAATTTCGTTTTCCGTCTCTCTCAAGCAGTTGTATTTGTCAACCCAAGCATTGCCGCTGGTCTTAACGCAAGGTACGAATAATGATATTTTATTCATCATGGTCTTGATATTGAAGATCTTCGCCTCTCTTCTGTTTTCATAAAATGATATTGACGCCGTATTTATTCAAGGGATAAAAATATCGTCTTTAGCTTCTACTCGCACCCGTCAGCTTACACCCGTCAGCTTACACCAAAAATTCCCATCTGTACAGTGGAATCTAATCTCGTTTATATTTCTGCTTTGAAATCAAGGAGATGAATCTCCTGTTATTTAAGTCAATTATCCAGAAATATTGCCGGTGCAAATAAAATGTACGAAATCTGAGTTTACTACTGTCCTACAATTTAGTGACTGTTTCCAAGGTGTGCAAGTCAATTATTTGAAATAGTGCGCCCTTTATTTTCTTGTGCAGTAAACAAACAACATTGTGAAATATCGAGCGGAGGACGGAAGATTTCAATGGATGATTTGTCTTGAGCAAATTCAAATAAATTTCAGCATTGACTTAAGCGAAAGTTAAATGTTATGTGTTGTACGCACTAAAAAACAGACAGCACGGCCAGGAATATAAATACACTAGCTATTTGCAATAGAAAGAAAGTTTCCACTTTCAAGTTTTAATTGACAGTGGAAAATTAAAGGAAAGTGAGCAATGAGGAAACACATTTTTTCTCATTATACAGAAAACATGCTGAAAATAAAATGAGTTCTTTACTCTGCGGAAAATCTGTCAATTTGCGATGAAAGAGCGCTAACGAACACGACGAAAGGAACTCGGAATAAAATCAACTGTGCTATTTCATACGTTTTAATCTAAAAAAAACTACCGATCGGAAACCATAATTTTTGTCTTGTAAAATATAGACGTAAGTAATCTGTACTCAACAAAGGTCTGGACAGCAAGTCAAAATAAGTTTTAGACATAAAACGACGATTAAAAATTTTGCAGACACGTTTCGGCACTTACCAGTTACATGTATTATTTATATCCAAATAATTTGCATCTCCCGTAACTTTTGCACTGAAGATGACAGAAGTAAAATTTAAAAAGAAAAAAAAAAAAAAACAGGAACAGCTGCTGCAACACAACATGATATATGTCAAAGTGGAGCGATTGTCACTTGTCTGCCTTCAGACATCAGCGGAAACAAAAAAGAACAAAACAAAGCAAAAAGTAATCGTGATTTGCTCATCTACGATATTCATGATTTTTTAAATAACATTATCTCAGATTCATCAATAATTCATGAAGAGAGAACAAAGGCAATCACCACAGTAACGGGAGTTTGGATATGTGATCCTGGTTATCATTAAACACCGACACTGCCTATATAAGGAACGTCGGAGTGGGCGAGCCGTCAGTCATTTCATTCCAGACGTCGACCCGTCAACATCAGGGGCGCCAAATTCAAATTTGTTGGTACGAGAAATTCAAAATTTATTGCATTCGGACAAAATGAAAGTTAAACTTCTGCAGGTTTTCCAACTTACTGACCAGATTATTGAGTAACTTCGACTGAGAATGATGGACACACACAACCCGTTATATATCCTTCTTCTATATTACTGGCTTCTCTTCTTGCTCACTGGGTCCGCCATAAAGGTGGTTTGCAGCCAATCTCTGGAGACACAGATAACAATGGTGAAACTTGCAAATGCTGGAGGACGAACAAAAGGAGCTCATGACAGATCTATTGTTTACGTCCTCCAACGTGGCGGCGATAACGTAACGTGAAAACCACCTATAGAGTGTTTTCACATGACGTCACGGCGGCCATGTTGGTGTCCCAAAACAAAGAAACGGCGGCCATGTTGGTGTCCCAAAACAAAGAAACGGCGGCCATGTTGGTGTCCCAAACTAAACCTCTGGGAATTGAACTCTATTTTTATCCAAATACTTTCCTTTGTTTCAGTTAACCAATACGGCCGGTGGTCACGTGAATGAAACGCTCTATTGAATAACGTTGCGTGACAAAGAGGGGAGGAGCCATCCCTTTTATTGGCAATGCCCTTGTTTAAATTTAGTCAATCGCTTGCCTTGGAGTTCTCCAAGAATTATTAATGGTTTGAGAAACTATATCAAATAGTAGAAAGACTGTTTTATGAGATATCCAGACACCTCGAAACCGGTTTGATTTACCCACTTGTCAGTGTTTTGATATCCAATCGATGCAACACTCTTATCTGTTAGATGTATTATGCGAACACAGAACTATTAACTGTTCAAACGTTGTTCAAAACGCACAGCACAGTCCGTTTATTTTATCAGCTATCATCGGATTATTTGACGGTTACCCTTCCTCTATAACAGCAAACACCAAAACGAAAGGGAATCATTCAGCGAGACACCGAAAAATCGCAGTAAGTAAACCAAGGTTGCCATTCAACATTGGTTGGGCCACGAATGCTAAAACGTTGAGCCAGTACGTTAGACAGAGTTCATTAAACGTGATAACATCCTACTTGACAGGTTTGGGGTATTGTCCAGCTGACTGGCTTCGCCGGAATGGATCTTGTTATCGATTTTACAGCATCAAAAAGTCATGGAACGATGCATCAAAGTTTTGCGAAGAAAAACAAGGAAATCTGGTCAACATGAATTCGGCCGTGGAACAGCAATTTGTTTATCAAAGCATGGCCGTCAACAAAACTGTGTGGATCGGTCTGGTCAAAGATCGAGGTTTGGGCATTTTCCGCTGGTCGAACGGAGACAGGCTCAGTTTTAACAACTGGATAGAACAACCCATTATTTCGCGGAAAGAAGACTGTGGTGAGATGACAGACTATAGTGTATTTCGGGGTATGTGGAACGACCAGAGTTGCTCTGCTAAGCTGCCATTCATCTGTGAGAAAGGTGAAGTAAAATTGTCACATACGGTAAGCCTAATCACTTCACAGTGACACCTCTGAGTTTTTATCTGAGTACGTACCGCTCGTACTCAGGCTCCCTGGGTGCCTTACACCTGTATGAGAACTGTGGAACAAAGACACAACAGTATACAGTCATATTCACTCAATAAATCCCATCTGTCAAATGCATCTAATTCAAATGCATACAAGCATTCTTTCTTCCCAAGGGTAATTCCCCTCTGGAACAGCACACCTAGTGATGCTGTCTGTGCAGAATCTGTTAGCTCTTTCCAAGCTAAGTTTATGTATTAAGCCTTCATGCAGAAACGTCTATATTAATTTAATTTATTTAAGTATTCTTCAATATTAATGATAATAGTTAACCTGAGTATTTTGCATTTAGCTTTATGTCAGTCTTATATGTCGCCCTTAAATGTACTCCTGTCGGACCCGCCTGTTCTTTTTAGCATCCTGTACAGTGCCTTCACTAAAGGATTATTAAATATGTATGTATGTATCTGTGGTTATCATACGTTTAAAATTCACAGGGATCACTAAGAATTAACAAACACTGTTTTCTCGTAACATTTCGGTGCCAGATTTTACCATATTTAAATAAAGGTTAAAGTTATGATAGCGTAAATCCCCAACTTATAACTCGTCATACTAAAAATGAAACAAATGGCTTCATATTTGATTCATCCCCCTCCTTCTTATTCATCTTGAAAACACGTGGATCCCCGCGAGAAATGCCCCGAGAAATTAAGCGATATACCCAAAGACAGGTGACTGATGGATGATAAACCTTTCCCCCAAACAGCTGGGTTTTACGGCCGATATTTTAAGAGAACGCCAAGGAAACAGTTGACCAATCATGTGATTACTCACGTGACTGTATCCAGTGACCTGGAGTGTTTGCTATGGTGTCAACGTCACAACTGTTCGTCAGTGAACTACAGACAGGTGGATGTACATTGTACAGGCTTATGCGAGTTAAATGACGCCAGTGGAGCGAGATTTCCTGGCGATATGATGAACAGCAATGAGTTTGACTACCACGAGGCGCTTTAGTGCCAAGATAAGAAACCAGTAGTGCTCCTTCACACAGGACAGCCGACAACCCTACAGCAGTCAAACACTCAACGAACCCACAGTTTCCACCAGATTCGACTTCAAACCTAACACATAAAGGAGTAATCTGTGTCGAGTATCCGTATTTGTCAGCCATCAGTTCTGTCGGCGCAAAATTCTTATTTCTTGCAGTTTTAATAGAACTTCACACCAATAAACAATTTTCTAGTACAAGTTTTAAGGCGCTTAGAATAAGACGTGACGTTAGTATTTTCGCCTTTGATTCAGCGTTGTACATATTTATTTGTTTTGGAAGCGCGAGAAGATTGAATGCAAGAGTACATTGAGGCGAACGGGTGAGATTGGAAGGGAAGTTCCCTCCCATGACCCACCATGCGCTTTGAACGACTCTCATCTCGGAAATGATATAAATGGGGACTGGGCACGAATGTGCGTTTGATCAATCTTAGACGCGGACAAGATTTTTGGAAAACAGCAGTAAATGTGCAGCAATCTAACGCAAAACGCCAACGTCATTTCTAGATTCCACTGTCTTTTTGCACAAAGCGAAGAACAGCAATTCCAAACAACTTTCTTGTCCAGTAAAATTCTTTATTTCTGTGTTGACGATTTCAATCTTCATGTATTTTCATTTCCTAATAAGGCAAGTACCGCATCCATAACCGGATTCAGGTAAATAGCATTAATGACTGACTTGCCATGAGCATGAAACGACCCGATCCCACCCATTCCCAAGAGGAAAGAGAAGCTGAAAAGGAAGTATTTAATATGTGAATAAGAGTTGTAAATATTAGGCTCTAACCGCCTCGACAAGTAAAGGCTAAGCAAGGCGGGAAACTCAGAGTAAAACAAAATTAATTTCTGGGCAATTATGTTACACTGTTGTTGTTTCAGTTTTGAATGCGCGTCTTTCGCGCAACCAAGAAAAATAAACTTCTTTGATGCTGGGGTTAAACGAAACATTCGCATTTGGCGGTTGATGTACAACGCGTGATTTGATCCCAATATGGATGTCATATCTTGGGTTGGTGAGGAAACACTCGTAAAATACACCCCATCTGAATTTACGCTGTCGGTTTGGTCAAGTTGTTTTTAAAGGAGACCTTCAATCTAGCAATAAACTGATGCTAAATTGTTGCAAATATATTCTTAAATGTAAAAAAAAAAGCAATAATTTAAGTTTCAGACGGCACTTGATCATCGATTATTTTCGCTTTCATATTTCCACACGCCATCATTTTGGATTTCATGGCGTCATATTATTTTCCAATTATTATTTCACACCAAACTTCTGCTTCAAGGCAGGAGAGGTTACCATATGACGTCATAACACCCAAATGGCGGAAACCGGATAGAAGCGAAACAGATTATAACATTTATAAATGCTGACTTAAATGTTACGTCCAATTTTTCAAATAAAATTTGTAAGTCAAGAAAAATTTACAACGCCTAAACTTCAATTTGGAAGTTTCCTTTGAAACCGTAAAACGAAAGCTTAAATTGTAATGTGTCACTTAAGATCTTAAGCAATACGTTTATCTACCAAGAAAATATTTATCTCTTATTTCCAATTAAATTTACTGTTTCATTGAACTTCTGCACTTGCTAACGATGTTTTCAGCTACACTCTCAATAGAAAACTAGTTGCAAGTCGCGTTTGCCCGAAGACAACCACAATTAATATAAAATCTACCTAAGAAATAGGGACTCCTACTTTGATCGGGCAGTTCAAGTTTGGGCCTGGAATAACCAAAATTGATATCACCCTGGTAGCTGGTAGTTGAAATCCAAAATATAGGAAAAACCGCCACGAAACGATATGTTGCGAAGTGGAAGATTTGTAAGAATTTCAACCGTCTATTTCCTGACTTCACTGTTGGCTGCCTTTATTTCGACTGCCTTTTCTACCGCTGCGCCGTTTTTTAGCTCCGGAACGTTTGACTTTATCGCAGGGCTATTTCTCGGATAGACAGCAATGTATGAGTTCTCTGTAAGGCGCACTCATTTCCGCAGCGTTTCTGAACGTGGATATAAGAGTCTCTTTGTGGGTGGAGTCAAGATTCTGTGGAAAGAATAAAATGACTGATCACACTGGGTGTGTTCTTGTATTCGAAACTAAATGACTCCAGTCTCTTTATGTGAATCTCCCCCCCCCCCCCCTCCCCCACCTAAAAAAAAAGAAGAAAACATTGCACAAACTAATGCTTTCAATTCAGTATCTTAAAGGACATACGTAACGGTCTATTGATTTTGAAAAGTCTAGCCTCAATTTTTCAAAAACAGGTCATTTGTAATCCGTTTCAATCTTCTCCATCCTTCACCATCCTCGCCATATTTGCATTTATTCTTGTCTCTTTGTTGCTTGTTTTCCCTGAGAAATCGTTATTTCACTGTTTCCCATTATTTAAATTCATTTTGTTATGTCTCTAATAATGACCCAAAATATCGTGACCGAACTCCTTTAAAAATTCTTCAACTTCCCAAGAACATCTGAAACCAACGGTTGGTGCATTTTTGTAGGGGAGAGATGGCAAGGAAAAAGTATTATGGTTGACGAAAAAAGGCGCAAAGCCGTTTCCTTTTAAAAACGGATACGTACGCGTTCATCGCGTCTGATCAGTAATTCATGTCGGTTTCACCGGATTACGTCAGAAGAGCCCTGGGAACTAAGAAAACTTCACCCGCCAGAAAACTGGAAACTAGCAAGGAATCATGTGGAAACGACGTGACGGGAAACGAGAAGTTCCCGTTTCCCTCAATGTCCTTAAAGGGGCAGTGTCACGAGGATTTTGCTGTTTAAGGTCAATGCTGTGCTAAAATCATTACTTTGAGGCTTTCCTCATAAACAAAATGCTTCTCTGAAAACTACGACGAAGATATCAAATGAATTTTATCAGAGAGAGCTAACCACAATAAATTTCTTAAGAACTTTTTGAAGACGTAGCATCAAAACTTTCCAAAACCATTTCCATCCTTGTCATCCGTAGCAACAGGCGACAGAAAACAGTTTCTGTACTTTCAAATAGCCTTAAATAACAAAACTAGACCATTATTTTTGGAATTCAATTGATGCGAAGACACCTTCTAGCTTTTTATAAAGTTGCCAAATAGCGTGACACTGCCCCTTCAAAAATAGACCTCTCTAGCTTGTAAGTTTTGTTTTCCCAACGTAGGTCATGCGATGTTACCCTAGAGAACTGTTTCTTTGAAATTTCGTCTTGTTCACGTGCATATGTACGCATAATTTATGTAAAGGAAACTTCCCTTAGGAATATCACATGACCTACATTGGGAAAACAAAATGTACAAGCTAAAGAGGTCTACTTCCTTAACCGACAACTTCAATTCTCTGTTTTGTAAACAGGGTTTTTTTTTAAATCAAGCAAACCCATTATTTTCCCACTCCAAACCTGCACTCAAACATACACGTAGCCCGTCTCACCTGAGTTCTGTAGAAATCCATGGCAGCCGCACAAAATAATTTTACATCCAAGCTTTCAAGTTTTCCCATTCTCCCAACGATATGGGAAAAGCTGATACAGAGTTAAGAATCAAACTAAAGTTTTTAAACGCTGTCTACCTCAGCACCTCTCCCAGTATTAAGTAACTTAAAACCCTCAGGTAACAGGGATAACACAGTTGGTGAAGCACACGCTCTCAACTAATCATTTCAAACAATTTAGGGTCAATTGTGAGAGTGGAGGTTCCCTTTAATAAATAGGTCCATAAACTAAACATGATCAAGTCATCTGGCCACCAGAACCAGAATTCCAGACACGACAAATCAACAAAAATAACGTTACAATAAACAGAACAACAAGAGAGTTTGTTTGGATACAGAGAACGAATCCATTTGTTACTTGAAGCGCTAACAAAGAAGCAAGTGAGACTCCACACAGCCATGGAAAGAGGTGTTCTGCAATGGAAAGGAAACGACAAATTATGCGGGTTTCGTTTCCTAAAAACTGTTCAAAATAGCTCAGGACCAAAAATGCTTTTGCTTACAGATTAATAATCAAAGATTGCATTCGCATCCATTTTACCGGCACCAAGAGATTCACTCACCAGTGGGATCGTTCTTTCCCGAATTACTACATGACAATAGAGTCAAACCTTTTACAGTAATGTTTATTAAAACCACGTTTGTTCGAGAAACTGCGGCGAATCGAAAAACAGTATTCTAAAAATGATGCTGAATAATTGTTGTCGGAGTGCTGAGAAACTGAATATTTACAGTCAGACGTTTCGGGAATGACCACTAAAGTCGTCAGTCAGACCCCGTCCAAACATATCCGGATATTCTTGAAAAATGTAGATTTTTCCTCCATTTTCGAAAAGTACGTCCACACGTATTCGAATCGTTTTCACCCGTCTACACGCAAACGCTAAAAGCGATGGAACACGATAGCTTCGCATACAGAGCATGGGCAATGCTGACCGAGACAGACTGGACTCGATTTATGACATCATCGCACTCGAAAACCTCCGTTTTCGTCCGTCCCACACGAGTACGATTAGCCGGCGTTTTCAAAAATCTCCATTTTTGGCGCCCGAAAACGCCGTTAACGTGTGCACGAAAGGCGAAAACGGAGAAAAAAACTCTCGTTCAAAAATATTCGGATACGTGTGGAAGGAGCCTCAGTCACATACTTAGTGAGAGTTGGCTACTAACTAACATTAATAACGGAGTTATTTTCTAAACGTCGGACAACAACAACAAATTTGTTATTCAGCATCACGTAACTCAAGTGCTGCACAGCAAAGCCGGTTTTTGTACTACTCTAACAATACGTATTCGGCGGGAAACGTCTTTCAGTGTAAGTTTGTTGCAACTTGCACTTGGAGCGCACGTAAAACAGCCTTAATTTTTACAGCTTGCCTTCCGACGCAGTTTTGTCAAGCACTTACTCTAGTCTTACTATCAACTCTCTACTCAAAATCATGTAACGCCGTTGAATCAACGAATCAACAACCTCTGAATGAAGCTTCCAAGTGACAGTAGAACCCAGTCTCTCACTTCCGCTTGCTGCCCTTGGCTGTGAAGACCCTCGAACACCTAAATAAATAACCCATAATATTCAATCATTTGTTTTCAAAGTAGGTGTAGTTCTCTCGCTCTACCTCGTCTCTTCGAATGCCGGATACAAATAGTTTAGCCTTGTAATATGACTACGCACGAATTAGAACGGCGCACCCGAGCGAGGAGACGTACAGTTTTCTCTTCTCCTCGCGCGTGAACCCGTCGCACGAGTGCCCCCTAGCCCACGCTGTTCTAACTCGCGTTTTCGTGCAGGTGAATCAAGTACCAACACATACAAACCTCGAAAAGAACTTGCGCCATCAGTTCAGGATGGGGCTGTTGACTGGAGAGAAACTCTCCAATCACTTTGTTCATGATTTCTTGAGCGGGGAAGAAATCAAGCAGTAATGGAGGCAGAACCCTTGCCACCACTCTCGCTTCGGATGGGACGCCTTTACGTATTCTACACAGAATAAATAGAATTAATAGAAAAATGTCTTGCAAAAAATTTCTATATGTAAGCCTTCTTCATTTCTTGTCAACTGTCACTATGAGAACCTACTGTTTCTACAAGGGGAGCCTCTTTTTTTCATCAGAAAGGAAGAGAGGATAGGAGAGGAGAGGGGAGAGGAGTAGAGGAGAGGATAGGGGAGGGGAGAGTAGGAGACGAGAGGGAAGGGGAGGAGAGAGGAGGAGGGGAGGGGAGGAGACAGACCGAAGGACAACAAAGTAGAGCAAAGTGGAGCGGTGTAAAAAAAGGAATGTTCGATTTAATTTTAAGTTGGTCGCACTTTACCTGTCAAACAGAACTGTAACCCGTTCCATGGCGATGAGTAGTCTGTCTTCTGTTGGAAACTCAACTGTGTCAGGCTGAGGGTATATGCCACTCGGTCTGTCACCAATCTTACCTGCAACACACAAACGTAATTCACAGAATGTCTTAAAGGAATCCTCCAGGAATCTCAAGGTGGCGTGTGAAATGAGCCCACTAAACCACACATTCATAACTAGAGCTACTACAACACCATCCCCGTACTGCACCCTTATCGAACAGTGTCAAGGATTTTTCTCTCCAGTGAAATGGATTATATCTCACCTGTGTACATGCACGTCACCAGGAGACCTAACGCAGATATGGCTCTTTGAGGGTTTTGCATGGACAATCTGTGACGAAAGTCAGTCAGAATAGAACACTCAAATATTCAAGTAAAATGGAGGTAAGGCTTACATGATGATGAATCAGCTTGTACACTTGACAATTACTCCCCCCCCCCCCCCCCACTCCATTGGTCAATGTAGGTGAACGAGATTGCCCACTTAACGGAACAACTAACGCCATATAACCACCAGTGTTAAGTAAGGCTGAACTATGCAGCCAACCAATGCATCAGTTTCTGCACATGGCACCAGTTGTCTTTTCACAGGGTTGCCTCCCAAAAGGAGCAAAAAATACCAGACTTCCCCTGTACTATGCAATGATCATTTCATGATCATTTTCACCATCAGTAACAAAACCAACTTATTCGTAAACCCCTTTTTTCAACACCAGTATCTTTACCAACTCTTTGGCCAACCTAAAAGCAATCCAAAAGTAAACATCCCTGGTGTTTCAATAACTTTGAGGTCGAATTTAAAGTCTTTCAGGGCGTTTCTGACCGTGGAAACCCCGTATTCACCCGCCGAATATGACTGAGATATCACACTCACCTGTCCACACTGAGTTTCACTAAGGAGTCAGATTCTGCACTCGAGAGAGCAAATGACACCACTAATCTTTCCAAGCCTCGCATGATGGCGTGATAAACACAGGTGGGAGTGCCGTCTTCATTTGATGAAGCAATACGAACGGCGCTCTATAAGTAAACACGACAAACAGTGAATTGTGAACCCGTCACACCGAAAAAATATCTTCTCAAGCAGAAGGGGTGACCTGCAAAGAAACTGTCAGAAATGTACCAGCCTGGAAATTACCATGCCTTTTTCCCAATAAACGCTTCTTCTCTTGGTGAGTTTGATACAGGCCCCTCTATTGCCAGTCTCGTGGCTAGTTGATGTTCCCACTAATATTTGCTTGCTATTTTTTTTCTCCGTATCCACATTTGATTTTATCACCTGCACGCGCGTTTGCTGACTGTCCACCACATTACCTCCCTGGAGAAAATCATGTTAATCACGTGAATGGCCGTGAGAGCTTTTATAAAACTTAAAAGAGAACATTGAAAACGTTTTCGTTTGGAACAGGTTCGATTCCTTAATAGCATTTTTGCCTCGAAGTTTGAGGTTAAGGATAAAAACAGAACGTACAAAAATGTCGTACCGGTACCGCAAAAATCATCTTCGTAAACTTGTAGTCCAAGAAAGGACTTCAACCTTAATTCACAGCATTCAAAACTTTATGCTCCGCAGTTAATTTCAGTTCACTTACTACGAGTGCTACACGGCCTTCACAAACTGCACACAACTAGTACCTTGAGAATGTTGGCCTTCAATTCTTGATCACTGATTTCATCAGCGTATCTCTCCAACAAGTAGAATGCTGTTGACCACGCGACCAACAAATGATGCTCCGCTAAAGACACCGCACTGCAGAAACAGGGAGCATAGCTGATGAGCATGTGTCTCTTTGAAAAGAGCAACAAGGGGGACACACAAGTCAAGTGTTATTTGTTACTTGTGGTTTGCCATCTATCATTTTCTTGGCATAACCTAGTGGCCGACTAAATTAAATTAAATGTCAAATCAAACCTCCTAATTATCCGGCTCTCCCGGTTAGGGGTTTTCAGGGATAATGAAACAAACATAAGAAATAAACATCACAAATGGAACAGAACAGATAAAGAATCCTAACTGATAAGAGGCAAACCAGCTGGCTATTCCGCATGCGCGGACGAGGGATTCAAACAACTACGGGTAGTGGTCAGAGCGGGATTTGAACCCGGGACATCCGGGTTACAAATCCGGCGTCATAACCACTCAACCAAGCTGACTTTCTACAAACTCGAAATCTGATGCCTTTTGCAACGAGGTTCTAAGTTTCGATTGACTGAAACGGAGCTTGCCACAGGGAAATTACTGAATTTACAAACTAACACAATTGACATAAACTTCTCCCACTGAATTTCTAACGCTACAAGGGAACAAACGCGCTCGAACTAAAGTTTACATCTTACTCTGTCAGGGCTGTAAGCTTCTTGCTTAAGAAGTCGGTGAGGATCGGTAACAGCACAGCTGCGACTGTGGCCACGTGAAACTCTAGCAAGTACATTGCACCATAGAGAGCGGAGATCTGGGGACAACAAACGAGACATTAACTGGGATGCAATGGAAATGAGACACTGGAAATTCACAAGGGTTTCCAAAAGTCATTTCAGCTTATGCCTTTAGAAGGCTCCGCAACATTACTTTAATTCACAGCAACACACCTATCAGGCATTCTAATTTTTTTCCTCTACTCGTCTCTCGACTAAGCGAAATGGCTTCCCCAGCTGACACTACAGACCAAACTCAGACCCAATCTCCTTAAAGCTCGACAGCAAACCAAAGTGGCGCGTATTTTCAAAATTTTGAAAATTCACAGAAAATCGAGGAAAAATCGTATGACTGTAGTTTTTCCACCAATGTGATCAGAAATAAAAGAATGTTTTGTTGGCTACGAGAGACATTTAGGAGTTATGGGAACATAACTCAACATAAAACTTTTCACCTTTTCCAAAAACATGTAGCCTTTATTTCCAGTTTTACACTTTGTTATTGTCTTCAAAACTTACAATTAACTTAGCATCATTTGGTTCACGACCGAATCAGAAGGGGCGTGGGTCTATTCCTGGTTTGACGTCACAAACTTGCCGCGATACAAATCAGCTTGTGACGTCAAATCAGGAACAGACCCATGCCCCTTCTGATTCGGTCGTGTGACAGATGATGGTTAGATTTCTTAACTTTTAAAGGCTATAAAAAGATTTGGTTTAAAAAGGCTCTAAAAGGCGCAATGCGTTTCGAACAGCTGCAAAGATTTATTTTAGCGAAAAAAGTTTTGGGGTTAAGTGCACTTAAACTCACCAACTGAACAACAAATATGAACCTTAACGACAGACAAATACATATATAAACTGAGCTCGGAACACGCATCTACATTAGGCCATAACTTCCTCTTGGGCTTACACTTAATTTGCTGAAAATAGTACTGAAAGTGTTTGTCATCCAGTTCAAATGACGAGCGAACGTCACACCAGACGTACTCAAGCTAAAGTAGATATTCTATAACTCGAACACTTGTTGTCTGAAATCCTTTTGCAATTTCATACTTAAACGAGTTTCCCCTGGACACACTATGGTAATTATATGCTGGCTGCCTCGAATTCCACTTTCACGAACAATAATTTTGATTTTAATTTTTTTTTCACTTGAGGGATGTAGCAATAGTCTACTGAATTTGACTCACCTGTAGGGGTACGTGTGGACTTCTCAATGATGATTCCAAAATCTTGCAAACTCTATCCGCAGTGGCACCTTCCTGGAAGAAAATTACGTAGAAGCTGTTAACACTAATTGGACTGTGAGAATGAATATATGAAAATCATATATTTGGACTCTAAATTATAACTGGACTCCAACTGAATCAATCAGTCAGGCTTGTTTACACTATTTCCGTGTGTAGAAGAATGAAAATAAGGTTATTAACGCAATTCAAGAGTGGAGTAGCAAACATTTAAAGCACCTGTTTTGTCGTTTTAAGCGTTTCTTCTCAAATGAATGAGAATGTATAACAGGTGCGTCTGAGTAAAGACTTTTACCCAAGAATTAAGAACAAGTATGCACTGAAGAGTTTGTGGAAACCACTGATGGTCATTTACTGCGAAATATAAAATATAAAATAAAATATTTGCTTATAGTGGAAATGCACTTAGCTGCTCCAGCTAGTTCACAGGCACTCCACTTAAATAGCTTGAAGCAACGTTAAGAAACATAACAACGTTAAGAAACCCAACTGGCTGGTGGCGAACCAGTTAGCGGCCAGAGCGGAACTTGAACCAGGGGCTTCCGTATTACAAGTCCAGCGCCCTAACCGTTCGGCCAGGCCACCTCCGGTCACACAAAGCAGTGTTCCATCAAATAGTGTAACAGCTACTCCCTGTTGTCCGTACTTACCGTCTTGAGGTACGCAAGCGCCTTACAGAGTGTTGGCAGCAGATACTGTATCAGCAGATCATCCTCGGCAGCGTGATTGTGATACAACTCAAGCAGAGTTTCCAGCACCCACTCGAAATGAGTTCCTTCCACGAAAAGGTCTGACAACACCAGCAGCTGACACCAAAAGTAAAGACAACAATGACATCAAAATGGCACAGTAATTGGGGCGTACTTACGTATCTTCCTCAGGTTACAACAAGGACAAAAACTATCCGTACAATTTCAAAAGCCTGGCACTGAACGAATAATTGCAAAGTTTCCTCTTGATAAACGGCAAATTTGATCTTCCGAAACGGTCACTTCTAATAGTAACGAGCCGACAACTTTTGAATAAGTTTCATGATCTCTTCTACTTCCTTTGCTGTCTTGTCAGTTAAGCAAAGTCAAAAGCGTCAATATATGCATCAAGTAAAAATTCTTATGTCTTGCTTCTTCCTACACATCTAATATTTCTCACACACTGAATACCATTTTTCTGACACACGACAATGCAAAAGCCCTTTATTGACAAGAAAACGAAGCTGTTGCGCTGTCCGGCAAGAAAACAAAAACTAAATCACGTGAACGAGCGTGAAACTAAAATCCTACCTGGTACCCAGGTCCTCCGTTCAGTGTGAGAGAACTTTGTTTCCTGCCTCAGCAGGACAAACATATTTCTCTCACTGATGAAAGTTACAGCGGTGATTATATTGGCGTGAACACCTAAAATATGTCTGGAATGTTAATTGTGTTGTAACCAATCACAGGCGAGATCTTCACACCACAGAAACCACAGGCAACGAACGGTTTCCTATCTGTCACGGAACAAATTATTTTCGTTTTGTTTTAACATTCAGTCTCTTTACAAGTAAACAATTGCTTTTCCTTCCTATTTGTTTACAGTGTGTGCTATGATAGCGAAGAATACAGGTTTGAAGGATTTTGAAATAAATTACTGAGCCGATGTACTGGGACGACGCACGTGACGGTTTGGCGCGCGAATTTTCAAACTTTTTGTGACGATCGAAATCGGTAGTTACGCCTGATCGCAAGTTACAATGTTGCGAGGTAAGCCGCTAGAATTTTCTGATTTCCATCGCTTCGCGGCTATTGCAGCAAGCGTTAACACTTTTTTGTTAGGTGAGGGAGATTTACTATTTTGGTAATTTATTTTTTTTTTGGTAGCTAATGTACACGTGAGGGAGAATCGACATGGCCAAATCTTCGCCATGGGAACCTTATGCTCAAGTAATCCGGGAAAACGTTTTAGATCTTCACAAAAACAGTTTGTCAATCAGACAAATAAGCGCTCAAGCACGAGTTAGTATCTCCCATTTGCACGGCATGTTCGTAGACGTGTTGCCCTTTCAAAACACAGTTTTTGCTCATCTTATTCCCTTATTAGAAACTCCACTCGATCGCTTTGGAAAAATAATATTGCGTGATTAGACAAACAAAAACAGAGGCAAATGCCAGACAGCTTTGACAGCTGTCAACAAGTCTAATTTTATTTCCCGCCTTTATCGCGTAGCTAAAAATACCGTGGGTTGCAGGTGCGTGGGAGAATTGCTCTGAAGTTTTGTTCAGATCCGAGATACATCGGAAAAGGACATAAAAGTTGTGTTTTTTACACTAGTACAGGCGAAAGTGTTGTAGATACTTTTTTTTTCTGTCACCCTACAAAGTTCATGCTTCCTCGTCTCATACGTGTAACTTTATAAATACAAGCATGAAGGTTATAATAAAGTTGAAATTCGAGAGTTGTTCTTGTCGATGTTTTCGTTTCTGATAGCATAATCCTTGCTAATATTTTTTTGTAGAACAAGGGGATTGGATTTATGTGCGCTAACGATTGAACCTTCGAACTACTGTGCTGGCAGAAGTTCCTTGATCGCAAGATCGCAAACTGGAAAGACCGCCGACCAAATTCAACATCCATGGAATGATTGACACATCGCGCAAAGTAAACAGCCCATCGGTATTCCTTCCAAAATATAATTTTGCTTTTTCTCTGAAGGCATTTATGCATTTGATATCTGGGGGATTACATGCTATAGGAAACTAGTTATGAGGGGATTTAGCCAAGAAGATTTAGCAAGTCCCCTTTGGATGCGATTATTAGCATATTTTGCGCGCAAAAGAAAAAAAGGACACATGATTATCTACGATCGCAGTTCTTCTTACCAAAAGAATCTCCGTAAATGTCCGTAAACTCGCATGTTACAACCCAACGGCTTTATATTGTTCCATGCATATCTGAAAATTAATTTTTCTAAGAAGAATTCACGATTGTTCATTATTTATTGTCTTCATGTAATATGTCGTTACATGGAAAGCTGGTCTTCGTCGCGTCGCGTTGGCTTCGAAATTTTTCTTTCTAAAATCGAACGATGAGCTGAATGCGGTCCTCAGCACTGATCTTGGGGAGCAGTGGTGTTTTGAATTCCTAATAAGACAGCTTGTATCCTTAAACATGTTAAACAAAACGAAAATAATTTGTTCTGTGGCCAATAGGAAACCGTTCGTTGCCTGAGGTTTCTGTGGTACGAAGGTCTCGCCTGTGATTGGTTACAACACAATTAACATTCCAGACATATTTTAGGTGTTCACGCCAATATAATCACCGCTGTAAACCTGTATTGAATATTCAACCTCTAACACAGCTTTGCCTTCAACGAGCACCAGAGTGGTCTAAACTCAACTATCTACCAAAAATTTGAATTAATTCTTTACAGCAAGTATACTCGTAACCAGGCCTAAACTCACCGCTTTCGTTGCCTCGGACAGGAGTGCCAGAGGAGTCTTGGGGTGAATATACGGTGACATCCACTGCTCAAACAGCTCCAGAAGAAACTGCTCGCACGATTTGATGTCAAGTTTTTCAGGTTGAGGCATGCGTGGAAGTATCACCACAATAGCGCTGTCATCTTCACTGTCACACCACTCCTGGAACTCATTCTGCGCTTGATTATAAAGGGCGCCTACAGAGATCTGTGAGACGAAAACGACGTGACAAACGGGCGCTTACCATTTACAGGATCCATCCGGCTGGATATTTTAGGTGTAAATATTCAGTGCTGCAGATTGTCCAAACGCAAAATGGACAAATCACAAAATGTACTAGTATTAATTGGAAAGCTCAAAAAGAAAAGAAAGCGTTCAGTGATTAAGCCGATGGCCTGTAATGTCTGAAACGTTCCAAATGGAATGGTATGTAACATTTCATTTTCTAACCAGAATTTCCGGGTTTTCCGCATAAATGGTAAGAATTCAAGAATTCTGAAGAATATCTTCCCAAGTTTATCATGACCACTTTAAAAAGACAAATTGAAAACGAGGTAAACCAAATTTTACAATCAAATGACTAGAGATGATCGAAGCTAATACGTGTATAAGAGGGTTTGTTCCCAGAGACACTTCGTCTTGGATCGGTGGAGTAGCGAAAACGAAATCTCTGCGGTGGCCAATTTGCCTTCGGAACCCGGTTAATAAAATAACCTGAATTTTTCTGCATTCAACGTACCCTTAACATTGGCTCTTTGATCAAGGGGACGCAACAAGTCGCAAGCTCTGTGGTCATGTAGGTGTCTTCGTGTGATTTGTCAACGTTTTGCCCGTGTTTGTTCGAGTGTGCGTATGGGGGTACGCGATGGCGTCGTGAGTGTCAACGTGAAACAGGTTCTGTATTCGATTGGTCCATTGAGAAGGAAGCAAAAAAAAGTTGTCCAAACGAAGCGCCATTAAAGTGGCATTAGCACAAAGCGCGGCAGTGGGTCCAAATTCAAGTGGACATAGCCATTGATTGGACAGAGATAAAACAATTCAAGCGTTCTGTCGATATTGTGACGGCGATTGGGATTGTAATGACTTCATTTTACCTGTCCTAGTGTGAAGTCGTGGAAACCCAGCACACGGTCTATGTTGAGTCCATACAGTGGTTGCTCAAACAACATTCGATTAGTGATCCACATACTGCTTGAGCTGTTTAAAGCTGCGAAACTGTTGGAGCGATGAATACTGGCCGAGCGTTCAGCGCCAAGTTCCTCGTCAGAGCTAAAGGACCTGCCGGCACTAAATATACAGAGACGAGATAAAGTTAGCGAGCAGCCACCGTGCGTGTTTTGAAAGTTGCTTAACGAGTGTCTGTCATACAAAACAATTTGTGAGTGAGAGACGTAAAGAAAAGTTGTGTAGGTGCCAGAAGTTGCATTTTGTTTTGTGTTTTCGTTTGCATAGCTTAAGTTTTTCCGTTCACGCTTCATTGTTCAGTTTTGGGTTAATTAGTCGTTATACATACATACATACATACATACATACATACATACATACATACATACATACATACATACATACATACATTTTACGTCCCACAGAATCAATTATGAAGAGTTGTGAGACGGGGCCTACGGTTTATCGTCCTTATCCGAGAAGACTAGAAAGTCTAACCATTTGCAGACGTTATTACAAAGGCAGCATTATCTCCTCAATTATTTAAAGACCCTGAGTGTCGGTCCGACCGGAGTTTGAACCACCGACCTCCCGCACGTTAGTCCGGTGCTCTACCACTGAGCTAACCGGTCGGCGGTACAAATGATTAATGTGCGCTTTCCTTTGTTTTACATGTTAGGTTTTTTTTACATATCGTATCATTTTACATATTTTACATCATTTTACATATCGTATCATTTTACATATTTTACATCATTTTACATATTGTATCATTTTACATATTTTATATCATTTTACATATCGTATATTTGCTTTGCCCTGTAATTTTTCCTTCAGTTCTTCGTTTGTTAGTTTTAGAGATCGGAGTTCCTTTGCTCGTCCTGCGTTTATCAGACCGCGTGCTAGTTCGTCTTTTATGTCACAATCGTCTTGTAAGTTTCGCGTTTGTTTCTTCGTTTGGCTTGCCTTATTACTATTGTTGTAATTTATTTTCTCTTGACTTTGTATTCGTTACTTTATTTTCAGTACCGTAACAGTTTGTAACAGTTCCCAACAGTTCGCATCAGTTCGCGTCGTTTGTCTTCAGTTGTTGCTAATTAAAGTTGAGGGTCCCCCAGGGGTTTTTGGGGAACAAGGGAACACGGGAAATTTGGCAATGGGAACACGGGAACAAAGCAAAAAAATCGTAGGGAACAAGGGAACATCAAATAGGTTAGGGAACAGGGGAACAAACACAAAAAATCACAAGGCCCTACGTTTTTTACATAAACGTGGGGGTGATAGAAGATTTTCTGCTGTTTTCTGATTTCTTTGGCAAGTTTTTGTTGCCATCTTTCGTGTCTATTACGATTTGTTTTAATTTTTGTTACGAAATACTTTCACAAAGTCAAAAATATCACAGAAATGATGATCAAAATTTATCAGCAACACTGTAGACCTTCAATCAGTTATTTTGTTTTGTTCAGATTGGTTAATTAGGACGTATATGCAAAGAATAAGAGATAAAATTTAATCTTGAAAGGGTAACAAGGGAACAAGGGAACAGAGTTAAAATTTTGAAGGGAACACGGGAACACAGACCCCCCTGGGGGACCCTCAAAGTTTGGTTAGCGCGTGAACGGCGTCTGTGACTATAAGTTGATTTGAATTCAAACGCTGACCCGGGGTACCCTCCTACCAGATTTTCAAAAACGCTGTAAGAGCACAAGAAAGAATAGAGCAGGATTTCAGGACTTTCCAACTTCAAACCGCAAATGCAACTCTTTGATAACGCTGACGGGTTCAAAATGAATCTCGTGGACTGGGATTACAACGACCTCTTAGCATAAAGATGATAGATTTTGGAAGTTTCCACCCCCAAACCAACGAGACCTTGCGTTTGGTGATGCCAGGAGCGACGAGAGAAAAAAAAAGTATTCTGTCTTGTCAGGGTTGGCGCAGTGGTGAGAGCAATCGCCTTCCACCAATGTGTCCCGGGTTCGATTCCCGGACACGGCGTCATATGTGGGCTGAGTTTGTTCGATCTCTACTCTGCTCTGAGAGGTTTTTCTCCGGGTACTCTGGTTTTCCTCCTCTCCTCTATTATTATTATTATTATTATTATTATTATTATTATTATTATTATTATTATTATTATTATTATTATTATTACATAAAATCGTACATTACCCTGTACAGCACATGGCTACAAATTCTTCTTCCACCACGCCTCTGACAAACGAAAGTTTCTTCCCTGCCCTAAAATAGGTTAAACGTGACTGAGAGGAGTATGATGACATCAATATTATCTTGGTACAGCATCTTTATATAGAGATTTGCACCCTTAAACCCAAAAGAAATTGCACACCGCGACGCGCAGCACTATAGCAAATTTATAACCCTTATAAATTTAAGTTAATGGGACAACCAAGACATATCACACTGTGTGACATACTACCTGGGCAAAGCTCTGCTGTCACACTCAAAGGTCATTTGTTGCTCACGTGGAAACAACATCTCCTGTCACATTTGACCAATCATATGCTGCTTTTATGCACGTGCGTTGCCATAGTGATTCACCCGATTCATCCCTGCCATGTGTTTCAGCTTAGTTTGTTCACTTAGGCTCTGCAAAAAAACATTTCTATTTTCTACTCAAGTTTACCTTGAAGTACTGGTGTTCCTTCACAAGCTACGCTCCTCAATCGGTTTAGGAGTGAAGTTCCTTACCTGCCGCCGCATTATGCCGCCTGCACGGACTGGTCGGACCCGCACCGGCGATGAAAATGGCCAAACAAATATGTCGTTCGGTACCGCCATCTTTCGACATCTGACCACTGCACAATTACAAGAACTTTGTCGACGCAACGGCCTTCCTGCAAATGGCCGTCGCACGGCTCTAGAAAACAGACTAAAAAACGTTGGCATTGCACGGGTAGACGAATCCAACGATCAAAGGGCAGACCGACATTTACCCTCTACAAGCCCTCCTGTTCAGCAGCGCGTGCAGCCTGCCGCATTCACAGAGGAACAAATCACCGAAATCAAGCGACTGGTTCAAGACTCCGTTACAGCCGCGGCCAGAGATATTGCAAGAGAGGCCGCTCTCGCAGCCATTGGAGCTACTCAGTCACATATACAGGCACCGTCTTCACCTGCTGCAACTCCAACATCCCAAGCCGTGACCCAAAGTATCCCGGGGAGTACTGCTTTTTTAGGCTCACAGGAACAGCATCAACAAGCTGGACAGAGTCCTCAACCAAACGATGGGCCGCTTTCGCTGGCGCCATGCCGTCAGGGAGCACCTTTTCAGGAGATTCCGGCGAACTACGTTAAAGAGATCCAATCTGGTGAGTTCTTTGACCTTTCGAAGCTTCTTCCCAAAAACCTGTCGTTGCATGACGAAGAGGACAACCTCGTGTTGTCACTTGACAATTCTGTTATCAAGGTGTCAAAGAAAACGAAAGCATCCACGTCCATAACGGACATTGGACAGTGGACTACCGCATTTACACTGTATTTAAGTGTTTTTATTGAGAAATTCCCCTTGCGGTCACAAGAATTACTGCAATACTTAAGCCTCATTAGGTACGCCGCCCGGGTACACAAGGGGCTGGGATGGGTCATATATGACTACAAGTTTAGGCAGAAGGCAAGCAAAAACAAATCACTAGTATGGTCCACACTTGACAGCCAATTATGGCTTACTATTTTTACAGTACCCCAGCAGTATTGAGAGAGGAATATCCTCTTTTCACTAATGGACCCTCAAGCAGTAGTGCCAATTCAGGGGGATCATATGGGGGCACCTGCATTAACTACAACAGGTTTGCATCATGCACTAGAGATGTGTGCAAGTACAAGCACATCTGCAACCGGTGCAGCGGGGCTCACCCTGGGTGCGAATGCCCCTCCCTTTCCAAACACCGAGAGCAAGAGGGTGTTAGGGACAAAGACAAGGACCAAGGGAACTTTAAGTCCAGTTCCTCCCGTAGACACAAGTGAGGAACATATGTCACCCCTCCCCACACCTATCAATGTTAGTGAACTCGATAAAGCACTTAGGGAGCACCCTGATCGCATCTTTGTCTCCAAATTGTGTAGTTATCTGAAAACTGGGGCAGATATTGGGTATAATGGCTCCCGCATTGCTAGATTTTCACCTAATTTACCCACAGCCTTAGAACAGCCCGAAATTGTTACTGAAAATTTGGGTAAAGAAGTCGCCTTAGGAAGGGTAGCTGGCCCCTTTTCCACTCCACCGTTTCCCAATTTGCAAGTATCCCCTATAGGGCTAGTGCCTAAGAAGCACTCCACTAAGTTCCGAACAATATTTCACCTCTCCTTTCCCAAGTCTGGAGTTACAAGCATCAATTACTCAATCTCAAAAGAGGACCATAGCTTGCAGTATGTTACCATTGACAATGCTATCTGCGGAATTCTCCGTCATGGCAGAGGCTGTTTTCTTGCCAAAACTGACATTGAGTCGGCCTTTGGACTTTTTCCTCTAAAACCCTCAGACTATGAGCTCTTTGGCATGTTTTGGGATGGCAAATATTATTATGACAAAGTTCTTCCATTTGGGTTAAGAAGTGCCCCCTTTCTCTTTAATATGTTGTCAGATGCTGTCGAGTGGATCCTTCTGAATCAGTGCTATATCTCTTTTGTCTGCCATATTCTCGATGATTTCCTGATTGTTGAACCTGCCTCACCCTCTCCCCCGTTCAACCAGGCCTGTCAGGTGAGCTTGTCCAGCATGCTTCTCACATTCCGAAATCTTGGTATCCCTGTTGCAACTAACAAAACCCAAGGCCCAGACAAAGTCTTGGAGTTCATGGGCATTATCCTTGATTCAGACAAGATGGAGGCCAGGCTACCCCCTGACAAAGTCGAGCGGATCCAGACATCTCTTGCTACCTTTGAATGCAGGAAATCCTGCACCCTTAAGGAATTGCAGTCACTGATAGGCACCTTAAATTTTGCATGCAAAGTCGTACCTCCAGGAAGACCCTTCTTGCAACGTATGGTCAAGCTTACTTGTAATGTCACCCAACCCCACCACCACATTAAATTAAGTTCAGGGTTTTTCAAGGATCTTCTAACTTGGAAAAAATCATTTCTCACTGGAACGGGGCTGCCTTTTTCTTATCAACTTCATGGGTAGACTCTGTTTCTTTAGAACTCTACACTGATGCCTCGGGTGCCTTGGGCTTTGGAGGGATCTTTGGGCGGAAATGGTTTCAGGGTTGCTGGCAAAGACATCAACAGATAGGCCAGCCAGGCATAAGCATTGCTTGGCAAGAACTCTTTGCCATCGTTGTTGCCTGTCACTTGTGGGGGATGCTTTTGCCAACAAACGCATCATCTTTTACTGTGATAATGAGTCCGTAGTTCACATTGTCAACTCAAAACGGTCTCGTATCCCAAGGGTAATGGATCTGGTGCGGCATTTAACACTTCTCACTCTAGAACACAATTTTTATCTTAAGATCATGCACATAGAAGGGAAAAAGAATGAGATTGCAGACTCCATTTCTCGCTTTCAGATGGAGAGATTTCGGTCTTTAGCACCACATGCCGAGCAAGCCCCCTGTCCAGTACCATCCATACTCCTGGAGATCTGAATGTTGACATCAGCTATTACCTGGACTTATCCATTGCAGCATCTACAAAACAGACTTATACCTCGGCAGAAAAGAGATTTCTAACATTCTGTCTTCTCTATCGACCTTCTATTGGTAAGTTCTTGCCAGTGGATGAAAGCACTCTTGTTCAATATGCTGCCTACTTGGCACGGTCAATTAAGTACTCCTCTATCAAGAGTTACCTTGCTGCTGTCCGCCATTTGCACATCCGGAATGGCTATGATTTAGATCTTAAAAAGTATCCCCGCCTACAGCTGATCTGCAAAGGCATCAAACGGTCACAGGGCTGCTCTACAAGAGTCCGTCTACCTATTACAATCCATCACCTCAATCTATTTTTCTGCCTTCTTGCCATCCCACATACTTCTAACTATGATTCCCTTATGATCTGGGCGGCCATGACCCTGGCTTTCTTTGGTTTCATGCGTCTTGGTGAATTGACTTGTAACTCAAAGTATTCTTTTGAAATACATCTCTCCCCAAGCGATGTACGCTTCCTTCCAACTTTGAGCCACCCAGATTACATGTCTATTCAGGTGAAGATTTCCAAGTGCGACCCATTTCGGGTTGGCCATACCATCCTAATTGGGAAAACGAATCAGCCTATCTGCCCTGTGAAAGCAATGAAGATGTACCTGAGGGCAAGAACCAACACCCCGGGGCCCCTCTTTCAGTATCAGTCTGGCACCCCACTAACCAAAGATGCTTTAACTTCTGAAACTAGATCTCTCCTAGCCATGTCTGGCCTCAACCCTACGCTATATGCTGGCCACAGTTATAGAATAGGGGCCGCTACCACTGCTGCCTCTGTGGGCCTCCCCCCCCTGGTTAATTAAGACTTTAGGGCGCTGGTCTTCAGATTGCTATCAAAGATACATTAGATGCCCCCATTCACTTTTGTCAGAAGTCTCCAGTAAGCTTCTTAAGGACATGTTTAATTAGGCTCTATACTGTACATTATTTTGCCACTGTTCTTAGTGCTTTCACCACCAAAGGTCTCCCCTTTTGACGAGTAAAATTGTCTGGCGTTAGACAAGAGTAAAATCTATAAAGTCCCCCTTGGTGGTGAAAGGGTTAAGGAGATAAGTTTTAACCCTTTCACCGCCAAAGGCCTCCCCTTTGACGAGTAAAATCATCTGGTGTTAGACAGAGTAAAATCTATAAAGTCCCCCTTGGTGGTGAAAGGATTAGGATGAGTTCTAGTCTTGTACCAAACCGACTTCTAACCGATTCAACCTTTTGCTCTCTTGATCTGGATGCTAATTCTCCTCACTGACTGCCATCAAACCCCTACTGCTTTCATTACGGTGTTTTCAGATAACCCCTAGTCTATGGTTTCCGCCTCACCTATTTGCTTTACGATTTCCTTTTCATTTGTAAGGAGAAATAGCATATCAATCACTCTTAGGAGTGACGGTGTTAACAGGTTTAGTATCAACCTTGGTTTGTGGTTCGTCTTGGGGAATACACTGTGTGTATTTTTGGGGATGAAGTGCTCCCATACAGGTCACACTTTGCCCCATAGACTCACTTATTTCAAAATTGTTACCATAGCAACGAGGTGAAAATCTGTTAGGATAAGGACCTCTTTCATTGGGGATCTTGACCCCTTTGGAGAGGGTTGGGGGATTTTGACTCCCTGGCTTGAGAGGATTATGACCTCTCCTTCAGCTCCCTAACTCGGATAGGATAAGGACCTCTCTAGCGGGGATTACGACCCCCTGAGAGGGTTGGGGGATTATGACCCCCTGGCTGGAGAGGATTGTGACCTCTTTGCCATGTAGTGTTAGTTTGTAGTCTTGACCTGTGCAGACATTTTTTCTGGAGCACTTTGTCCCCAACTCCCTTTATCCCACAAACTTGGTACTGTGTACTTTCTTTACTGTTCTTGGGTTGGGAGCATTAATCGAAGAATTCCTGGGACAAATGAAAAATTAAGGGTCGGTTATTAAAACATAGTTTAGACGGTGTTTAACAAAACCGCGTTCTAAGACATTTTCAATTTTGTCCACAATTTTATCTATACATTTTCTGATGCTGATGGTAACAAGAAGGCTTGCATCCCAGACTAGAAAGCTGTTTATCTACTTAAAATAAACCACTTATAAGCAGATTTGGAGAACCACCGATTGTCATAACCGCGACCTAAGTTAGACTTTGCTTAAATAATTGGCCCCAATAGTTTAAAAACTAGCGGGCAAGATTTTTAATCTAAATGACAGGCAAGTGCTCAAACCTGCTTCCAAGGAAAGGTAAGTCCCTATGCCTTGGTCTGTGAAGATAAGCACTCGCGGTTGGATTACCGGGGACTGGGTACAAGGTTGTCTGAAGCAGCAGTTCGGATATACAACGGACTGCCAGGCAGCAGGAATGCGTGGACTCCATGTCTTCCTAGAGAGAAGAAAGAAGACTAACTATAGCTTAAGGTGGCCCTTGTTTTATTGCATGCAAATGAAATGCGAACTATATAACTGTAAGACAAGAGAGCTGACACGGTCTTCTCAAATATCGGAAAAGATTTCTTGTTTAGCGAAACATTTCAAACAAAATGGAACCATACCAATGCAACTATCCAGAAAATGGCTGTTAACAAACCTCTGTCGAGACTGTGTCTGGTAAGGGTGGAGAGCTTATGACGCCAAGGAGGGCAGCCCAGGTTTCTTCAAATTGCTGTCTAGATGTCCAGCCTAATACAAACGTAACGTTATGAACCAGTCAGAACTCCAGAAGAAAACCTCCACCGATATGCGTAAGTCACAATCGACTTTGGACAATGGTTGGTTTGATTAACACAAATGTTGAATCGTAAATGGTTTGAACCCAGGAGTCATATCATAACTAAGTGAAGCACGATCGTCCGGGTGAGTGTAGTCCTGAGAAGGACTGTTTGTGGTGACATTGACTCACGTTTCGACAACCTGAGCGGAAGTCATCATCAGAGCCAAGTGATCGGAGTAACGTCAGAAGATGGTATACGTACTCTGGTCGTTGATGTGATTGGTCAACGAAGTCGTGATGTTATTGGTTTAAGCCGTGATGTTATTGGCTGTGAAGACTGTAAACCGTGGTTGGTGCGTTTCGATCCGTCTTTTGTTAGTCAAATGTTCGTAGGTGTATTGTTACAATATCCGTGTCGCTCACAGACCCATCACAACTTTACGACAATTATTGACGAACGTTAAGGACAAAGACGAACCAAAGGACAGATAGGGAGCAGTTTACAAGATCGAATGCTGCGACTGTCAGGCCACTTATATCGGTGAGACTGGCAGAAATTTGAACGTAAGACTGACTGAACACAAACGAGCGACGAGAAATGGTGACATCAACAATAACATTGCTGAGCACCATTTACTGACAAACCACACAATCGTCTGGGTCTCTGCTAAATGCATTACCTACTGTACTAACTACCACCAACGGATCGCACTGGAAAGTTGGTTTACTAACTTAGAACAGACACCACTGAACCGTTGTCAACAGCTTCCCGCACCTTACAAACGACTTATTGACGATATCAACAACAGACAAACAATAGACACACCGACTAATTTGACTAATAATACACCTACGAACATTTGACTAACAAAAGACGGATCGAAACGCACCAACCACGGTTTACAGTCTTCACAGCCAATAACATCACGGCTTAACTGACAGACAACCAATAACATCACGACTTCGTTGACCAATCACATCAACGACCAGAGTACGTATACCATCTCCTGACGTTACTGCAATCACTTGACTCTGATGATGACTTCCGCTCAGGTTGTCGAAACGTCAGTCAATGTCACCACAAACAGTCCTTCTCAGGACCACACTCACCCGGAAGATCGTGCTTCGCTTAGTTACAAATGTTGAAAGCAATAAAAGGGAATTTGTGACCATTAAAGGGTAGACTGAAAATTATTGACGCTAAATCACATGACAACATGTTGCCATTTGTTTTTTCAAATATGACCACTGTCGCAGGGCCATTTGTGCCAACTTTTAGTTGAGACTGAAAACTGAAGAAAAATCTGAACTTTACCAAACGCAAAAGCCATCTTGACATTGCCTAACACGTACCGATCAAGTTTACTCTTCCCACGAATTCATCCAGCACATCTTTTTCTTTCAATATCTCAATTGGTAACGGAGGAAGTTCTGTTTTCAAAGGCCCCTCGGGGACTGGGGACCACCCTATTCTCCATACTAGGGGTGGACAACGTGCGTGACTGTTGACCAGCGGTTGTCTGGCCAAACCCACTATGACGCCATGGAAAGGTCCAATCAGGAACTGAGGCACTGAGGTTTTTCCACCAGAGCAAGCTTTCACGATGGCGAGGAGGCGATTAACCAACAGTGAGATTTCATTGCAAGCTTTCCTACCAATTTCGATTCCTACGAAAAAGAAAGACGGTTAGAGAGGCTAGGGGATGAGGATTTTGGCGGTTCGGAGCCAAAGATGTGCCGAATTAATGCTGGGCAAGGTGAAACAACCTTTTTGAGTTCGTGGATTAATTGTAAATGAGTTCAATACCTTTTATACACCGTCACGGCATCCTTGAAAAGCAGCTTTAGTGCGTAATTAATTGCAATCTCTCTTTTAATTTTAGTTACGTTTTATAGATCTTCGTTTGTTTTTTTATAACTGAATGCTGAAGGAAGTCTTACCGTGTTTAAATAAAGTTATCGTATTTCATGTCACCTTTGACCTTTAAAATTAAAGATGTAAAGCAGTACGCTCCTGTGCTCTCATTGATCCTGTGCTCTCATTGATCAGAATCTCTCTTGGAAATATCACATTGATTCTATTGTTACAAAAATTAGCAAAAATGTTGGGCTGATTGCAAAGCCACGCCACACTGTACCTCGACCAATACTTTTGAATATCTATAAGTCACTAATTCAGCCATATTTAACCTACGGTACTGCTGCCTGGGGCCAGGCATGCAAGACTTATCTTAATAAAATTTTAATTCTTCAGAAAAGAGCTCTTCGCTTATTGTACTTCACAGACTGGCATGACCATGCAATTCCTTTATTTCTCGAAGCAAACGTCCTACCAATAACTTTTCTTTATTATGAATCGGTATCAACCTTAATGTATGATATCAATAATAATAAAGCCCCAACAAATATTCTAAATTTATTTCAGAAAACGCGTAATATTCACTCATACAATACACGATCGTCTACATCTGGAAAGTTCGCTGTTAAAAGTTCTAGACTCGAAATACTAAACAATTCCTTTTCTCGACTCGGAGTAAAACTGTGGAATAAGATACCACGCTATATAACGGATCTTCCTAAAAAAACTTTCAAACGCGTTCTTCGCAAATTGTTATTTGATATTTTAGAAAAGGAGGATGACTATATTCAAATCCTCATGATCATTAAAAAAGTAGGTATATAGATCCAGTTTTTAATCTCTTTAATTAATGTTTGTTTTTCTTTTCTTTTCCTCATTGTATGTCAGTAAGCGCTGTGTTAACTACATCTTCGTTTAATTTATTTATCTGCAAGGCTTGTTTTAATTTAAGGATCTTTTTTTGTTTTTGTTTTGTTTCTTAAGCTACTCATCTGAGTTGTATATGTATTTGTCTTGCCCCGCCACGACTAGCTTCTCAGCTATTTGCGGGGCAAACTACCCTTAACTTTTATATGTAAAGATAAATAAAGTTGTTGTTGTTGTTGTTAACGCTCTATATGGTGATGCTAACATTTTCAAAAAACTTGTGGATGGACTCCAAAAGTGCGAACACACAAATAACAAGGTCTTCAGCAGTGTATTCATAAGATAGCCTCCACATACCAGTTGAGTGGTGAGAGCGCAAGCCTTCCACCAATGTGTCCAGGGTTCGATTCCCGGACCGGGCGTCATATGTGGGCTGAGTTTGTTGGTTCTGCTCCGAGAGGTTTTTCTCCGGGTATTCCGGTTCTCCCGTCTCCTCAAAAAGTTGGTGTGATTTGTAATTAGATTGCTGGACACCAGTTGATACCAGCCGGCTGTATGGTCAGCTGATTGGTCTTTCCAGGATAAATATGGGGGGGGGGGGGGGTGACTTAATACTTCAGCACGCTCTTAAAAGATTTAAAAACAGATCGTGATCTATTGCTCACCATCATCACTTGCATCAGCTTCTGCTTCATCACTGAAACACTGCTCCTCGTTAGTTTCACCATCACCATAAACTAAAGAAGAAGATGAGGTGTCAGATTGTACGCAGCGCCAATCTTGTTGCCGAGACACAAGAACACAGAAAATAACTCGCTAAGGGTTTGAACAGAACCAAATGCTAAAAGAACAGTGTAACAGAACACGTCTTGTTTAACACGTTCACGTCTCGTTGAACACGTCTCGATTTGATTTGAGATTTGTAATTAGAGGCAAAGAGCCACCTTGTGGAAGTACTACTAATAAATCGCTATTATTATGGCAGTTGACAAACGTATGGATGCTAAAATGGTAAAACATAGGGCGCACAGCGTAACCTATGCAGTCTGAAGGAACTATTAAAAGAAAACTACTGATTTAAAAAATATACAATAAAAGATAAAAATCTAATAAATAATCCAAAGTTATCCGATACTAAAACTGTACTGAGCACGTATGCCATTCCCTTATGGAAAGTCAAGAGACCATGGCTTTGAAAGTTCTCACTATGTTGAGAGAAGTCGAGATGGTAGCCTTCTGCATCCTTCTCAATTGCTGGTTTGCAGGTGACGTCACGGCAGCTATGTTGGAGGTCAAGAACAATGGTCTTTCTCTCCGCTGGGAACTAAATTCTATTTTTATGTAAATTCTTCGAAAAAATTTCTATTGTTTTGAGCTCCAGCATGGCCGCCCTGTCACGTGGATGCAAACCAAGAATACGTCATAGCCCCTGCTGCCAAAGAGCTTCCTCATTGTCAGGTCTAGATCCCTTGACCATCCCCCTAGCACGTCAATGATGATGTTGCACTGTTCTACGTCATAGCCTGGGTACTGCTTCTTCAGCTCGAATCGCAGAGGCCCGTACTTGACCGTCTTCTCCTCGGACTTCTTTTCCCGATGCTCCATCCACGGACAGGACATCTCTACAGCCCACACCTTCTTATTCTTGTGGTCCACAAATCGAGCGTCCACTCTGTTAGCCTTGACGATGGTGTGTTCCGCATAAACTGGGACTTCCCAAAACGCTAGTGCCTCAGGTGACTCGTAGACTGGTTTGGGCACTGCACACGAGTACCAGGGAGGAAATGAATCAATTAGCCCCAGTTCCCTCGCCATCTCGAAGAAGAGACCTTTCAGTGCTGCGTTGTGTCTCTCTAGGTATTTAGACTGGGCCAAAGCAGAACACCCCGCTAGCACATGCGCAAGAGTCTCAGGAGATTTCCCACACAGTCTACACGTGACGTCGCCCTGTGTTGTACCTGTTTTGTGGACTGTGTACACCTTAGTGGGCGTGAGCTGCTCGTAAAGCTCCATTACGCCAGCGATGGTATGGGTAGGAGCGCATGTCCAATCGCGCAGCCAGGCAAAGCATCCGCTCTGACTTAGCTCACAGTCCTGCCATCTAGCCTGCAGGAACTGTCCGTGCCACTTCTCCTCATTGATCTTCTCTTTCAGCTTCTCCATATCTGCCTTTTTAAGGTGTTCTTTCACTTTTGGCCCTTTGATCTCCGTCTCAGGATCGCTCACAGACCGGCACGATGGTTGAGGGTACTCCAGAGACAAGCTCGTGCCCAGTTCCTCGGCAAACTTGTACGCTTCCTTCATCAGCGACACGTGTCCCTTCTCTACCGCCCTCTCTTCGAACTGTTGCACTGCCCTCGTAGAGAGATCCATGTTCTGACAAAGCTTCATTGCCACCTTGATCTTGGTCAACTTGTGTTCACGCTGAACCGAGCGCAAACCACGCCCGCCTTTCTCTCTTGCCAAATACATCACCGCTGTCGAGCTGAGGGGATGCTTCCCACCGTTTTCACAGATGATCTTTCTAGCCTCTTTGTCGATAACCCGCAGTTCTGTGATTGGCTCGTGTTGAGTCCACATCAGATAGGTTAGCACTGGCATTGCGAACTGGTTGCTGGCTCTCACGCGGTTAATATTAATATTAATATTATTATTATTATTATTATTATTATTATTATTATTTTACTTCACTTTATTACTTGTCCACATTTACCTTCTAGGGCCAGAACCAAACCATGGTTCTAAGGCACTAGAGGAGTGTTTGTTCAATTTACTTGATTGAGAGGACCTTTCTCAGAATGTGTGCTGTTCCCAGAAGTGCTGTTTTCTGGATTTCATGTGGGTTATTGTTGCGTGGGATTTCGCGCAGCTGTTTTTCAGTGCCTTTCCTAATAACTCCAAGGGCACCTACGACAACAGGGATTATCACTGTTCTCATCTGCCACATACGGGCTATTTCTATCTCCAGATCTTTGTATTCAGACAGTTTCTCTGATACTTTAATGAAAGTGTTTTTGTCCGATGGTATGGCCACGTCAATTAAGGTGCACTTGTTTTCCTGCTTATTCTTGATCACAATGTCTGGGCGATTTGCTGTTATTGCTCTATCTGTGTGGATGGGCATGTCATACAGGATAGTGATATTATCTCTTTCTACCACTGTTTTTGGTTCGTGTTCATACCATTTGTCTACAGTGTCCACATTGTATTCCCTGCAGATGTTCCAGTGTAGGTGAGTTGCGACCTTATTATGCCGGTGGATATATTCTGTCTTTGCCAGTTCTGGGCAGCCTGATATAATGTGTTATTATTATTGTTATATAATGTGTTGTTATTATTATTATTATTATTATTATTATTATTATTATTATTATTATTATTATTATTATTATTATTATTACAAAGTGTAATAAGTCACAATGCACCTTCCCAGGTCACTCACCTACGTTCAACAGCAAATGTACGTGGCTGATGGCAGAACAAACCAAAGGAAAGAACTCCAGCCCACCAACATTCTTACAACAGTCGAGATTGAGAAACTGCGTGAGGAAAAGGAAAATCAAAGGACATGGTCAGTAAAACAAGGAACACAAAAAAGCACAATTTGTTCCAAATTTCGTCTCGCATCTGGCACTTGAGATTGGGGAGACACGATGTGTTAGCTCCCTAACAAAATAATTTCTTTATTGGGACAATGCAGAAACTGTATGAGGTATGTGAAAAGTCAAGAGAACATGTTGGTGACCGTCTGTGGTACTGAATCACAAGCGCTGGCAATAAAAGAAATCTGTGACGATTTTTTCAAGCTGACTAAAAACTCTGGGACCCACGAGCACGGATCACAAAGCCGTTGCTTGTGGCACAATTTGTTGCTTGACATCCAGTAAGTGAACTTGAACTAAGTGAAGTGAGGTGCTCTGAGGCTTCTATTAGTGCTATCACGTTACTATCGAGTAAAAGGACAGACAATTCAAAGAATCTGAAACAGGCAACACATCCTCCCTACCTCTTGTTTTATTCAAGGTTACTAAATTACCTTGCCGAGGCACTGGAGGTGAGATGTGAGCTCTGTAGAACAAGGGGGCTTTCCATTCAAAAGGTTGCAGTGCACCATCTGTCAACAGAAAAAATGTTCAGTATATATGTCAAACGTTTGGTACCATCTTTGGCAAGAGGCAAATTATACTAAATGTCACTCGATTTCGCATCAACGGAAAATAAATGTAACGCTGGGAGAACACCACAATTCACAACGAAAACAGTGTCGGTACCAAGCAAGGATAAACACAAAACTGATGTAAGCGCGGGAAAATGCAATAGGTGCAAGGGGCGGGAAAACGTGCGATCGGAGCTAACGCAGATCAACACAGAACCAGTGCCAAGCGCGAAAAGGAGTATAATCCAAGCGGAAACAGGTTTTTGTTTTTCTTCAGCCAAGAAGTGATCTCAACCAACGAAAATCGAAAGCAAATACATGGCAATCGGAGACTGCTCTGTTGTTTTTAAGTGCTTATGAAACAAAATGTTTCGTGCTAATTTTACAGTTTACCCCTAAAAACGCAAGAATCCAAAATTTGAGGTATTCGTAATTAAAATTGGCGATTTTTCGATCGTTTGGGCTATTTGCCTTAAAAAAATGGTCTGGGGTCTGGGTCGAGTTTATTTGCCAAATTCTATGGTGTGACGTACAGAAATGTGTTTGCGTCTGATTCATAGTGAAATAATTGCATTGCTTGTCCCCAAAATTACGTCACAGCTACTGCCACGTGTCTATTTGGCCGCGCGATTCAAATGCCCAACTTCAAACGCTTGTAAAATCGCCAATTTAAATCAAGAGCACCTCAAATTTTGGAATCTTGAGTTTTTAGGAGTAAACTCTAAAATTAGCGAGAAACAAATTTCGCTTCATAGGCACTTCAACAACTTCAGAAGAAAATTCTTGTACAATACATGTCATAGATATTTAATTCCTTATTAATTTGGATCTCCACATGTCACCAAAAAGCTACAAAAAAGGTACTTACCGCCAATGGAATAAAGATAAATTGAAAAAGAAATTCCTTTCCGGACTCAGGGATCTTGCAATGTTTAGGAAGAGTGGGAATGGCACTAGCCAAAGCCACAAGAGCCTTGGATAAACACGTGACTCTCTTGCACCAGGCAGCATCGTTACAGAGGGACGTCAGTCGGTCAGCGGCCAAACAGAAACACTGGATTTTGGAGGAATTTTCACTGTCTGGGTATAAAAAAAAGCAAGGTCAAATTTAATACCATGAACGACGGTACTCATCGTGGCTTTAAATGATAGCTTAGTGTTTTTTTGTTTGCCACACGATATAGTCCATTTGGAGATGATCGCCATGTTTATTGCCCTGCACATATCCATGAAAATCACTGTTACTGACGTGAGGAACATGTAACCTGAGCTTTGTTGGTCCAGTAGTAAGGGTTGCAAATTATTTGGCATTTGTCAACAACAAACCTAGAACATGAAATAAACGGGGACACAAAAACCATGCATACGCCGGACAAAAAACACTTTTTATTACCTCTGAAGGTCCGTGATTGAATGACATCCTTGGCAACAAGTTCAATATGTGAGAACAAACTGAGGTTGGAAACGAACAATAAATTATCGATGTCAGTATTCTCCAAGTTCTCTGTACTGTGGAATACACTATTGGCAGGTTCCTGAAAGAGATAATTGGAAATGAAAATAACTTCAAGATGTTTCAAAACTGGCCTCATCGTAAATTAGAGAAATGACAATCAAAGACAACAACGAACACTGGGAAAGAGCACCTTCAGCAACCACAACCTAACAAACTGCTCCATTGTTTACTTTGTCGAGACCACAACAACTAACCAACCAACAACGAGAACTTGGAAAAGGTCGCTCACACTATATATTTCCCACACCTGCTAGTAATTTCGCAATCTGATTGGCTAATTTACCATAGTCGATAAGAATCTAGACAACGCTGCTTGCGTCATCGTGTGACGCAATTGATATATATTGTGGTAAAAAAAAAAAAATAGAATGCATTTTGATCAGTGTGATGACGAATATCGTTGTCGATAAGAGTACAGACAACGCTGAGCCACATACGATTTGTTAAATTTCCCAACGCTCTTAAATCGTGGCAAAAATTGAAACCAACCTCGGCTCTAATTTCTCGTACCAAAATCACTACTCGAACATACATAAAGGTCACGTGAATAACGAAAATGAACAAGAAAGCTCGAAGATGAAGTGTCTTGAAAGACTGCAAGCAGTCCCCTTCTGGAGAAACGAGAACTCAAGCCATCAGTAACGCGGTGCGGAGACTGGAGCGAGGAGGAAAAAAACCCATCGGCTCATTCGTTTCAAGTTTCGGATTTTTTGCCCACCTGCCCGCCCGCCTGTCTACACAGGGACTGCAACAAGTCTAGTGTCTTGGATGTTTTTTAAAACAGCTTCTCCCAACTAGTGACATGAGAAATATCAGGAGAACAGCGAGTAATTTATGCATGTTGGTATCACGGCTTCAAGGTTGAAAGGCTCAGTAAAAGTGCAAACGAGACACCTCGTAACAAGGATTACCTCCGGATTCTGTCTTCTCGCGGTCAGCTGAAGAGTTCTTTCTATACCACGTAATATGCATCCCTCAAGAAGACAGATGTCAAAGTCCTTGATTGAATAAAGAGAAAGAAGAAATGCTGGAACCAAAAGTCACGAATGAATTTGATCCACGAAAACGGGAAAAAATAATTCCCTTCTACTTCCACTTCAGCAAATACCACAACCTGGTTCCAGGACGCCACATGAACCTAGTTTAACGCCCCAGCTCCCAGAAGACTCCTATAGCTCAAGGGTAGATAACCCATACAAATTGGAAACCTGGAGAGCTATGATAACTCGGAATTTCTTTTTTCCTGTATACCTTGGTCGGTCACTGAAAAATAAATCCCTTGATTGGACTAAACAATAATATAAATGACCTTTATTTACCCCGGCAGTATTTATAGCACAAAAGCTAGTGGGGCCGAGCAAATACACGAAACAAATATGTCAAATAAACATAAAAAAGGTTTAAGAAACCCAACTGGTAGGAGGTGAACCTGTTGCCTATTTAAAAGTGTGGCCGAGGACTAACACTCGGTACAAGGAGACTTGAATTCCGGACTGCAAGCCCAGCGATTCAACCGCTTGGCCACGCTTCCTCCCCCACTTGTCACATTAATTAAAGCAAACCTGGTGATTCACTATGTCGGAAACCTCCTCAACGCTCAAAACACTCAGCATCTGAATGGCCTCCTGTGGAATAACAGCTTTAGCCACCTTGTCTTTTGGGTGACTAGCAAAACAACACTGCTCAGCCAGACGACGAAACCATTCCTGTAAAAACGATAAAAGAAAGATTTCGTTTCCTAGAGAATTTAAGTGACCACTTGATATTACAGGCAGTCTGTTTCTTGAAATAGTGAAGCAACAAAGATCTTTAGTTTATCTGAGGAGGATACTGCGTTACACAAGGTCGAGGAACGCTATAATTATCTAGCACAGAGTATCTATAAATGTTATTTTTATTTTATTTTATTTTATTTTATTAGCTTCGCCAAACAAAAAGATGAGTGAAACAACCCACACACACAAAAAAATGTACGTATAGACACAGGAGTACAGGCGTGGACACCGCAAAAGCTTTTTCCAAAGCAACGCGTTGTAAGAGAATGCTTACCCTATCTACAGTATAGTTGGTCATGGACGAAGCTAGATCTTCACTGCGAGGCATGTCTCTTTCCAAGGAAGAACTGGACTGAAGAATTTTATTCACCAACAATAACAAGGGAGAATTGCTGTAACAAACAGAAAAAAAAAATAGCGCGATTTACCGCAGTGATGCAAATTTAAACTGCGGACTACAAATGGCAGGATAAGCAAAGAACCGTTTTAAATTGCAGTAGTATCTTTATTTATTTATTTATTTATATACATTATTTATACAGAAATTCCAGTTCAGCATAGCTGGTTTAAATGGAGATCTGTACAAAATAATATGAATAAATAATAAATTAAATGAGAACAAAAAACAAAATAAAAGAAGTCAATTAAAGAGTTCATACATGTGACAATTAACTGAGATGATTTAGATGTTGCTTGACTTTCAGCTTAAAACTAGTAAGAGACTGATCATGGCGTAAAGTTACGAGGAAGAGTGTTCCAGGATTTGGCGGCATTGTACTTAAAAGATGATTGAAATTTAGTTGTCTTGGCAAGGGGCAGGCGGATAAGGTCTTTATTTCTAGTGCTGTAGTTATGGATCTGCTCCAAGGAGTGGAAGTCGTCTAATAGATATGCTGGAGCCAGGCCATTGATGCACTTATAGATCTGTAAGCACTTGTGGTATTCTCTGCGGCATTGAAGGGATGGCCACTTCAGTGTTTGCTGTATATCAGGCACAAACAGCGACGAAAACGCTCCGAAATTACAGTTGGTTAACACCAGGAGCGATTTAAAGTCAGCGCTTGAGTGAAAAAAAAACCTGCCTCAAGAGACGCTTGTGTAAAGCTACCTTGACGTTAGTCACACGTATTTTTGCCTCAAAATCTCAAAATCTTTTCTGTGTAGGTGGCAAGCTCCTAGGATGCTGTGAGAAAGATGTACGTAGTTTTCTCACAGTTGCTGCGACTCTTTCGGGACAGACATTTAATTCCTTCCCTGCTATGCTTAGCCAAAGAATTTTATCCTTTGTTTCACAAAACGATAAATGCGAATATTATCCAGCGTGAACATTCATTAGGAGGAATGAAAAGATTACACCGAGAAGCAAAAAACCTCGGGAAATTACCTTTTCCCTTGTTTCTTTGACGCGATCAACTGACAAACGGATCTCAAATCATCGTCTGGTAAGTCTTGGGAAGATTCCTGATAAACAAAACTCACAATTATCAAAGCTAGGCCACAAAAATTGAATTGAAAACACATTTAATCACATCGAAGATAGTTGAAAGTGGAAATTCACAAGACTGGATGCTGTTGCTGTAATAAAATTAAGGTGTGTCTAAATTCAAAGGCAGAACTTTTAAAGCTGGATCTTGAAGTGATGTGAAGACGACATTCACAATCTTGTGCAATATTCACTGCTTTAGATTATTAAATACGAGTGAGAAGGGAAGTAAAACGACGAACACAGTCTCAAACGATTTCTCAGGACGGCACTAGCAAGCAAACTGTAGTTTGAAGAAAAAGATCGAAAATATCCCTCAAGGAAATTATCCTTGAAGATCAAAAAGAATTGCCAAAAGTGGGAAAGCTACCTTCTTTTGTCCAGAGGAAATCATCTCTAACTTTTTACGAATGACACGCTCAGCCATTCGGACGACTGATTGGTGACAAGAGCCCAGATACGTGTCTCCCAGAATCCTTAAAAGATAAAAGGACTGGGACGGGTGCACTCCCTTTAAACAAATCAGCAAATCTTTCATGAAGCTTGGCTAGAACAAAAGAACACAAGATAAATGTAAGGCTAATTGCAAGTCGCAGATAAGGTGACCACATCTTTCTTATTTTATATCGGTTTTCAATTAAGTGTCGAGAATAATTCTGGTTTTGCTTTGGTTTTGCATTACTTCGCTCTGTGATTGGCCAGCAAAACTCGCGCCACTTTCTCAACCACTGAGAAGCAAAACCAAAACTAATCGTGACATGCACGCGCGTATTTTCCCGCGCTTTTCGCCGGTTACGTGTAATTACTTCGAATTCTGATAGGTTCGTTGCACTGTTTCGGTCTGATGATTGCCTGGAGTAATTGGTTTGGTTTTGGTTGTACGACACTCAATTGAAAACCGCTTGCTAGCGAGCGGGTGATCGAAAGTAAAGTTCTTCATCCAGTCAGCGAAACTGAAAGCATGGCTGTGCTTTTGATTGCATCTTTTTTTTATTTGTTTGCCCTGCAGGCAGAAAGGCACAGAGATACAAAGCTATACAATGTACAACAATGCAGCATGTTCGATAAAGAAGTCAACAAATTTTCTTAACGTGAGAGCCGTTTCAGATGACACTCATCAAACCAAATCGAAAGTGACTGTCAGTCCGGCCAATGAAAACCAACGGTTGTCATTACATTCAGCAGTGATGACTGAACCAATCCACTGTTGAAACAAATGCATGTAACTGGCGACAACCGTGGAAAAACGCATGTAAGCAAGTTGAAGGAAAGTAGGAAAGCAAAACAAAGAGGCAAATACTTTCGATCGTCAATTGAAAATCTCTATTAGAACTCTAGTTTAATCTAGGATTGTACTCGAAAAGGAAATTTACCCGTTTCATGGCTTCAGGAAGCGACCTTGGAGAACTAACAGAGTCAAGGAGAAGCTTGCTGCCCTCTGAAGTGCTGTTCAGAATACTGCAATTAGAGAGCAAAGTAGCACATTAAGACGTAACTATGTATTATTACTAGTGTGAGATGTCCGGCACATGGCTGATTTGTGATAACGGGTGACTGTTTTATTGTATGCCTGAAGCTATAGCCTCTCTAATGGTGTAACATCCTCAGGATCCAATTGGTTGGATTCAGCTGCCTAAAAACTTCAGTTTCTTGAGCATGACATTGTTACGAGTACTCGCCTATGGATGGAACGCTAGTCTATCACAAGTTTATTATTCCCATTCCCATTCCCATTCCCATCACACAAACCCCCACCCCCATCCCCATCACTCCAACCCCACCCCCACCCCCATTCCCATTTTCATCCCCATTCTCATTCCCCGGATCACTCATCAACTACAGACGATCGACTACTTGCTATCCACTGTGGACATCGTTTGATGATGGAAAACCATAACTACGGCCACAACAACTCTTAAGCTCTTAAGAGCTAACTTTTACCTGAAAAATCCCTGCACAGGTGGCTCCCGGATCATTTGTACCAGATCCTCTAAGGACATCCTCAGTAATGTCCCTGCTTGAGAGAGGTCTAGCATTCCACGGTCCTGGTGCAAAATAGAATTTATAGTTTATGAAAGCGTTCATGAGCAAAATATTTGTATAACAAGTGACAAACATACCATGTGTTGGGTAATGAGAAGATCACAGTACATCAGAAGAACTCCCAATCGAGTTACATCTTTATTTAACGTTGGACCTTCCAGTTCAATGTTTACACTCGAGGCTGCAAAGAACAACCAATTTGATCAGGGATTACAGATTCAAAACAATAGATTATGAAGAAAATTTAAACAACGTTTCTTTCGAGTTTGCAAAAAATTCTAAGCTGTAACCAATCAAATGAAAGCCACATAGCAGTGCTTTTCTTAGAGGGACTGTTAATTATGCTGTACAAGATGGTTCGAAATTTCTAGTGCAAGAGATTAGTAAAGCGAGATCATCAAAATGAACGCTATATTCAACGTTGGTAGTTTTTCAAGTCCTTCTGAAACAAATTTCATTTACAATTTTTCGGGCAGTCCAAGTAAATGATCTTACAGCCTAATTTGTTGTATCACGTTGCGCGTTTTCGAAAAAAAAATTGTTTTTTTTTTTGTTCCGTCAATCATCTGAGTTGGGGCGAGGTTATGTAAATCGCAATGCAACGCGTTTGCATAACCCCGCCCCTAATCAGATGATTGGCGGAACAGAAACCCCTAAAAATCCTTCGAAGCCTGTAAAACACACAGCGCGATACAATGAATTTGGCCGTAATTATCAGAGAAAAGCGAAGTTTCCATTCTAAGGAAGATAGTGTTTAAAACTTCCCACCTGTGCTCAAACGTGTACCACTTTCAATAAACCCACACCAGAACTGGGTGTCCATGTACTTGAGATGTCGTAACACCTGACACCAGCGAAGTACAAGTGCTGGGTGGGTGTCCACCAGGTGAGACACACACTCATTGGTGAGGTCCAGTGATGGCGTGATAATGGGAGAGGAACTTGCCAACTGTGATACTTTCTTGAAGTTTGCTTGAAAAATAAAATATAGTACAAGTACTGTCAACCCTTTAACCCCTAAGGGGTCTCCCTTTGACGAGTAAAATCGTCTGGCGTTAGACAGAGTAAAATCTACAAGTCACTCTTAGGGAGTAAAGGGTTAAGAAAATTGAGGGAATTCTCACTGTCTCAACCCAGACACTTGTTTTTAAGCCGTTGCTAAATTTCAATTCGATTTGGACAGTGTTCTCTGATAGCGCCGCTAGCACTTTAAGGGACAACGTCAGCTATTTCTACAACAATTGAAAGCTACAACTATCCGAACCGTCTTTTGTTTGTTAAATTGCTGTTGATAGAACTGTAGATAGAATTAGTCTGCCCGTCTTGTTGATGTCGTCAATACGTCATTAGGGACCTTTGGATCCGAGTACGTACGACTACGACAGTAAGTACGAGTACGACTTGTAAAATCTATTTCGCGAGCTTTAGACAATCACTTCAGTGTGACATCAATCTTGTTTCTATGGTCTCCTTATATGCTGGTCAGCAATAAGGAAGCGTGAGAGTTCTGAGGAGGTCACTGGTTTGAAATTTGAACGTCGCACCGGTACCCAATCTGGTACTCAAATCCCTATTTTTAAGTACCATTGCTTAGCATTGCGTTCGTTTCAGTCATACGCTATCTAAGGTGAACATCCATTCAAAATGGATGCGGCAGAGCGTTAAAATACTCAGAAGCAAAGGGCAAATTTAAAGTGATGACCAAACCTGATTTCAGCAGGTGTGTAATACAGGTTAAGGTACAACCAAACAATTTGAATACAAAGATCTCTTGACTCGGCGGCTTGAGACTCTCTCCAGCACTTCTTGATATCATATTAATATGGCTAGCAGTCATCTCAACCGTGTGAAACAGAAATTTAACGAAAACCTGCAAACGGATTCAAAACATTCGTGTTAATCCAGTTCTTTCTATTGAAATAGCTATGTAACGTCCACGGGAACACAGTGTTCTAGCTAGTTTTGCAAGGTAAAAGGGCGAAAAATTTGTATGCGTCTCATGCATAATTTGTCAAGAGCTTTGATTTCCTGATCGGTGTAAAAGATGAAACTCTGCGGCATGTTTGCTGGGTCAAATACTGTGAGAGCTGTAAGAATTTGGCTGTCAGGAAATCTCTCTCGGCTCATGAGATGAATAACCATACCAGTGGCTTTAACGCACTGCTGACTGCATGATAATGCAAAACAAAATGAGAGGGCGAGCGATAAAAACACAAGGCGCACAGCAAAACGAAAGGGTGGGCTAGAAAATGGCAGGGTGGAGCGCCCTTTCATTTCGGCCAAGCGAGAACACTGGAACAAAACCGACAGTAACAGGGTGGACTCCATTTTCAAAGCTTAGTATCTCTTTATGTCTTTATTTGACAGTCTGAGTGCGTGTGTGCAGTGACATGAAGCAACTTAGACGCTAAAAAACAAAGGTAACACGGCGGAAGAGGAAACAGGACAGTAAAACGTCACTGCGTGATCAAAACAAGCAACTGGTTTCCAACAAAGCTCACGACTGCGTTCCCTCAAAGTGAATATGCAATGTGAGAATATAAACCACTAAAAACCCAGAAAATTTCCGACAAGTGTTATAAAACCTCATTATTACGGCAGATGAGGCCTTAATATCACACCTACGCAGTCAATGTCGCTTACCAAGATAATCTAAACAAGGTTGTTAGCAGTTACTTGCGGCCTTACGTTTTACCCTAACCACCCCAAGGAGAGCGGGAGGGGGGGGGGGAGGGGGAGGGGAGATCAACTTACCTCTATGGGTAACAAAGGAGTGCCAGGCTTATTGGCACATCTGGGTCTGAATCCTGATTGGTCGATTCTGGATAAAAGAATGTCCTCGGACACGTAAGCCATAAGAGTCTGTAACACAACCAGTGTTGTAGCCAACCAACGAGGAAATACATCCGACTGGGTCTAAACAAATTGCACATAAAGGTTATTAAATTTCACTTTGAAGAATACTTAGAAGACAGACAGCGACACGTGAACATACTACAACTACTCAAAATACAAGTTAAGCTTGGTTTTGTTCGACAACAACAATAAAAACAACAAAACGAAATCAAACAAAACCGGACGACTTCGAACAGTCAAAAAAGTATTAAGTTCCTTATCACTCTTTTTCGATTTCTGAACACAATGGAATAGAATCAACCTGTGAGTTGGTTAAGTTTGATAACAAAATTGCAGCGTTAAACTACATCATGATACTTGCCTGATCCACGTTGGAAAACAAAACCCTCAGCAGTACATCCACTGGCCACAGTGAGCCAGGAGCAACAGCAGCAAAGAGATTCTGTAACATCTCCACTCCATATTCTGATTCTATGTGCACCTTAAAATCACAACAAAACGTTAGTGACTTTGACTTTAAGTTTACCACATGAACTTTTGGTGATAGGCCAACCAGCTATCCCTCGATAAGACTTCAGATAGTTAAGGAAAGCAGAAGGCCAATGAACCTGTGCTCCCATTAGAGGAAAAGACTATTAAGGTAAGGTTACCACATTCTCCGCACAGCCAATCGAATCGAATCAAACAGAATTTTAATCCCTTTCAATCGAACTTTTTCAAACTCAATCCATGGACTGAGTTAGATTGAGGTCGATTGCCAAACATCCCATTGACTATCGCACGAATCTCACTCAAGGCCTGCGTCCATCCACAGAATGAAATTCCGTGAATGTCCACGCAATGAATCAAAAATTAATGTCTGGCACTCAAGAGAACAGGTTAACTAACGCTTAATGTATCAGTCAATTCCAAAAGCGCCCATCCCCCTCTGAACATTTGGCTTCTTTGATAAATTTTAATCAAATGTCCCGCTGTGTTTCCACTTAAGACGGTCAAATGCCCCACCGTCAGGGCCTCAAAAAGGGCAAATCACTCGTTGAATGAAGCATTTTGGCACATAATTAATATTTTAATCTAAAGTCGCTTACCTTTGCAAACCAAATCCGAAAAAATTGTGCCCTAAAACTCTTTTCCGATCTCTTTTGTCGGCACTCCAAACTTTGAATAAAGGCATATCAACCGTATATTTAGTAAACAACGAAAATCCAACGCGGAATCTTGAAGTGAAGGGAGCGAAGCGGCTCCCGTGGGGAATGAATGAATATTTGCGCGAGAAAGAGGCTCGAAACCCTTCAGCTGGCGGCCGTCGACCAGTGTTTAGCCAATAGTCAAATGCCCCACCGTGCAGGACACATTTCGGGTCAAATACCCTGGGTATGCCCAGGGGGGGTGGACGCTCTTGGAATTGACTGATACATAATATTATGGGTATAGTATTAGCTGTTACCTTTTGATTGGCTAGAGAAGGAAGCAGTAAGCCGATGATTTGTCCTGACAGGTCCTTCCACTTGACTTCATCTCGCTGGTAGCAGTTAAGAACGGTAACTAACATTTCCAGTACCTGGTACATCAAAAATGAAATCAGTGCCTTGTTAACAGCGACTGACTGCCAGGATGGTCGGTTGAATTATTTTGGTTCTATTAACTGATCTGGTACTGTATATTCACCACAGTAAAGAGATTATAATTGATAAAGCTCACGTATCAAGTGTTAGCCTTTTGTCAGAGTCAATCAAGGCATGGCGAATTGACTGAAACACGAACAGACGGACAGAGACAGACAGACAGACAGACAGACAGACAGTCAGACTGACTGACTGAAAGAAGATGGATAAATGGACGAACGGACAGACGAATGGATTGATTGATTGATTGATTGATTGATCGATCAAGCAACTGACTGTCTGACATGGCTTACGTAATCGCCAACTAATTAACCGACTGACTGGCTGGCTGACTGACTGCCTCACTGAGTAACAAACGGATGCCTGACTGGTTAATTGCATTAGTATTTTAGAAGTTCTTCTACGGTGGTTATTATTTCTTTTCTTTTTTTTTTCTTTCTTTTTTTAGTTTTATTTAAAGAATTGTAAGATTTATATTATAGATGTAAGTCTGGTTATTAGTTTTATACTATTGTGATGCGCTTTTGAATATTGTATAGAAAAGGCGCAATATAAGTAATAAATATTATTATTATTATTATTATTATTATTATTATTATTAATTGCCTGATTGGCAGGCTGACTGACCGGATGACTAGCTGACTGAATGACGGACATAGGAACTAACGAATGACGTACCTCAGGATAATGCACAAGACGAAACAGCATGGACACCACAACTTCTCTTTGTGTCTCCAAATCCTTGCCACTATCGCTCTTACCAACAGCAGTACGCAGTACAAATAAGTCATAAACTATTGGCTGTAAAGCTGGAATAGCTAGAAACGTACAGAAAACAATACAAATTCAAAGACGTAATAAAATGATTATATAATTGTCGAACAAGAAGAACAACATGTATGTCGAAATTCAGGTTTCCGGACTCCAGTGATAAAGGATCTGCAGTGCTCAGGTCAGTGAACACCGGAATAGCTTCTTTTTAACTCAGAGAGAAAGAGAGAGGAGAGAGAGAGAGTAACAGTGGCCTGTGCCAACAAAGAGCTCCAAACAACTCGCCATGTTTACCAAGTGAGCCAATGTGTTGATTTTACACCTTTGCTTCCAAACGTGTCCACATTGAAATTTTGAACACAAAAATTTCTGCCTTTTGGTTTTACGAACGTTAAAACTCTACAGCTTACATATAAACAGTTTTCATTCAAAGATCTTATCCGAGGACTCAAACATTATAGCGACACAAACTGTCTTTGAAGACCTGACTCTGAAATGGAGAAGTACTAGCGGTTGGGCCTGGGGAGAAGTCGTATCTCGAGCGACAATTCAAACACAAACCGCACGGCAGTTCTTTGCTATGATTGGCTAAGCTTTTGCTGAGTATTCAAGACAAAACACTTCTTGCACCTCTGTAGAGTTATACAAACATGACTTTGAACTTTGTCTCAATTTCAGTTATAAACTGGCCAATATAAAAATGACGGCAGGATTTGAATATACCAATAGCTTAAGAAGCTGAGGATTCCACGTATCTGCCTTATGTTTTTCAACCATACCGTGCGTTTGAGCTGGCTGCCCTCCTGCCATGATCCCATCACAAAGCTGGATTATTCTTGGCATCCCAACTATGGCTTTTGGCTCATTAAATTTGGGCTGAAAGCACTCGTATGACAGAAGAACAAGAAACTGAAAGATGTGAGGAAGAAACGTATCGCAGGATCTGTTTGGAAATAAGACAAAATAAAAGAAATACAAAGAAATTAACTTTACCGGGAAAAAAATTCAACTTTACGTTTGAATGTTCAGTTCTATTTATCGCAAAAATATATTAAAATAGCTGTATGTTTGTGAATTTAAATATACCCACATCCGGATTTTCAGCTCTTTTAAGTCACCACTCTGAAATTCCTTAAATTTTCCATTCACTGTTTTGAGAGAACTTGATCAGACATTTGTACCACAATTCCTAAGTTGATACATGTTCTGGTTACGCTGGCGTTGTAAGTCAACAATAAAAAAAATCAACTGCATAACTGAGATTTTGACAATCATGATAACTTCAGTTCAGTTTCAGTTTTAGCCAAGACAAAAGTAAATTTTCTGGCCATGATAAATCATCGTTACACAACGTAAGATACCATTTCATTTAAGGCAATAGACACATCTTTTATTTCCCGAATAAGCCAACAAAAAGGTTCAATATTTGCCACATTAAAGGGCCAAAAACATCTGAAGACTGTTTGTGTCTGCTTACTTTATCTGACCAGCATCGATGTATTCAAATTGCTTCTGAACGTAGCTGATGAACAACTGAAAATAAAAGGAAACACTGACAACACACATCGTTGAATAACTGTTTCTAACTTGGAAGTTGAGGTGTTCTTTTATGGGTTCTGTTTGCTATGTTGTGCACGGTGGTTCCGATATTTGAGTCCGTAAATGAAATTCCGAAGTATAGTTGTTCAAATATAACGTTGCCGAGTTCAAATGAGGTCATGCTGGCCAAGATAATGAACAAATTGTCATGCATTTGTGGCTGAAATCCTTAAATGAGACTATTAACGTGAGAGCGACTGAGCAACACAATTGCAATGCTGAACAAGGTAAGAAGTTATGAATAAGGTGTTCCTAAATTTTGGGATTGTGAACAAAAATCAATTCAAATGAAAGCTGTGATTAGAAGAATCATTTTCTGTGGTATTGCATCCTCGTCTGGAGCGCTTTTCAATCGAGTGCCGTAAAACCAAAACCAAAACCAAAGCAATTACTCTGACCAATCACAACGGACGTAAGCAACGTAACGAGTCATCAGAATACGAAGCAGTTGCATGTAGCTTGCGCAAAGCGCATGAAAATGCGCGCGAGCGTGCGTAGGAATCGCGATTGGTTTGGCTTTGCTTCTCATTGGTTGAAAACGTGGCACGAGTTTTCCTGGCCAATCACAGAGCGAAGCAATGCAAAACGAAAGCAAATGCAATTCGCTTTCGATGCTTACAGAATTGAAAGCCACTCCATCACTCTGTACAATGCAATGATGAAAACAAGTGAAGAGGTACTTTCCTATGGTATTATTTACTTCTCGATGTTTTGCACTGCGACCTTCAGCAGTTCTTCAAGTGCTAATTTTTGTGGGTGATTTTCCACTGACCTGATCTGCATCCAGTAGTGAGTAGTTGACCCTGAGTTTGATCAGCTGAGCCAACACACTCAGCACCTGTTGCTGTAGAACAACGCTACTGGACATGGTGTACTCCTTCAAGGCGCGAATCACAAGTGGCTCAAACCAGCGGATGAACGAATGAATGGGAGATTGCTGTAGCGGGGAACATAGTGACACAGAGAAACAAGGTAGACGTTTAGCTTGATATTATCCAGTGCAATTAAATTTCGAATATTAGCCATGGTTTTTCGCAAGCTCAAACAAGATTATGGTTTTTTTTTTCAGGGGAGAGCTGATTTAGGGGAAGGCTCATTATAACGAGGAGTTACACACACACACACACACACACACACACACACACACACACACACACACACACACACACACACACACACACACACACACACACACACACACACACACACACACACACACACACACATACTTATCCTATCCACGTCGGGGCTTTTCAGGGATAGTTTACATCACTGGCCGGGGGACTTGACCAGACTGCTAGTGCAGTTTACAATTAATGAAGTAACTAATGAGTGCCCCCGTAATGTAGATATCTAGGACAGACACTAGGGGTGGTCACAGCCAGAGTTTTGTTACGTCCCTAGTGGTTCTTTTACGTCCCACAGAATCAGATTAAGTGAAAGTACTGTGAGACGGGGCCTACGGTTTATCGTCCTTATCCGAGAAGACTAGAAAGTCTAACCATTTGCAGATGTCATTACAAAGGTAGCACTTTCTCCTCAATTATTTTTAAGACCCTGAGTGTTGGTCCGGCCGGGGTTAGAACCCGCGACCTCCCGCATGGTAGTCCGGTGCTCTACCACTGAGCTAACTTTTCACTTGAAAAACCGATCCTAGAGAAAGACCGACTAATGTTGCAAATTTCGTGGAAGCTGATGAATACTAGTATCTGATGGCACGTGCACTTTTTCAAATGTAAAATTCAAACAATCTGTAGAACGTACACCGAAAAAATCCTGAATAAAAATATGAAATGTTACCATTTTAATACGTAATTCCCATAATTTCGTTTGACTTTATCGTTTACAGTCCATACGTTTTGCTGACCAATCAATCAAGAGTTAACCTCCTTCACAGCCAGCTCTATTCTCCCCCCTGATTGGATACTCAAGACACACTGGGACTGGAATGTTCGGCTCGGTTCAGCAGACGTTGGTGGGGAAGGAGAATAGGACCGACACAAACAACGGCTGCGAAGGAGGCTAATCAAGAGTACGCTATGGAAGCAACAGTTTTTTACCTTGTCCAGTTTCACTGCTGGTCGAACAGTGGTTATTGCAGCTTTCTTCTTGAATTTTTTGATAAGTAATCCAATACCACTACGCAAAACAAAACAGATATACACAGAGGTGAACAAACACACACGAGCATAATAATTTTCGTGCACAGGAAGAGCAACAGAATTGTTATGTTGCAGACATCATAACTAAATAGATTTATGAGGAAAGCATGAGCCTTGGTATCGAGACAGAAAAAGAAAACTTCTCCCTCTAGAAACTTAGTACGTTTCTGAGAACAAAGTTTTTACCTCTGACTTGGATACACAAAGTATGTGGAACAAAACAGTAAAATCAAAACGTTCTTTCGCTAAATGAGAAACTGTTTTGTTGAAAACTTCTTCAAATCAGAAACACAGAGCACTTGAGGGGATGTCATTAAAGTGCTACTACGATCTGAAAATCATTTCTCTTTTTTCTTCAAATTTCGAAAGTGTGTTTGCTTAACACCCGAATCCGACAAATTTCAAGCTTTAATTTCAAGCAGAAGACTGTTTACTTTGAGTACAACTTTTTAGTTTAACGGTCCGCCATTACTCACGTTCAGAACCGACCGATTAAGCCTCGGAGAGCTGGATCCAGGATAAAATGACGTCATTTACTCACTGGTTTAAAATTGCAGTGTGTGAATGCAGCTTATTAAGTATGCAAAACACGAGTTTGAGAGTCTGAAAGCTCAAAATTCCCGTGCTGCATACTAAATCAGCCGGGTCTACACACACTGCATTCTTACTCTTGTGAGCTTTCTACGTCATTTTGTCCTCGATCCAGTTCTCTCTAGATTTTGAAGTTAGTAATGGCGGATCACTAAATAGAATTTTTCAGTCAAAATAAAACACTGAATTCTCCAAATTAAAGCTTGAAATTGCGCGCGTCGGTTGTTAAGCAAACACACTTTCTAAATTTGAAGAAAAAAGACGAGTGATTTTCTGATCATAGTAGCACTTTAAGCATCTGTTACGTTCTATGTGGTCATGGGCCCTTGCTGTTGTAGGTGATCACAACTGTTCTAGGTTCAACTTACAAAACAAGAAATCTGTATAAAAATATGTACCCAAAGGGTACATGTGTGGAATACTGTCCACAATCCATTGCAAACTTTGCAACTCGTTAGCATTAACTGGCTTACAACCAGATGACTTTAGTGTGGGATACCACAGGTGTCCCACACAAAACAGGAAATCACCAATACACGTCAAAATGCCGTAAGAGCACTTATATATAATGAGAGCAGAATGAGATGACAGTTAAGCTAAGGATGACAAGAATTCAGAAATTTAAAACACACCCCAGGGCTTCCACTTCCTTTGCTTTCTCTTTTCCTTCCTCTTTTGGTTTCAACTTGTCCAGTGTCTGTGTAATAAGAGTCAATGGATGAACAAAGCAGGAATGATAGAGCTGTTCATCCAGGGCCTGCAAGTGCTCCATTGGCGGAGGTAACGTAACACTGCTCTCAGCCAAACAGGGAGGGACCAGTGGGCTTTGAATCACCTCTGGATGACTCAGGGCATTGATGCCAAACATAGCACGTAAAAGCTGTAGAAATACAATGAAAAATAGTCAACAAGTTAGCTAAATAGATATTTTAATACCGTGACCTCTGACCATCTCTCAGGCACCAGTTGGAGACTGTACCGTCTTCTCAGTGCTTTTCTTCATGGTGGATAGCATAGCAAGAGTCTTACACAGCAAGGGCTGCATCCCACTTGGTGAACCCAGGGACAGTTAATAGCAACACAACGAGTCGGTGTTCCAGATAAGGGAGAAGTGTCAAGTTAAAAACACGAGAAAGCTGGCTTCCTGACAACCGGACACATTAAGTGACAAGGTTAAGATTTAGAAAAGACACATGCCCCGTAAAAATTGTCAGTGCCACAAAAACCTTGAAAGTTATCTGGGACACTTGACTGAAAGCATGTACGATGTCCCCTGCAGGAACATTTCGTGGCAGATGCATGTGCTCCTTTTTGTGACTGAAAACATTAGATCCGAACCGTTTATTGAGCACAAAATGGCACGCTATCAATGGCTCTCTTGTCCGGTCATCCTGTTGTCGGAGAATGCCACGTCGAATCAGAAGATCTATCAGCATTTTCTTCTTTCTTAAAACCTTGGAAAAATCAATGGAAGCTATGAAATATGCTAGTGATCATACCTGCTGAATACACAGGAAAGTCTTTCTGGCCGCCAGTTTCACACAGACTTGCAAGTAGCCAAGAATTTCTTCGACATGCTACAAGAAAAAAGGTATATTTCTTTACCATGAAACTCTACAAAGAGCTGCTTTCAGTGAAAAACACGTGCTTACAAGATAATACCTTTCCAATGTCTGCAAATGCAGTAACTTCAAGAAGAAGAGCCAATGCCTCCAATGTTGCAGTGAGGAACTGGCAAAACTTGTCCTGAGTTGGATCCACCAGGGTCACCTTTAAAACATGCATGATACAACAACTTTATGACCCAAAGAGAAGGGAGGGGAGGGAAGGGAAAGGAAAGGATTTAGGAAAGGTGTCCACCATGATCTCCTACACCACGTCCCGTTGAACAAGGCCTCTTTCTACTTGTTTGTTCAGTGCCACAAATTACAAATTCAGTATTGCACTTGTTGCTACCGAGCATTGTTGTTTTTTACAGAACTGCCTCTCACTTTTGTCTTTAAAACGTCATTGAGTGGTTACAAATTATGCTGAATAACCCAATCTGCTGTGTATACTTTGAGCAAACTCAACTGGGCCTTTTCTACTTGCTCATACTTGAGACAGACCAGCAGACGAATCAGGAACGTTTGACACCAGATTCGTTTTGGTGTTTACACACAAAACATGGATCCGGTATAAAAAGATCCCAGTTCTGTCACGAATCCGGAACGTTATGAATCCGGAATTCAAAGTGGAAACTTTGTATCCGAGACGTTTCATTCGTGAAAACGGTTTATCCACGAGTCCGGAAATTCTACATTCGCCCGCGATCCTTTTGGCTTGTGTTTACACAAGATGGCGGATTAATATCGTTCCGGATTCATAGCACCAATACCGGATTCGTCGATTCATTGTGAACAGAATCGTTTAAGTGTAAACATTCGCGAATCCGAATACTCCAAATTTGTTGAATCCGGAAACATTTCCCCTAGCGTAAACGTAGTCTTAAACTACCAAGCTTAACGTTCACCAAGTTTATTTCACCTTTACCTGATTGTTAGCATAAGCTCCTTTGATGATCTCATACAACTTCATGTAGTGCGGCAAATGATGAAATGTACCAATACTGCTCTTGGAGGGTGGGCTCTCACCGTCTGATGACTGTCCCACCCCTCCTTGGCTCTTGGAAGGTGAAGCAAGTTTATCTGTGCCAGCTTGATGTAGATCTGCCTCGGAGAGAGCCCGCTTGTTCTTGGTCAACAGTCTCTTTGGCACCGCTGTAGCATGACCTGACCCGTGGATGAGGAGGGAGGAGTCTGAGGAGCAGCCACGCCTGGAATGGCTGCCGACTGTTGTTTGTCTTTATGTTGACCAGGAAATGAAAGCTAAATGGAACGAAAGTGATTCCTTCATTAGCTAATAAAACAACACTACTTTCAAGTGTTTTAGCATCCAAATATTTTGTTATGGAAAGAAATACGAGCATGCTGTTTTTCCGACTACTACTACGTTTATGCAAGACTTGGAGGAAAGGCATAACCAAGGCCCACCACTA
>JAEMWC010000708.1:0-30000 GCA_016490735.1 Pachyseris speciosa
GTGTGAAGAGGCATTTTTTATCTTAATTTTTTATTATTATTTTATTATTATTATTCGGTTCTTTTAACCCTTTATTTAATTATTAATTCCAGTTTCTAGATTCCGTATTCCGGATTCCGGATTCCAGATTCTGGATTCCGGATTCCGGATTCCGGATTCCGGATTCCGGATTCCGGATTCCATGTTTTAGGTAAACCCTCTTGAAAGCCATTTTATGACATGTCACATGTGGACATGTGGACATGTGGACGTGTGGACATGTGGACATGTGGACGTGTGGACGTCTGGACATGTGGACGTGTGGACGTGTGGACGTGTGGACGTGTGGACATGTGGACGTGTGGACGTGTGGACGTGTGGACGTGTAGACGTGTGGGCGTGTGGACAAGTGGACGTGTGGACATGTGGACATGTGGACGTGTGGACGTGTGGACGTGTGGGCGACGCGAGTGGACGTGTGGGCGACGCGAGTGGACGAGTGGAACTGGACATGTGAACTTTGCATCGTGTGTAGGAGACAGTAGCATTGGTTGTGGATAGTGGTTATACGGGAACGTTTTGTTTGTTATGGTCCCGTAATTCATGTGCTTTACAATATGATTTGGCTAATTATGCCATGTTACAGAATGAATTTAGTGAAGAACTGATGACGTAGACTGTGATGGTTAACCTACAGAAGCAACCGGAAATTGAATACTTCTTTGGTCGTCCTGGTCCAAAGCAGGTATTGGGCTTAAAGGAAAAGGACGCAAGGTTGGAATGGGGGAGGGCTAGAGAATTCTACACCTCTGAAAACTTGAAAAGCATTGAAACTTAGAAGAACTTAGAGATGCCGGATAATGTCGCATGATGATGGGAGTACATCATAAGTACTATATGACAAAGTACTCAAAGTTGAGTCAAAAACAATAAAAAAAACTGGCTGCAGTGTCAAAGGTCACTCAGAATGCAAACGTTGTACATCATCAAATTAACGGCGCTTACTGAAACTCGACCGCGTTAATTAGCCATTAAAATAAATTATAGAGATTTGCATCAGGGAAAAAGTTGCGATGCGATTCAAGAATTATCGATTTATGCGCGTCGGACTACGCTCGGGGACACTAGAGTACCTTCTCGAGTTCCTCATGAGATAGGAAAGAGTCTCACCTCTATTAAGTTTCAGTTGCAATTGACAGCAGGGAATCAGAAGCAGGATTAGTGTCTTTTCGGTTAAGTGTGACTCATCACTACTTCCCTTCGCTACGGTGGATAATCAAGTGTCGATTATCAGTACAGCATGAATGACAAGACATAAAAAGTCAGGGTCTAAAATCGTTGCGTTCATCAACAAAACTATTTGTCCAGTAATACAAGCCATAATTTCTCCTAATTGTGCATTTTAAGCAGTAGTAAGTGATAACAGATCCAGCAAAGGATGTTTTAAGTGAAAACAAAAGATGCTGTGATGTTTCAAAATAAATCGCCAAGTGCTTTATTAGTGCTAATAATTGTACGCCATCTTCGTGCGGTGAAATCAACATCGTGGGAATCTACTTCTGATTGGCTCTGCTGCATTTTGCTTGCAAGAATTTTGTCATGTACTGCTGAGATAACTATCGCTACGAACTCAAGTTGTGACAAACAGTGCATCAGAAATGAAATAAATAATTAAAACTCTGCAAAAAAAAAAGAATAACCCACAGGAACCTAGTACTCATTACGGATCACAAAATGTTCTCGTTTTTATTGATTTTCATTTATTTCTTATTCCATGCAATTATTTGGGTTCTTGTCAGAGAAAAATATTCAATTTCCTCTTTATTATTATATTTTATTTGTATTTATATGGAATTTTTGTACTCGTTTGTATTTATATCATTTTTATTTCGTCTGTTTTTAATTTTTCCCATTTTTGCCATTTCCCATTTTTTCTTTTTGATGACTCCGCACTCCGCACTCACTCCGCACTCCGCACTCCGCACTCCGCACTCCGCACTCCTCGTTTTAGGAACAACCCTCGCCTTCCACCAATGTGTCCCGGGCTCGATTTCCGGACTCGGCGTCACAAGTGGGCTGAGTTTGTTGGTTCTCCACTCTGCTCTGAGAGGTTTTTCTCCGGGTACTCCGGTTTACCCCTCCCCACAAAAACCAACATTTGATTTGATTTGTTCCTTCTTTATTTAGAGTTCATTTGATGTAGTCTCCCAAATCAGTAGAGCATCTGTGCTCGGCTAGAAGGATTTGAGACTTTAATAAAGTGATTATTATTATATCATCATCATCATCATTATTATTATTATTATTATTATTATTATTATTTATTATTATTATTATTATTATTATTATTATTATTATTTTATTATTGAAGTTAAAGATATTGTGCATCAAATGGGAACTCGGAAAAAAAATCCGAGCCCCAGATGGGATTTGAACCCACGACCCTCCGTGATCTAGTCGGATGATTTCCGAGTTCCCATTTGATGCACAATATCTTTAACTTCTCTTATATTTACTCGCTTTGGTGAATATTATTATTATTATTATTATTATTATTATTATTATTATTATTATTATTATTTTATTATTGTTATTATTATTAACTATACCTCGATATAACGAACATTTTAGTTGTTTTTCCGCAAATTCGTTATAACGAAGTTTTCGATACTGTAACGAACCCCGATATAACGCATCAACTTCGTTAAATCGAGGTTCGTCAGTACTTCACATATACCTTATCTCTGATTATCTAATTTCCTTGGTCGATAGTAGGATAATTTTAAGACTCAATCAAATCCTCGTATAACCCTGTGACTTTTCACAGAAAGCGCAAACCTTTATCCCTATAAATATTATTGTTTATCGCTTAGCAAAGGACTGAATAACCTACCGCTGCATGTAGTCGAAGAAGAATCTTTTAAACTTTTTACAACTAGATTGAAGTCTTTCTTAATTTGTAAATATGCAAATAATACAAGACTAGTTATATTGTATTGTTGTAGTTTTTATTAATTTCTGGAAACGTTATATGGTTGACCTCGTGTTTCCTTTTCATGATGTATTTTTTATCTTTATTTTTTGTATTATTTAAGCATCGTGAATAAATTCGAATGTTATGTAAACTGTTATGGCTGCTGTAGTGTATTGATTATAGCAGCAAGGCTCGCGGATGTACTATTACTATTGCCCAGTAATACGGTAATAAAGATAAAGTGTAAGTACTGCATATTAAAATACTGTTACTAAGTACAAGTAGAATAATCATTGTACACTATAAAGATAATTGATCAGTGAATTAAGTCACTAGTTTTCTGGATGTTGCTGTAGTGTTTAAAACGTCGGTATGATAAAGTGCATGTGCCCCAAATTCTTTGATACTCGGGGTAAAACTTTCTTTTTCACAAAGGACCACGTCTCTGGGATTTTCTATGTTTTGTGCATGGCCAAGACTGTATATGTGCTGCAAGTGAAACTGATTATAAAAAAACTTCGTACAGAAAATCCTACAGGAACGAATAAGTCGGGAAAAAATAATATTAATATACGGCACGATGTAGAGGGTTGCGTGTTGTCATGGAATGCTTCCGGGCGTTTTAGGCGTCTTGGTGGGTGATTCTTGTCATTCCACGTCGTTCAGTCCTCTTGTTTGAATTTTTTGCTGAAGTTTTGTTCCAGACGGGTTTCCGTGTGTAATTTGCTCAGCATGGTTTGCTTACCCTTTACCCGGGGTCCAATGCCACTACTGTTGACGAGGAAATACGTTTCCACAGATTTTTTGGCCACAATTAAAGGGTGGTTTTTTTACTGGTTTTTCTTATCTGGCGTGACATTTTTCTTAGCTTTTGAGCCAACATATGTATATTTTATTTTTCAAGTGCCATTTGATGATTCAGTTAATGTTGCTACACTAGGTTACATTCTTCAACTATTCACTTTAAATGTCTAGTGTTAGTGAAGTCAGAATGAATCAATATACATTTAGCCTCCTTCGCAGCCGTTGTGTCGGTCCTATTCTCCCTCCCCTCCAACGTCTGCTGAACCGAGCTGGACATTCTATTCCCATTGTGTGAGTATCCAATCAGATGGGAAAATAGAACCGAAACAAACAACGGCTGCGAAGGAGGCTACAGGAACTTAAATTTAAAAGCCACGATGCGATTGGTCAGTTCCTGGAATGGAATTTTCGGCTCAGGCGGGCGTTACTCGAAACTCCCGAAAGCGTTTCGGACCCGAAAAACTATTTTGTGTGCATTAGGTTAATTACCAGAAATTCAATTTCTAATACTTTAAATAATCTTTCAGGAGAGTTTGGTACAAAATTGAGAAATACATTGGGCTAGTTTGCCCAAAAAGCTCGTACCAAGCGATATAAAACCGACTTGAAAAATACACCTCGGGCCCGAAATGTTTTCCGGAGTTTTGAGAAACACACGCCAGTTCAGCAGACGTTGGTGGGGAGGGAGAATAGTACCGACACAAACAACGGCTGCTAAGGAGACTAATATACATTCAGGTGTAGCATTTTTTCTACTTTTCTACATGGGCTAAAACTCGTTCCACTGGAGGTGTCGGTCCAGCTTCGTTAATTGAATAAAACGGGAATATAAAAGGTATGAAGATGAGAAAGAACATCGCAACCTTCAGTCTTTCCATCCGCAGAACACAAAGAATGAAGCGTAAAGTTCTTACTGTTGAGTTTATTTTACACATGTATAAAAATAATACCAACGAACGTCTTACGTGTGCGAACAATGTACTGAACAATTTTAAAACACTATACATACTGCATCGATATAAAACGCCTCTGGCTAGAATTAAAAAAAACATGAAATTCTGAAAAAACAAACCTCCGAGTTCTTCTAGAAAATTAAACTATACAGGCACTTCAGTTATTTTTATTAAAAGTCATAGAAAAATACCTCTTTAGAGTCCTTTTCACAAAAAAGCTTTACCGACTATAAAAATACAACAAATACCAGTTATTTAGTAGCCACCTTCGACCCCATTGTTGCGTCGGTCCTACTCTTCCTCCAAGAGAGGACCGAAACAAACAACAGCTGCGAAGAAGGCTAGTTATTTACCAAAATAAAAATATTTTACGTTTTTCATTAACCTTTTACACCTGACCAGAACCAAATTTCTCCAAACACTGTAACTACTTGTTGGAACGTGTAGGTCATGAGATTAAAGGACATGGTCACAAAATATGAAATGTCTCGATGTTGAAACAAATTCTCTCAATATTTGAGTAATGTGAGGAGAATATGGATTTTCATATTGAAGTTTAACTTGTACAAAAACTAGTTGCCTATCGGAGCATAACCCAGCATCTGAAGCATGAGGCTACTAAAGGTACTTCTTCTCTTCTCAACATGAGATGACAAGGAACTGACTACGAAAATATTATATTCTTGAGCAGCCCGCATTGGCGTCTATAATTTTTTTTTTTTTTTTTTTGGTGACTGGAACGTTTTAGGTACGAAAACTAAGAATGTACGATTTTTTCAGGCTGAGTTCCAGTCCACGTGTTTTCATACTTTTTTTTTTTAATTCGTATACATTTTCCCACCAATCTAATACCACACAGGTAAAGTATCTATTCCGGGAGAGTGGGTGCACAATAACGAAATTATGCGCTTATAATTCCAAGAAATCCTAAAGCCAGTCTTGTAAGACGCTGAACATAAACATCATAAGAAAATAAAATGCCAGTGAGGTTGAGCTAGATCTGAATAATAATAATAATAATAATAATAATAATAATAATAATAATAATAATAATAATAATAATAATAATAATAATAATAATAATAAAAACAACAACAACAATAGCACCTTGGGTTTGAAATCCCAGATTGGAGAGCTACAACCGCGGCCGAGATTCTTGAGACACTTATAATAAGTATACACCCCTCCAAAAACATCTGATCACGTGCTAACAGCATTGTCCTGGGGAGGGGAGACATAAGCATGGAGGTTAAGAAAAAAAGCATTTCATTGAAACCTGCAAAGTTTGCTGACGTCACTGTTTACATTTTGCCTCATTACAAACCAACGAACAAATGGACACCATGAGCTAAAAGAGCATGTCACTTTTGGTAACCGGTGTCAATATTACTTCGATACGTTGAATATTGTCAGAGATGGCTGGGTGACAAGAGTTGCCACCCAGCCATACATTCTTTGTAAAATATTGAAATTTTAAACGTCCAATTCTCAAGGCCCATTGGACATGTCATCCTCAAACTTTCGGCGAGCACTATGTTTGCCGAGCGCTTTCAGTTTTCTGGTGTGGATTTATCTGTAGCTTGTTTGCCATTTACGCTAATGTATCTAATGAAGCAAACCATGTCAACAAAGATCCTCCTATGGTAGGCACACATATATCACCCTCTTACAAACGCGTGTTTTGTGTGCGCGATTTAGCAGTATCCCTAGAAATTGTGGCAAGTGGAGCACCACATTACAAAAGCTTATTAAGCTATGGCTGTATAAAGGCAATTTGAAAAGTTACAATCTTTTAGCTTTTACCTAACACCGCCTCTGGGCGTCTCATGGACGAATTCTGGAGAAAATCGAGAAATACGTCATTCCAGCTTTTACTGGGTTATTGGCAAATAAATGCCTCCCACACAGGTCACCAAGCTCCTGAAGTGGGTATCCTGTGCATCAGTATAACTTATAAACATTTGTATGAGAATTACTGCCACGTCTGTGGAATTAGACTGTAAGAACTTTCAGCGTAACACAGCAGGCCATAGTTTGTACTCTTTTAAGCTCTTCAAATTCCATGACTTTCCATGACTTTTTCCGTGACCTTTTCTAGTTTTCCATGACCTTAAGTTTAGCTCTCAGGTAGAAACTTTTTAAATTTTTATCCTGTTTGACAGAAACTCGTCTTGATTTTATTTTACCCTTACTTTGACAACAGCAAATGATTAATCTACCATTTATAATTATAATTTTCCATGACCGACTACAAAATTCCATAACTTTCCAGGCCTGGAAAATGAATTCTTAAATTCCATGACTTTCCAGGTTTTCCATGACCCGTACGAACCCTGCAGGCATAAAAACAAACTCCGAACAAAAGTTAAAATCTTGGTTATACCAGCTATTATTATGGAAGTATCCCCATACCAGGAGCTTGAGATACCTGTGCTTCACAACGCCCAATTTTAACATTTGGCTACAAAATTGTCCCCTACCCTCCCCAACCCTGCAATATTTTTTATACTTTCGCTTTAGTCTCAAAAGTGACAACCCCTCGTCCCCAGCTGTACTGTAAGCAGGATTGGTGTACATCATTTCACCGCCAGCATAGCTCACTTGCTCAACACCGTCAAATCCAAACCCTATAGAAATTAGGAAAATACAGAGGTCATTAGCTAGGCGACCATACTCCTAGGGACTCTCAAGACCATACTGCGGCTTATCTTCTCTTGGCCTACGAGCAAGCTCTGCTATTTAGGTTTTGGATGGGAGCTATCTTGCGGAATTTATTCAAGGACAACCGGCGAGTGAATCGACCCGCGAGGCGCCTTTGGAGCGGACTATGGCGAAGCGTCTTGATCGCAAATTTAGATATGCAAATTGCTTTTTGGCCTCTTTTTCAAAGTTCAATTACAAAAGTTGTTCCCGATTTTCGCATTACTATTAAACATAGTCATGATTAAACAGAAATGTTCGTTTCTAATACATGAGAGATGAGCTCCGGTCTTCCAGTAACAAGAGTTATCATAAATCACTTTTCAAGAAAAAAATAATTGCATCATCATAATTAAAAGAGAAGCTGGATTGGGAACCGTTTTATCATTTAAAATTTGATATTGACGTTAATTATTTTATTTAAGACACCATTTCACACTGTCTTTAAGCCTTAACTTTGACAATAAAATGATGATAACAATGAATATGATGCTGACGCTGACAATGACGATGACGACTGTTTAGAACTTTTACGGCGGTTCAAAGGCTCTTTACAATTTACATTTTGTATTAAAAGGTGCGCAACATACTTTGGGGCTTGGGTTTTGCCGACTTCCTTTTCATATAAAACCACATGGCTCCCGCTCCTGCCACCAGACCCAGGATGGAAAACGGCACAGCGATGCCAATGTTCCTGTTCTTTATAGCTGAGTAGAGATCAATTACTCAGTGTTACCAACCGAACATTTTGAATCACAGCTGCACTTGTAGGTTAGTATTAGTGAAAAGAACCTCGCTAAATGTTTTCCACAAGCAAAAACATTGAGACACTAAACTAACAACTAAAACGCTGTTTTGCAAAAAGGAAAAGACAACAAAACTGCTGAGTCCCTTCACAGCTTTCCATTGTTGTTAGCCATTAGTTTCAAAGTAAAGAAAAGAAATATCGATCGCCAGGTGGAGAGGGGAGGGGGGAATTGTTGTGTATTACTGACCGCCGCCTGGTGGGCTTAGTTGGTAAGTGATCCGGACTGCTGAGCGGAAGGTGGTGGGTTCAAACCCCACATCAGACCACAGACCAGGGTCTCAAACTTTGCCTTAGTTCCGATGAAAAGACTTAGTTCGTAACGGAACCAACACACCAATGCCTGCTGGCCGCATGTTCTTATTGGGTGCGGAAAGAACTAAGCAGTAGTGGTAGTATTATTACGAAAACAAATGACCCAAAGGTGCAAAGTTGTTCTTGAACGGGATTCGAACCCATGCCCTTACAACACATCCACAGTTCAAATGTATCAGACATCAAATAAATACCCTCTTGAAGAAAAAAAGCAATAATGAAATGAATGCAGCAGACCGGCAGCGGTTACCTTTCTCCTTTTCTCTTCTCTCTTTCTCTCGCTCCAAAGCTTCAGCTAAGGAAATTGGAGACACGAATTATTATGAAGAATCAACACTGTAAAACAGGTGAAACCCACCCCAACCCCGCCAAATAAAGCGAACATGACAACGAGAAAGACAATGACGACGGCAAAATATAGCATCAATGATTATGAAGACGACAATTCCTTGAAATCTCAGACGCTGCGGTCTTCCTACCGATAACAAGCCCTAACAGCTTTACTGATACTAAGTGACATCTAGAATACTTTTTTAATCCAGTTTGAAGCGCAGAATTTCATCCAGTGATAAGCCTCATCCCACAAAAATAAGCCCTAATCGAGCCGTATATAAACGAACTAAAAGTTCATTTCAGTGTTTGTCATCAAATTTATGTATGTATGTAAATTTGAATAAACATGGCAAGTGGCGTATAAAATAAATAAATCTATCAATCAACTTTGTTTAACGAGGGTGACACTAAAAGTCTATGACTGACAAACCTGTGGCCCTCGAAATTCCGGATCGAATTGGAATTTGGAAATGTTGGTTTTTGAGGAGAGGGGAAAACCGGAGAACCCGGAGAAAATCCTCTCGGAGCAGAGTAGAGAACCAACAACAAACTCAACCCTCCCCTTGCGTAGGGCCACCAGAGAGGCATGACAAATAGAGGCTCTTGGGGACAGGTGGTAAGTGTGTGTATTTGGTGGTTAATCACGCCAGTATCTACAGATAGGAGCAGGCACTGATCATGGGAGATAACGATTTTCTTTGCTTTGGACTCGCACTCCCCACGCACACCCCACCCCCCTCCGCCCGTTAACCTTACCCTCCCCTCCCGGCATAATAAATATTATTCAAAAATAAAAACTCACTAATTACCTTGACGTCTTTGTAGTTCTGCCACCGTGGAATTTGTTTGGCATTTGTCACCTGTCAGAATGACATAAAGGCCAAGAGATCAGTAGGAGATTATGTGAAAATATAAGTTACAGTTGCTCATGCTGGCCAAGAGTCGCATTCCCGGAGTTGTTCTCATTTGGGAAGAATCCGTATTATTACTCTAGGCCTGTTGTTAACGCAATAACTGATTAGCTTAAGGAACAATACTTTTATGTTTAGCCCGCCCTTTTCGCACTCTGGGTCTTAACGATGCCAGTGAATTTACGTTTGGTCAAATAAAGTTGAAACTTTTTCCCTGGATTTATATGCTTGACTTCAAAGACCATATGTTTTCCTATGGAAGTCCTCCTTTGCACATTTGGGTATAACACTGGCTGATTCCAAAGAAACAGGCAACGAATACACCTTATTCGTATCCTCGGTAATGAGCTGGAACCAGCTTGCAGACGAGGCTTAAACGGGGGAATCTTTTCATATGTAAATACATTCCCCCGCAAGAGCCTCGACTTCACGCTAGATCCAGTTCAATACCGAGAGTACGAATGTGTTTTATTTCGGTAAAACTTGCTACAGGTTCCTTACGAAAGCCAGTATTACAAAACCGCTAACGGATACCTTCAAACCCCTCAAAACAGACACACAAGCTTCTCTGTGTCGCTTTGTTACAGTCACACGTTCCCATCTCACAGCCACAAACGTCGTCTTCTTTGATAACTAAAAGAAAGAACAAGAGTTAAACAAGCAACTACTTCAGCGACTAAGTCTGGTTCACAATTCACAGATAAACACAAACATAAGCACATTGTGTCAACACAAGCACAAGCACAAGCATGCGCAATGCTTCTGGGTTCTTAAACGTGTGCCTCTAAATGTTGCATCCCAAGCCTTCGTTCCGTACCGCGCAAGCGTGGACAAACGAGTGACTCTGGAAAAACCTGTTTGAGATTTTGGTTGGCTTTTTCAAACAATGCATTTTAATGACCAAAAGTAAAACGAACTTAAACATGACGCTGAATTCTAGCATCCGCAAGTGGGCTTAAACCTTGAAGGGGAAAGACCTTGCAAACTGTTTTTAAATCTTGATGCAATCACAACTAGTTATACTATGTGGAAGGTTAAGATGTGAGAACATTTAAAGTGCGCTTTAAACGACAACGCATTGCGCCTTTTAACACCTTTTTTTTTAAACCAAATCTTCAGTTTTTGTAGGCTGTTAAAGGTAAGAAATCTGGCCATCATCTGTCACACGACCGAGTCAGAAGGGGCGTGAGTCTATCCCTGATTTTATGTCACAAACTGATTTGCATCACAGTAAGTCTTTGTAAACATGCGTGCAAGGCAGTTTGTGACGTCAGATCAGGAATAGACCCACGCCCCTGCTGACTCGGTCGTGTACCAAATGATGCTTAGTCGGTTTTGAAGCCCATAAAAAAGTCCAAAACTGGGAATAAAAGCTACACGTTTTTGGAAAAGGTGAAAAGTTTTATATTAGCAGAAGAAAATTTAGCGGTTAGGTGCACTTTAACTTGTAAAAGAGAGAAACATACATTGATCACAGTTCTTGCCAGTCCACCACGTACAGCAGTCACACTCATAATCACCAAGTTTGTCGATACAACGTCCACCATGCTGACATGGCGAGGATTCACAGTCGTTAATATCTAATAAAGAAAACGTACAGTTTGCCAGCTAGAATCCAAGTTACAAAGTAAAAGCCTACCAGTTTGTTTACAGATCTCCATCTTATCTGCATGGTAAGGAAAAAACACTGAATTTGGGTTCAATCCAGGGATGAAATAATACAGATGACAGCTGCGCTGAACACTCTTTACCACACAGCACTGGAAGCTCGGAGGGTCATGGTTTTGATTCCTGTCAGTGACTCATATTTCCTTCTTTGTACTTGTTCAAAACATGTTGGATACTACACTTTTGAGAATGAATATATGAAGATCATATATTTGAACTGCGACTTACTGATTAAATATGTGACTGATCACCGCAGTTATGAACACTACTTAAGCACTAGTGAAAATAAAGCCTGAAAAAATTTCAGGCTTGAATTTTTTTTCAGGCTTTATTTTCACTTCTACTTAAGTAGTGTTCATATCTGCGATGATCAGTCACATATTTAATACTACACTTTTGTTAATTATATACACTAGTTATTATATAAGGGACAAGGAAATACTCGCAAACATTTGCTCAGTCAAGCGCTCAAGTGGTAAGGGCGCTCTATGTGAAGCCCATCGGCCCACCGACCAATCGACCGCCCGACTGCGTGACTGACCGACCGACTGATTGTTCTAATTTCACTTACTTGTGGTACATTCAGGTCCCGTGGTCCCTTTCGGGCAGACACAAGTGTAGCTGCCGAGAGTGTTGACACACTGTTCTCCTGCCCCACAGATGGCCTGCCCGGTCTGACATTCGTTAACGTCTGGAACGAACAAACAGGTGTGTACCAAAAATTAGGCTAGGCTATGAAAAAACTGATAAGGCCTGCACCATTAATTACAAGGAGCAAATACCGTAAAGGCTCTATTAAGCCCCTGGGAGGGGGGGGGGTTATTTAATTTCAGACCTACTCGGGACGGGGGTATTAGAAAGGGGGCATAATAGAGAGGGGGGGCTTATTTCAAATCTTAAACACGCCGTTTACGAACCACTGCAGTGAAGCTTTATTATTTAATAAAGAGCAGCAAACAGTATTATGTGCATGAGTGTATATCTGTTTACAAAATCTCATGACCCAAAGGTAGGGGGGGAGTTATTAGAGAGGGGGGGCTTGTTACAAAAACCGACTTCCAAACGGGAGCTTATTAGAGAGGGGGAGTTACAATACAATACAATACAATACAATACAATACAATACAACTTTATTAGTTCCGTCCACTAATGGTTTTTCAGAAACCATTACAAGGAGATGTATATAAGAAACAAAATACAGTACAGGTACTATAAAAAATCTAATAAAAGAGAATACATATATCACGCATCCTCAAAACTACCAGCGAATAAAAATACACATCATAAGATTTGCATTAATTTTCTAAAAATTCATAAAATGCACGATTCGTGATTTGTTTTTTAAAAGAATCTAAAGAGCTGATATCCCGAATGTTCTTAGGCAGGCTATTCCACAGCGACGTACCCCTGTATTGGTGAGGGGGTCTTAATAGAGACTTTACGGTATGAGAAAAATAAGTTGAATATCGCATGCAGTGTTTCCCTCTGAAAAATTAAAGTTTAAACACATTTTAATGACAAGTTTTCAAGAGTTAATCCATACCTATAAAAACGACTTGAAATGTTGCAACTTTCGAATAACAAATTTCAATGTTCTTGCTTTTGGTCCAGAAATACCCTTAAAGTGCATATGAAGCGAAATTTTTTATTAGCTTGTTCGAACGAGCTTTCAAAATGATGCAGAACGGCGTTTATTTTACTGTGATGGCACTCTTGGTTGCCGAGTTATTTAAGATTTTGATTTATGCAAATTAGAGGACTTTGTGACGTCACAAGGTGGACAAAAATGAAGTAAAATCACAAAATATGGAATATCTGTGCAAATACTAAGTCTACAGGGTTGAAACTTTGCAGGGTTGATGTGCTGCCAGAACTACATATTGTGATAGTAATGATGATGTCACCATAGCAACATACTCGTTACCAGAGCTCTACCTTTCCAAAAGATAAAATCAGAGTTTCCCTCCCCAAGAAGTGCTATTTGCTCTTGATGTTCATTCAGTGGGTGCGAGCAAATGTGGGCATTACACAGCACAAGTATAAGAAAGTGTGTTAGACTCTGGTGCAATAAATAAGGCATTTCTCATTTGGGAAGGTAGAGGTCTGGTAACAAGTATGTTGCTATGGTGACATCATAATTACTATCATAATGTGTAGTTCTGGCAGCACATCAACCCTGCAAAATTTCAACCCTGTAGACTTAGTATTTGCACAGATATTCCATATTTTGTGATTTTACTTCATTTTGTGTCCACCTTGTGATGTCACGAGTCCTGTAATTTGCATAAATCAAAATCTTGAATAACTCTGCAACCAAGAGTGCTATCACAATAAAATAAACTCTGTTCTTCATCATTTTGAAAGCTCGTTCGAACAAGCTAATGAAAAATTTCACTTCATATGCACTTTAAGAGCAGGACAAATGCATATTTTCAGTCCCAATGTCAATACGTTATTCTCAACACCAGAGAATTTGTTTAGACTTCATGACGTTTTTGTGACTAGTGCCTCGTAAGAGGCCTGGCCACTATGTTACGGCCTTTGAGTGTGGGAGAGTGTGTAAGTGGGAGTGTAATTCGGAGTATCTTCGTACATTTCCGTTCGGCAGGTGTTCGGAGATCAGGGTCAGCATCGCTCAGCGATACAGCAGGGTTGTAGCTTGCTGTCCGTTCGCGAGAATTCTTTCCACAGGACAAAATAAGAGTAGCATAAAGAATACAGATTGAAAGACTCTTGTTCGGTCGGTGAGATGTTATGCTTATGTTGAATATTAAAACTCCACTCGGAGTGTGCATTCGCTGTTAAAATTATTCTGGCAAACTTCATCCGATGATTATTTTACTTTATTCCGATGTATTTCTTTGCATTAGAAAACAGATGAGTGTTGTACTAAATGAGCGAAGATTCCAATAAAATCTCCGATCAGATAACGCTGGGTATTTGTATGATCTGTCTTTGGCATTCATATGTGTGCTGGGTGAGTGGGTGAGACGTTAAAACTTCTATTCACGCACGTAAACGAAGTGTTCTCGAATTCCAGCAAATAAGCCTGAAATCGGCGAGATGAAATTGGATGATAAACCGCAATAAAGCGACTGGATAAACTGCGAGCGGGTGCCAAAAATTTGCATAACACAAAAACAACACAATCGTTTATTTGCATATGGTGACGCAGCGCATAGTTTGTTCAAAATTACTTTGCTCGAAGCTGCGAAGTACAGCAGCTCAAAACGAAGACGGAATAAATGAGCTATATTTTTCAGAGGCTGTCGAAGATTCAAAATCTTTCGACCAAGAAATTCGTCAGAGGCGCATTTCACAGGAGATGATTCATATCTTTCTTTTTCGCCGCGTTACGCTTGATTGAACATATCACTTCACGACTGTTTTTTTTAATACCTTTCGGCCAGCATCGGATGCGTGAAAAGACATTTTGATGCTTCTTTTTGTAAGTGAATGAAAGCGAAAATGTTTACACAGCAACCACGAAGAGCCTATGAGTATAACAGTATTCCTTCTACGGGCGTCTGGATCATTCTCACATGCCGTCACTTAACGTTCGGAAATTAGATAAAATAGTTTTAATTTCCCAGCACACGAAACACAACAAGCCCGTCTTTTGGTACTAGACCAATGTGATCAACCTAAAAGTGATCGAAAGCTTTCTAAAATCAGATAAATAAACTTTTTAGCTAGAACGGATGAGAGTTATTTTGAAAGCGATGACTTTACTCACACCGGCAAAAAAATTTGTCTTTCCCGAGTAGATAACTCAGGGTGACTCCATCGGCTCGATCGGGTGAGAATTTTCTCTGAACGGAAGGTCGGTATTTAACGGATAGGTTTACTGCTATTTATTTATTTTTGGCTTCAAAAATAGGGTACGCATTATATACGGTTGCGCACTGTACACACGAGTAAATTTCGGGAAAAAAAATCTCTCATCAGATATCGCAATAATACGCGCTAGGTTGTAAACAGCTTGCCTTGCGTGACTCGAGTGACGAAGAAACAACTGACAATCGTTTCGTATCCCTTTCTCGTGAAAATGAAAAAGCTTCAGCACTAGCCACATGCAGTCAGTGACTGTCTATTTTTATCTTTGTTGATCAGTTCGTTTCTTTTCGTCACCAGCATATTCAACAAGTGGTGAAATTGTATGGAGAAAATAAATGTTGGTCACTATTGAAACTTAAAGTGCATGTGAAGCGAAATTTGTCATTAGCTTGTTCGAAAGAGCTTTCAAAATGATGAAGAATGGCATTTATTTTATTGTGATAGCACTCTTGGTTGCTGAGTTATTCAAGGTTTTTCATTTATGCAAATTAGAGGACTTGTGACGTCACAAGGTGGACACAAAATGAAGTAAAATCACAAAATATGGAATATCTGTGCAAATACTGAATCTACAGGGTTGAAAATTTTCAGGGTTGATGTCCTGCCAGAACTACATATTGTGATAGTGGTGATGATGTCACCATAGCAACATACTCGTTACCAGATCTCTACCTTTCCAAAGGATAAAATCAGTTTCCCTCCCCAAGAAGTGCTATTTGCTCTTGACGTTCATTCAGTGGGTGCGAGCAAATATGGACATTACACAGCAGAAGTATAAGAAAGTGTGTTAGACTCTGGAGCAATAAATAAGGCATTTCTCGTTTGGGAAGGTAGAGGTCTGGTAACAAGTATGTTGCTATGGTGACATCATAACCACCAGGGTTCGTACTCTTTGTTGGACTAAACTTTCAAGGACTTTTGAAGGACATTCCAGGGCACAAAACAAATTTTTCAAGCACTCCATGTAGCAAAAAAATGCCTTTAGAATGTGATACTAGACGATCGGGTTTAAGGGATAACTGCCAGATTTGTTCAAGTCTAAGTCTTTTCTAGTTCTTCCACTAAGTGGAAACAGTAAAGCAACAAATTTCAAGGTTTTTCAAGGACCCAATGTACTTTTCACTGACTTTCAAGGCCTTGAATTTTGATTTTCAAATTCAAGCACTTTCAAGGAATTTCAAGGTGCGTGCGAACCCTGAACCACTATTATAATGTGTAGTCCTGGCAGCACATCAACCCTGTAGACTTAGTATTTGCACAGATATTCCATATTTTGTGATTTTACTTCATTATATGTCCACCTTGTGACGTCACAAGTCCTCTAATTTGCATAAATGAAAAACCTTGAATAACTCGGCAACCAAGAGTGCTATCACAATAAAATAAACGCCGTTCTTCATCATTTTCAAAGCTCTTTCGAACAGGCTAGTGAAAAATTTCGCTTCATATGCACTTTAAAGGGTTAATTTCAACCAATGATTGGACATTTACAACCCAGTGGCTTTAATCATGAATTCTGAACACATCATGTGTAGAAATTCAAGCACCAACCTTGGCCCTGCTCGCATTTGTGTCCAAAAAACCCTGGCAGACATTTACAAGTGTAAGATCGTTCTCCATCTATACAGGTTCCTCCATTAAGACTAAGAAAAAACACGGGAAAAGTACAGGTTTTTAGGATAAATCAGGACAGAAATCAGAGAGCATTTTCGTTCACTTTGTTTACGTGCTTCTTGAACTCTAACTCATCAGTCAAGTTACTGCTGCGCTGCGCATGTCCAAGCCTAAAAGCGAATGGGCATTCTCGTCCTTCGAGTCTTTGCTCCGTACTGCGCAGGCTTGACGAAACGAGCGAGTCTTGAAAGATCCAATAGCTTGACGATTCTGATTGCCTTTTTTAAACAATTCAAATAAAGGGAAGTAAAACAGAACTCTTACAAACTCTTACGCGGAGCTGAATCCTTAGCATGCGCAGTTCAGCCGGAAGTCCGATATTTTTGGACTTCAAATCGGATCTTTCCAGGGCCGCTCGTTTCCTGACCACTGGCCAAGGGAAACGAAGACCCTGGGTACGAGGTTGGCGAATGGGCAGCTGGGGCTGGACTGGGGCCTATTCCGAACTTCAGCTCGAGTTTTGATTTCTAGCAGAACTACTACCAAACTGTTGGGCAAAATGTAGATACTTTTCTCTAATTTGCTCAAGGATAAATGCCGTTAAAAATTGACGAAACGAGCGACTCTCGAAAGATCCGATAGGTTGACAATTCTGATTGGCTTTTTTAAACAATTCAAATAAAACGGAAGTAAAACAGAACTCTTACAAACTCTTACACGGAGCTGTATCCTAAGCATATTTTCGGACTTCAAATCGGATCTTTCCAGGGTCCCTCGTTTCCTGACCACTGCCGTTAAAAAGGAGAAACTACAGAAAGAGTAAAAAACAAACAGCAAAATTCAAGGTTCGTGATCTTTTCTTCGGATTGGGTTTTGGTTTCTACAGATGGCCTTGATCCTAAAATTCAGCATAGACTTCAAAGTTGCCAGCCCTTTCATTACGAAATTAGTAATGAAGAAAGTTGATACCTTATAACATTTTAAGCGGCGCTCAAACTGTACTTACCACGAATCAGGGTGACAGTCGTTGATTCCTACAAAAGAATGAAAGGGCAAAGAGAGATATCACGTTTGATGAATGAAGTGGCAACCTGCGTGACAGGCGCTAGAAAGGGAAGGGGGAAAGGGGGCATGCATGAGGCGAGAGGAGAGAGTGCGGAGCGCGATGGAAGGGAGGGATAAGGAACCCTTTCTAGCGCCTTCCACGCAGACTAGCCAACTGGCAGCTGTGTATGGACAGGAGCCCATTACCCAGAGCGTGCAACTGCTATAAATTCATACAATAGCGTTTTCACAGGCACGTTTATTTTTAGACAAGTCTTTCCTGCTAAAACAACTGTTTCCACTGCCAGCCCAGTGTAAATAAAACCGATATAATATAAACAAAGAAGTCGAAGAAAAACGTTTCTTTCTTTGTACTTGGGAGGCAGTCTACCCCAAGATCAGATTCCTCAAAATTGGATACTTTTATTGTCTCCTCCTACAACACTCTCTTCACGTATTCTCATTTTTCAACAAGACATATCAACCACTTTCTCTAATAAACAATAAAAAAAATCGGTTTTGAATCATTTTATCGAGTACGCTCAGGTTGTTAACTTACGTGTTTCGCAGCTTTCTCCTGTAAAATCGATTTTACATTTACAAATAAATCCCCCAGGAAGGTTCAGACAATCCGCTTGGGCACCACAAGGTGAGTTTCGACACTCATTAATATCTAACAAACGAAAAGAAAATATAAGATTGAATTAAAGGGAAAGGAGAAATTCAAGACAACGATGCTTGATTCACTGATTTAGCCTCTGAAATCAATAACGTCTTCAAAAAATTCCTCTTTTTTCTATCCAAACATTTTTCCTACTATAGAAACTGTCTCTATTTCGTTTTTCTGTTTGTTTGTTTGCTTTCTATCCATCACATGACAGAAACAATGGTTTGAAAAAGTTCTGGAAGTTTCCACCTAAAAGTTCATGGGTTCCGTCATATTACTACCAGGGACGTGGACTTTTTCATACAATCAACTTAGTATCGGTATGGACACCACATCTTCGTTACTTCGTTCCTAAATACATTAATTTTTTTTTTATAAAAAAAGCTTGATCGCAAACAAGTCTTCAATTCACGGTTCCCACCTGTTTCACACCTTTCTCCTTGAAAACCCGGTTCACAGGAGCATGTGTAGTTATCAGCTACATCTGTGCAGTTGCCATTAAAACAAGGATTGGGATTCTCACACCACGAAGAATCTGAGAGAGAAAAAACACCCAAACAAAATAATGAATCCCGCAGTTGCCCTGTAAACAAGGGCCCAGTTGCTCGAAGCATGGTTAGCGCTAACCCGGGTTAACTGATACCATGACAACCTATAGGTTTTAATACATCTTAACCAATGGTTAGCGCTAACCATGCATCGAACAACTCAGCCAAGATCTTTCCGAGAAAGTCCTTTCTGTAATGTCTGAAATTTGAATGGAATTTGAAAGACTTCTCTGGAAATATTTCCTAAAAACACGAATTAACTGAAAAAGAAATTTTGAAACACATAGGAAACAACTGATAATTTTTAAATACTTCATGCTGTAATGCAAAAAAAGTTCATACCTTGATACGTCAATAAACAGGTAAAATTCTACGGGAACTTCTTAAGTCTCGCTGGTGACGTACAAAACATGTAACTTTCAAAAACTCCGTTCAGATTTCAAAAGGGTCACGCAAGACGTAGGTTGACTGTAAAGGTCACGTATGTTTATTCTCCTCTCTCCAAAACGTTTCCTGCGGGTAAGCCTCCGCCCATAAAACCATGTCAATTATGCTCTTTACGCGGCTTTCGTATTACAGAGAAATATTCAATTGAGCATCGAAAGTAAATTGCGTTTGCTGTGGTTTTGCATTGCTTCACTCTGTGATTGGCCTGAAAAATTCGCGCCACTATCACAACCAATGAGAAGCAAAACCAAAACCAATCGTGACTTGCTGCGCCGAGCGCCTTTGTTGTGATTGGCCAGAGTAATTGCTTTGGTTTTCGTTTTACGACAATCAATTGAAAACTGTTGTATTTACGTTCATTCTCTATTACAAATATGATGCCTAAATGCCGGCAATAAACACATTTACCAGGGGCCAGTTCCTGAAAGGTGTCATAACTCTAGTTACATGGATAAATTTGCCTTATTCCAGGAATACCTGTTGGAATAAGCCAGATTTATTCCTGGAACAGAGTTATTACACCTTTCAGGAACCGGCCCCATATAAATAAGCTCTTATCTGTAATGTTTAAGTCTGTTAGCTCAGTTGTAAGGAGAAATGACAACAGATACTAACTTGACTGACAGTATATCCCCTTCAGACCAGCGGGGCATTTGCACTCATATCCATTGAGTTTATCAACACATGTGGAACCAGACTGGCAGGAATTGTTACGACAGTCATCAATATCTGGTAAACAACAAACAAAATAACATTAAATTCACAGAAAGTCTGTGCTTGAAAGTTGTGCCATACCACTCAGTTAAATACAGGGGTTAAACCAGCACTAAGATCATTTTTTATCTCATTGATGAAGTAGTCTCAGTGAGGTGTTTTGAGATGCCGAATTAAGCAAATGTGTCGCTCTCCCCGCCGTTAGCACTCATTTTATAGCCAATTGAAAGGTGGGTACTATTGGAGCCAATCAAAACACAAGTTTTATCTTGTTGGTGGGACGATTTGCTTGTTTGCCCGTTCGAAAGCAGTGTCTTTGAATTTGTATTTTCTGCTGCCTTTCCTGATAAATACTGATGTCTTTTTCTCTATCTTCTTTTTATTCTAAAGTAGGTGGTAACCAACTGGAAAGCATTTCCTACTTTGGCCACCACACACATCCTGCATGCTATACCTTAGTCTTTGGTATTTTTGTAATCGCTAAGTGTAAAGTCTCGAGTATTTTTTTGCCATGTAATTGCTTTGCAAATAGCTTGAAATAAATTAACTGACTAAGAAATTGCTTTTACATCATGGTGATTTGCGAAGATGAGCCAAGAGATATTCAGCAACCCCACATTCGTGAAACGAAGACCATGTGATCATCAAGTGCCCTTTACTCGCCGGGCAGAGTTCTTCATGTCGAATTCGGACTGAAAAAAAAAAACGGTTGAAGTGGAGTTAAACGGTAACTATGCACAGGAATACTTACTTTCTGTGCAGTTGACACCAGTATAACCAGCAGCGCAGCCACAAAGATAACTGGCATTGAACGCCTGAACACACTGTCCGCCATTCGCACATGGATTCGGATTGCATTCATCAATGTCTGAAAATTAAATGAAAAAATCGTCACTACAGTAATGCCCGTTCTTCACTTAAAACAACTTGCGAGGAGACCACATCTCTCTAAGTTAGAGTTTCGCAAAATTACTTGCTATGATGAATGAAATAAGCTGGTGTGAGATAAAAAGTAGCTGTTATGATTCTGCAGTACTGGAAGGCTTTTTCCGAACCCTCAACCGGTTCACCACAACCTGTCCGACCCCGCTTATGTCACCTTGCGATACTGCGTCAAAAGGGCCGGACGGGTCATATGATTACACAATAGCTATCAATAACCAAAATAGTCCATTTTAAAATTGCATGGTTAGTGACCTGGCCTATGAATGGAAACAAACCTCACTGCTGTCAGGGGCACCTAACAACAAGTTTCGGTAGAATCTGTTCTGTGGAGGGTAATTCGCCTTCGGCTTTCGGCGTCAATTAAAGAGTGCACTCGGATTTTCGTAACTAAAACGTGGCGTAAAAGATTCGCAATTGGGAAATCATAGCCCCTTAGGTTTTCGGAAAGGTTGTAATTGCTGTTTTTGGCTGTCAAAAACGTTAACTAGCATTTTCGGAAAGAAAATTGTTGCCTAGAAAGTTCGTGGAAAGTTCATTTCAGCTTGCATTTTCTCAAAGGAAGATTTTGTTCCCTAACATTTTCGGGCAATTAAAATTTCAGCTAGGGAACCCGAACAGATGAACTTCAAACACCATAAGGTACTTAAAAATGACTTTCTACAGCTCTTGGTTGATTTGGCTCCTTGGGAGCCCCTGTGCTGTTCTCATGTAAATCATGTTGTTCTTATACTAACTAGTCCACGTTTGCATGAGAAAGACAAGAGAGGTTTGTATCAAAACAAGGTCATCTCCAGCCTCGCTTCCACTCAAAGGCCAGGTCACTGAGGCTATTAACGACTTACCAGTCTCGCACTCAGCCCCAGTCCACCCTCTGTCGCACTGGCAAGTGTAATTGGTAAGTCTATCAATACATGTCCCATGTTGCCCGCAATAACCGAACTCGACTTGACCTTCGGCGGCAAATATGTTATTTCTGGGATCGCAGTAGTCTATGTCTGAAAAAAAAAAAAAAAATTAAACGGGGATTTATCATCAGCGCCAGGTTTACGTGTATAACGTAAGAACAACAAAGTGTGGCATCAAGTACTTCAAGAATTCGAATACATCTAAATACACACACTAGCATCCTATGCAGACCTTCCAGTTGCGTGACAAGCCAAAAGATGGTCTGCGCAGGATGCAAAATGTACATCTACACGTAATGACACCGATAAACTGCCCGGGGGTCCATTTTTGTTTTTAACTTTTTCCAATAGTAGCTATATCTAATGGCCCAGCTCCCAGTGGTCTCCGTTAGCCCCCATCCCCCCTCCCGGGGATGGGAGTGGGGGATACTAAAAAACTTTAATATGGGGAGGCTCCGCCCCTAGGTCCGACCCCTTACCCTTTTATATACCATTTTTGACAGAAAAGGTACCCCTTTCGTATACTTTCCATTGAAAAATAGTACCCCTTTCGTATACCTAAAACAGGAAGTCTTCTTGTCACTCTCATGTAGCGTTCAATAAATTAAAACAGTACAGTTGTAAGTTATGTGTGTTCGAAATATTTTAATGAAAGGCCATTTTAAATACCTCAATGACAGATTTCCCCGCCCTTTCATATAATTCGAATGGTGAAATCCCTACCCTTTCATATACCTGAAGTGTGAAAAAGATACCCCTTTCGGGCGGACCCTCCCTGTATAGGCCATTATAGTGAGTACCCCTCCCCCCCCAAAAAAAAACACTCGACTTCTGAGTCGCTCATGTCCTCAGACACGTCGCAAAACATGCTTGTGCAGTACGAATTTACCTCGTGGAAATCCCAGTATGTACTTTCGGTATTTTCATTCTATGATTCCCTACTACAGTCAATACAAAGGCATACCAACATATGCATAGAAGTAAAGCATTGGCATGTCAACCTCGCCCACGTTGAATAATTATCAGCCGGTTATTTTTAGGCACCTTGTGGATAGGACCTCGGTGAATAGACCATTTTACAGTTCTTTGCTCGATACCCTCGCCTTTGATTGAATGCGAGGCTAGGGGTGACCTTGTTTTGATACAAACCTACCTGCTTTTCTTATGGACATTATGCTGAGTTAGCATAAGACAAACATGATTTAAGCCGGTTAAAGGCGAGCAAGTTTTCCTTGACAAGTGTCATTGACAATTTTATTTGCTCATATTTATGAACGACAAATTTTCTTTGACAAGTTTTGCCTTTACAAGTTTTATTTGCTTATGTGAACGAACGAACAAGTTTTCTTTGGCAAGTATTCACTGTAGCCAGCAACTCAATTACACAGCGGACAACATTTTATTTGACAAGTTTTCCTTGTCGACCCGTACAGACGAGCAAGTTCTGCAATGTGTCAAGTTTTTCCGTGACAAGTGCACTTGAGGTTTTGAACAAGTGCACTTGTCAAGGAAAAAATTGACAATTTTTTCTTTACACACCAGCAAATAAAGTTTGTCAAGTCAAAACTTGTCAAGGAAAACTTGCTCGTCTGTAACCGGCTTTACATAAGAAAAGTGGGTAGGTTTGTATCAAAACAAGGTCACCCCCAGCCTCGCTTTCACCAACAACTGTAAAATGGTCTATTTATCACGTAACCCCTCTTTCCCTAAAAATAACCCTAACAGAAAACTACATCTTTCATTTTATTAAACGTCTTGCATATGATACGCTCTTCTAATCCTGATTGCGCCAGTAAAGATTCCTTACCAGTTTCACAGAACATTCCTTTGAAGCCGCGAATGCAATCGCATCTGTATCGCAGGTCAGGCAGCATCTGGCACCTGCCATTATTATTACAAGGGCCCATCATGCATGGAGTGATTTCACAGCTCGAGCCATTGAACCCTGGTGGGCAAAGACAGCGCCGGTATCCTCGCTCATTCACGCACGTGCCACTGTTGTTGCAGCCCTGTTGTGCGCAGTAGTCTATGGGAATCTCACAGTGACGACCTGTAGTTCAGGAGAAGCGAGGGTTGAAATAAAAGTTGGCAGTGAATTCAAAATTTTCGGGCCTAGATGTACGTATCGGAAACCGTGCGACCCCAAAATCTGGGTGGTAAAAAAATTTGATGCCAGCGAGGGGTGGGAAAGTCAAGAAACCGTTACTGTGACAATTGACCCACCCTCCCTGCGGCATTGTTGTTTTAACTGGTCACGTGATCAGGTCCAACCAGGGTCTCTCTCTCGACGACAAGAGAGAAAAAGAGAGAGAGCCTGGGTTCAAGGTTGTAAAATTTGCCACGTTTGGCTGTGTTCACGCGCTGTTGCTATGGAAATTTATTAGGTACTCACTAAGCGCTACAACCACTATACTACTCTCGACAAGTCAGAAGAGTAATTCTAAGATGGCTAATTGTTTGATATGAGTTCGACAAACGTGTGATCTATAATCAGTTGGGGATCTAGTGCTATAGCCATGCGCTAATTTTACCCGGCATGACTGGAGCACGAGAAACAAACACGCACGTCGCCGAACATGCGCAGACTTCACAAATCGGCGACAAATGTCTGTGGTCCACAATCATACCAACCGTGGAGATGACGTCACAAAATGTTGGAAAACTAAAGTGGTGTCACTGCCATGTCACCGTGGAAGTCATTATCAGGAGTCCATCACTAGGAGGGTCCAACTCCTATACTAAAGCTCGGCATATTTACAGGCCGATTTTATGTTTCGTTTTTTTTCTCGCGAAAAAGGGTAACGAGTGCGGTAACCGCAACGAGTGCGCCACAAAACAGTAGGTTTAAACATAGTTAGTAGAGGTTTAAATGAGCGAAAACAAAGGCTCTGCACGTGCAGATACTTGTGATGTCATCGGAAATCCTGCGGGAGTCTGATATTCGCGAGAAATTCAATCTATTATTACAACCATTTTTAAATCACTGGTGATCCAGCTTACAATCTGATTGGCTCTCAACAGTGCAATTTACTCACTAATAATATACATGAAAAAAATTCTCGATTCTGATTGGCTAAGAGAATGCAGTTTTTAGGAAACACGATGCAGAAAAAAGGTAATTCAGTGCAAAAAAGAGGTAAACAACAGACAATTCTGATTGGTTAGTTAACAAAGGAACTGAATTTGAGCCAATCAAACGCAGCCTTTGAATGGCACGAAGTCTGAAGAGCTGTAAGCGACTCTGCGAGCGAAAACAATGGCTGGCTTTTTGAGCAGGTTTTCTTTCTTCGTGACCGCAATAACAGCAGAGAAGCTGCAAAAGAGCTCTAAAAAGGAGAAACGGCTGCGAAAAGCACTGTATTTTAGCTGTCTGTTTGGAGACAGTGGTGTCCAGAGAAGGGAATTATCAACGTCATTGGAATTACGAGTCCTTTGAATTCAACACTACACTGGAGTGACGCCGAGATTAATAAACAAACAAGGACAAACAAGGCGAAGATAACGAACTAGAAAGCCTGAAGGTAATGATTACAGCGCTTGATAGACACTTAGCAAACAAAGTAGCCTTATAGCTATAGCCTGTAATTGTTTAGCCAGTTTTTACAGCTAAAAACGCTTTAAAAACATTGAGAAAACTGTTGTTTTGATTCACCTTAGCTTCGTTGTGTTGCTTCTGCAAAGTTAAGAAGCTATCTCGCAATTTTTTTTATGTATATTATTAATAAGTAATCACAAGATTTTTCTCGTGCAATTTGGAATAAATAAGCACTTGTAAATTTTTCAAAGACCACAAATTGCCTTCGGACTCGTGCAATTTTGTGAGTCTTTGAAAACATTTACTCGTGCTTATTTATTCCAAATTGCACTCGATATTATGTGATTACCTATACAAATCGCACCATGTTTTTGCTCTAAATCGCAACCTGTTTTAACCCATCAAAATAAAAATGAATAACAAAAAATTGAAGAAAAAAATGTATGATTTCAAAATGGGTGTAATAAAGAGGTAATTGAACATCGTGTGGTGCAATATTTCGTCTGAAAACATACTTGTGATTTCAAATCGAACAAGCGCAAGTTTGAAATCACACGTATGATTTCAGACCAAATTGCACTCCATTAAGTTCAATTACCATTATAAATTAGACCGGTCTGTGAAAACGCTATGACAGGAGTACAGGGCAGTTGTACACTCCTAGTGCTGGGTTCAGTTCTGTCACTATGTAGTACTGCAATCCCCCGCGTCAAAGCGTACGGCAAAGCGTCTTGCAAAGAACTCACCCGTAAAACCCAGACTACAGTTGCAGATGTAATTCGCTATCTGGTCCACACATGTTGCGTTGTTAAGGCAGGTCGCCGATACACAGTCATTAGTATTGATACTGCAGAATTGCCCCTCAAAACCGTTGGAACAGTTGCATGAATACTGGGCAACGCCATCCACGCATGAGGCTCCATTCCGACACTGGTGACCTGAAAAAAGGTTTACATCAGTTTGACCACAGGAAACACTCGTTTGGACATTAAAACAAACCAAAAGCGGTAATAGATCAAGTAGGGTGAACAAATTCTGACATCAAAATAATTTAAAGGGAACCTCCACTCTTACAACAAATTGACTCTAAATTGTAGGTAATAATTACTAGATTTCAAATTTTGTTTTAAAACGTGGATATAACATTTAAGTGTTCAAAAAAATGGATATCATCATCGCCCATTTTCTTTGTTTGCAAACGAAGGGCGATGATGATATCCATTTTTTTGAACACTTAAATGTCATATCCACGTTTTAAAACAAAATTTGAAATCTAGTAATTATTACCTACAATTTAGCGTCAATTTGTTGTAAGAGTGGAGGTTCCCTTTAAACAAAACCTCAGCATTTTTGCGTGGGATGCTACAACACTATTGTTATCGGGTTGCAAGTCCGTTAATGCTAATGAGTTGCAAAGTTTGCAATGCATTGTAGACGATGAATCCTTCACATGCATCCTTTGGGTACCTTTTTTTAAGAAAAAAATTTGCGAGTCAAAATGTCTTTCTCCAGCGAAATATCTACTCTTGCCCAGCTAAAAGAGGTTTTTTCGGGTTTGCTCCACCAGATCCTTAAAATGGACTAAAGCTTAGGTGGGTACGATTGAAAGTGGTACACTGAACTTTATTTTGACAAAGATTGCTAAAACAAAAATAAATAAATGACCTTTATTTACCCTCGGCAGTATTCTTGTCATAACATAAAAGGTTAAGAACCCCAACTGGCCGAGTAAGAGCGGGAACTTGAACGCGGGACCACCGCATTGCAAGTCCAGCGCTCAGCTATCCTGCCTCCCTGTGATTGGGGTCGTGTATTTGTAAGAAATGCGAGCAAATATCATGACACCATGTCAGTATTTGTTTACAAGGAAATTAAGTTCATACGTTATCACCATTCGTTAAGTATAAACATATCAAACTTTTCACTTTGTTCAGGGAAGAAACTGCATCAAAATTAAGAGTGTTTCTCACATTCATACGGGGAGAACAAAGCTCTTTGTCTGACTCTAGACTGAATTCGATTTAGCCACAAACATAAAAACCGCTTAGAAAAGAAAAAGACACCTTAACCCATTGACTCCTATACCGGCCGAAACCGGCCGCACAAGACTGCCATGCTTCAAAACATTGCAACTTTCTCAATCGCACGAATATTGCCTTAACTGTCAGTTGTGTGCAAGAAATAGAATGTCCTTTAAATTTGGATATCCAATAAACGCAAGAAACGTAGCGATTTTTAACAAATATGGCCTTTTGAGTTTGGACAAGAACGAAACTGACCGTTGTTAACGTCAAAGACAAACGACGAATTGCCTTTCTTTTTTAATAAAATCATCATCGAAAAACCAAACTTCAACCATCACAAAAAAAATTCAGTACTTGTTCTAGCTTAGAAATGACTTTTTTTGTTCATATTCTTCTTCCGAGCGTAGATACAGCCTTCGGGTCTTTCCGCCATTTTCAACATCTTGACCACATTGCATGCTGGGAAATAACGAGAATTTTTGACAGCGCCCGTTCCTTTCCCCAATTCTTTCACATATAAACAGCCACTCCGGCCTACCGCAAAAAATTCCTGCTTGTGGTCATCTTCAGTGCTCACAAATTCCAAAATATGCGGCGGTAGGTCGAGAAATTCATCAATAGTCGAGTCCAAAAGGTACTAAGTGTCCGACCGGCCAAATTCCCAGTTCGTCGAGTAACAAGCCAAATTCAACAACAAAGTACATCACCTTGCTCGATTCTTTGAGAAAGTGGACTCTTTGCTACCGTCACGCTTAATGATGCTCATCAGGCAGCCACTAAAGATGAAAAATGGCTGTAAACTTAGCAAAAATCGCAAGCAAACCGAACTTGGGCCGTTCTTGTAGCTCCACGGATGAAAAATAGCTACGTCAGAATGACGTTTTCAGAAACCTTGAGCCTCCAGTGCCTTAGGACAGCACCACTTTTCCATGGTAGTTTCAAATAAAGAGTCACGAAATGCTATGGATCGTTTATAGGTGAAAAATCACTCCGAAAACGTAAAAACGGCTGGGAGTCAATGGGTTAACATATTGCAAAATTAAGTTGAAACCTATGTGCTTTAATTACTGAAATGAGCCAACCTTGGCAGTCATCTATATTCACATCACAAAGCCTTCCTGTGTATCCATTGTGACACAAACAAGTGAAGTTGTTGATCCCGTCTTTGCATACACCGTTGTTACACATTGATGGCGATGTACAATCGTTGATGTTAGTTTCACAATCTTTACCAGTGAAACCAACTGGACATGAGCACTAAAAGGCAAAGAGATGGAATATAATTTAAATCAAGAGATGTTGTTTGGAGAACGGAGAAACTATTGTTCCTATAGTACTGTGTTTTAGCCCATGTTTCTCGCTGGAAGTCATAGAGTACGGTCACACTATAATACCAAATCGATGTTTGTTCCAGCAACGAAACTGACCTGACATAGTATGAACATATCGCGATACAACTAAGAGTTGGCTCATGCACGGTTACTCACACTCTGACGGACAGCTTTTGTGCCAGAAAAGATCCGTAACTGGGTTTATATGGCTGCTAACGCCATAACTTATTCAAATTACACTCTGGGCACTCCAACAACCGATCCGGTGTTTCTCAAGAGATTCATCAGCACACTGGCGCAAAAAAAAAAAATGTGCTAAAATCGGAGTCGTACCTCAACGAAAAACAGACAAGAACTCACAGCCCACTAGCAGCACAACAGAGAACTACGAAGTTAGTTTGCTTGTTTTACTTGTAAAACTAATACGTACTACCAAGAACAAAACCTCGTTCCAATCTATTATTTTTCTTGAGCACTGAAAACAGCAACTCAGAGCTTTGCGCCTTTCATTCAGTATATTCTCCTTAATCTGACACTGCGACAGGTGCAGCGCAAAAGCAGCTACATTGTACCTTGTTCTGACTGTAGGAAAAAAATTTTTCAATTGGGATCTTACATTATAATCCCGGTGCAAATCATGGCAACTTCCACCGTTTTTACAAGGGCTAGTTTGACACTCATTCGTAGCATTGTTGCAAGTCTTCCCAAGATACCCCGCGGGGCAGTCACAGCGGAAGTTGTTCACCTCGTCATGACAGGTCCCTAAAGGTAAATAATAACATATTCAGGAAATTAGGTACTGCGGCCCGGAATATGGAATAGGGTACGCACATTATGAAAACGGAACATACTCTGAGCGGAAATGACGTGCGAACCAGCGCTCGGAATAGTCTGCACCGGGCATGTGAACCTGACTTCCGGTACCACGTCACTAGCGTGGCGGACCG
>JAEMWC010000708.1:35000-67500 GCA_016490735.1 Pachyseris speciosa
TATTACTAAACAATGTACCAATATATTGAACTGCGATGATCTGCGATGATCAGTCACATATTTAATCATTAATCCGCAGTTCAAATATATGATTTTCATATATTCATTCTCATATATTCACCACTCACAGGTAAATTACTAACCAACAAAACGACCAGCTCCCAGATGGCTTGTTAGCTCAGTCGGTAGAGCGCTGCACCGGTATCGCAGAGGGCGTGGGTTCGAATCCTGTACTTGTAAGCCTGAATTATTTTCAGGCTTTACTTTCACTACTGCTTAAGTACTGTTCATAACTGCGATGATCAGTCACATATTTAATCATTAATCTGCAGTTCAAATATATGATTTTCACATATTCATTCTCAAATAAATTAAAATGCCAGGTAAGGAATTCGAACAGATCAAACTCTTCTAGACAATGAAAACAACTCTTTAAACAGACTTCAAACACCACAAGGTACTTGAAAATGCCTTCCTACAGCTTTTGGTTGATTTGGCTTTTTGGGTTCCCCTGCCTGTTGTTAGCAGTCTACTACGTTTCTAACATGATAACTAATCTCTATGACAGATGCACGCAGTAGTGTTTGTATTCAAGAACAGTTTCAGGGTGATTCAACATTCACTCTTATCATACTCGATCCTCTGCCCTGAGCAAACTTCTACACACAAAGCTCTAGACTTTCAATTCAACTAAATTCGTTCTCAAATTGGAACAACTGTATGGAATGAGAATTATTGCCTTTAAAATTAACAAACCTTTCAAAACGTGACTTAAAAAAGAAAATAAAAAGAACTCTTTTTGACGTGTTAGATTTGGATGACTCTTATCTTGATATACGAACATCATTACTGTTTTTGTAATCATTATAGTCTTTCCCATGCTTACATATTCTATTTAATAGTAATAACATCTAATTCTGTTTCCTAGCAGTACTTTTAATTTTAGCCTATAATAACTTTTTATAATAACTGTTTTTGTTGTTGTTGTTGTTGCTGTTGTTTTAGAGATCTGCAAGGTATCATAATATTGACACAGCTTTGAGCAAAAAACGCCATAATCATACCATTTGCACAGTTATCACCAGTGTAGCCGGGTGGACAATCGCATCGATGCTGATCAGGGACAGTATTAATGCACGTTCCACCATTCAGACACAGTGACGTATCACGGCATTTATTACGGTCTGGAAGCAATCCAAAGTAGAAATGTTAGGATGGAAAAAAGGATATCAGCCTCTGAAGTGCATACAATAGCCTGTCGCAAGCTCCGAGATCTTTCAGGTGAGTGCGCGAGCACAAGCGAAGAAAATTTAGCAGTCCCCGCGCGATTTTCTTCCCTCATTCTTCGCTCGTTGTTTCGTGTTTCGCTCTTTGCTCACCCCAAACATCTGAGAGCCTAGAACAGGCTATGTATGCAATGGCACAATTTAAGATTTCCCTGAATCTTTTAAATGTGCGATTAAATAAATGAAAGCGGAGCCAGTTCACACATCGATTCGCCATGCTGATTTTAGCAAAATGCGAAGTTGTATGCATTTAAAGGAGCACTGTCACTAGGATTTTTTCTGTTTTTGGTGCCAAAATTACTGCCTTTCACCCGTTATCGTACAAAAATTGCTCCTACAGAATCAGCAAGATAAATTCCAATTAAATTTTAGCAGGGAGAGCTGACCATAATAAGTTTTTTGGATGATTTTTCAATGCAAAGCTTGAAATTTTGAAAAAACTGGCAAATTTCAATCCATTTCCATCCTCGTCAGGAGTTTATTATGTCAATGCAGTACTACAGTCTTTAGCAGCAAAGCAAGACCATTATTTTAAGGTTTGCACTGATGCATTGGCAGTTTTAAGCTTTTTAAAACGATAGTACAATAGCGTGACACTGCCCCTTTAAATAATAGACGTTTGAATTTCACGATTTTTACAAAGAGATGTATGGCGTGCAGACACTCTACCCACACCGGATATATACATTTCTTTTTAAAAATCGTAATTTTTGAATTATATTTCATCGAAAATTCACAAATTTGCTAATTTTGATAGAGCAATTTACCCGAGAACAAGGTTTTGATTTAATCTACAATGTGATGGTCAGTTCAGCCATTAATGGCCTCAACACTACAGAGGAACCTCAATTTAACGAAGTGCCAAGAGTCTAGGGAAACTGGTTCGTTCTATCGAGGTCCTTTTCCATACATTTTAAAAGGTCGGGCTGAAGAATATCGTTCGTCATATCGAGTACTTCGTTATATAGAGGTTCGTTAAAACGAAGTTCTTCTGTATTGTGTTAGCACAGCTTATCAACGGCTCAAAAGTTTTCCATGGTTTCAACATCTCAGTTCTGACACAATTTAAAAAGTTTTTGCAACAAATTTCTTGGCGCCAGTTGTAGCATGCATTTGCTCCAAATTCTGCCGGATCGGTGCATATATAAGAATGATTTTCAATTGAGTGCCGTAAAACCAAAACAGATGAAAGCAATTAAAACACTCTGACCAATCACAACAGACACAAGCAGTGCAATGAACCAATCAAAATTCAAAGCACACACTGGCAACCGGCGCCAAGCGCGGGAAAATGCTTGTGCACAAGACACGATTGCTTTTGGTTTCGCTAATCATTGGTTGAGAAAGTGGCGCGAGTTTTGTCAACCAATCACAGAGCGAAGTAAAGCAAAACCAAATCAAACGAAAATTTACACTCCACATTCAATTGAAAACCGCTCTACGCTGCATTTATTGTGATTGACCAGAGTACATTGTAATTTGTTGTTGCTGTTTTCACTTTGCTTTGGTTTTAAGACACTCAGCTGAAAAACTGTTAAAAGATGGTACACGAAAATTTGGTTTTATCAACTGAGTTGATAATGCAAATTGACCACCATAAAGAGATTCAAAAGCTGACATTTCGAGCGCTAGCCCTTCGTCAGAGCAAATCAAGGAATTATGGGTTGTGTAAGGTTTATATGCAGCACAATGGAGCTAATAACACTATTGGAGGGTACATGAATGGTAATGTGAAAACACAAGAATAAATTGGTTGAATGAAAAGCGTTCGCTAATACGGTGGGGTTTAAGAGTGCCAATTTGAAAGATCAACTTTTGTTCTAGATTGTTAAAAGATGGCCTTGTTTACCTTTATCACAGTTAGGACCTGTCCATTCTGGACGGCAAACACAATCATTTCCATCAACACAGTCGCCATGTTCTGTCATGAAAACAAAAAGAACCACAAATGCTGTCATTCTCAGTAACGATGAAACCACCATTATCCACTACATCCACTCCGCTCCAAGGAGGAGCTGGACTGCAAGTAGTCTCTTATAGATGGTTTCACGGTTATTGGCGCCATGTTAACTGTGGGGCAATGGCGACGAAAATTACAGTAAATGTATGGGAATTTGACCGACTTTGAACCGCTGTAACAGTGCTACAAAGAGGCAGATTTCCGCAGCGAAAATTTCCTTCAAAAGACATTTGTACTGAAATTATTTTCATGAAGAATAAAAGAAAAATTCAGGCTACAACGACCGTAAACGGTTTAAGATTTCATACAAACCTCTCTAATCAAAATTATGCAAATTACCGCAAATTTAGAAGCAACATGAGAAGATTTATAATTAGAAATCACGGACGTTGTACCTTCGTTAATGGCCTTATTTTCTGATGAATGAACGATATCAATAAAACCGTTAAAAGTAGTGGCAAATGTTGGAAATTTGCCTCTTTTTAACGGCGTTACAGCGGTTCAAAGTCGGTCAAAATCCCATACATTTACTGTAATTTTAGCTGCGTTTGCCCCACAGTTAATATGGTGCCAATAACCGTGGAACCATCTATTTCGGCGATGGATTGTGAGACGGGAGAAAATCACACGCACGCGAATGTCACGTCTCCTCCCAATTCGCGAAATTGGGTCTAAGTAGGAACATTAAGTCTAAGGAGGAGCAGAAGATGAACAGTCATGTAACTGTTGCTTACTGTAAGCAGCTGAGGTTTATACTGGGATGAGACTGGTTACCCATCAGCCAGCCACCAACCAACCCACAGATGTCCAGCAGATCAGACCACAACACCGGGAACGACTGTACATTCCCTACTCTTTGCAACCAGCGTGTGGGTTCTTTTACGAAGTTTTACACAAACGCGTGGAGGCGAAGGAGGCAAGGCTAGTGGCCTTAAACGTCACTGCCGGTCATTGCTCAATAAGACAATCATCTGAACTGTAGCAGATGCTGAGCACATTGCCAGCATGATCTTTCATCTTACCAATTATTTTAAGACCCTGGTTTGGTCTGAAGTTTGAACCTGCAAGCTTCCCTCAGCAGAGTCCGGCTCTCTTACCAACTGCGCAGCAGTTGAAATAGCCAGAAGTCCCTAGTAATAGTCTAGACTAATACCAAAGGTGAACCCTCAGAAAGAAAAATAACACACAGGGCCTGCCTTTAAAATGCTACACAATCGTTTTTAATCTAGTAGCATTTTAAACCACTAGCTTTGTAGTGTCAGTTTTGGTGGCTCGAATCATTTGGAAAAGAGGAAAAGGACCTTTCATTCCTATGAGAAACTTAAAATTGCAAGATTTTTAAGTAACATCATTAAAGATTTTTCAAAAAAGGCTTGTCCTGGGGGGGGGGGTACTCCCTTTAATGGGCTATATGGGGAGGCTCTGCCAGAAAGGGGTACCTTTTTCACGCTTTAGGTATATGAAATGGTAGGGATTTCACAAGTCTAAGTATATGAAAGGGTTGGGAAATCTGTCATTTAGGTACTTAAAAGAGCCTTTCATTAAAATATTTGGAACACATACCTTGTGACTGTACTTTTTTAATTTACTGAACTCTACATGAAAATGACAAGAAGACTTCCTGTTTTAGGTATACAAAAGGGGTACTACTTGTCAATGGAAGGTATACCAAAGGGGTTCCTTTTCTGTCTATAATGGTATATAAAAGGGTATGGGGTCAGACCTCAGGGCGGAGCCTCCCCGTATTAAAATTCTTTTAGTAACACCTCCCCCCCCCCCCCCCCCCCACCCCCCAGGTCTTGTCCTTCAGTTTTGATTCCTAGGCTACATGATCAAAGGTGAACCCGTATACAGATCAAAGACAAATCATACATTTTAAGAGGTACTAATGCTTACTACCCTCTCCGCCTTATCATTTCAGAAGACTCTATGTATTTTACCTGAACAACCTGCTCTTTTTATACATCTGTCGCAAAGTGATCCAGTCCAGCCACTTTGGCAACTGAAAGTGAAGTAAATAATATAAGAGTATTCTGGAAAAGGGGCGTGTATATATTAACAAACTCACTCTACTTTGGCATATAGACTGGAGATGTGTCAGAAATGAAGCTCTAAACTTATTTTGTGATTAGAAGGCTTAAGGATCCGAAGGATTAGCTTAAGACTAATTTGCCAAAAACTCAAGAAACAGAAACAAAAGGATCTGATTCATGGTTAATTTCGTTTGTTTTGAGTTGGTTACATTTTAGGCAAGTGTCATATGCTAATTTGCTAAATCCAGAGCACAACTTCATTTCTGACACCATAACCAGTCTGTATGCCAATGAAGAGCAAATTTAGAGAGATTTGGATTTTAAGGCTAAAAAGCGATATACGCCCCTTTTGCGGAATACCCTTATTGTGAACAGCAGTTAGTAATGACCAGTTAACATTAATACAGTTGAGGGAGGACTCAGGCCTTACCGATTTTCACCAAGATGTGAAGGTGCACATTCTGTATTTTAAAATCAGTTTGGGTACAACATCACCATAAACTGAACTCAACTTACGTGCATGTGCCAGGAGTCACACAAGAACCACGGTTTGGATCGCAACCATCCCTGCATATGGCTGAAATAAAAGGAGGGTGATAATAATAACCTTCATTATATCTCTCACTTTTAAGTACATGCGCAGTGATTGATCAATTTTGCGGCCGTATTCTAAAACAGTATGGCCTGCTTGACTTCAACTAGTTTTCTTTCCTGCAAGCCAGATTAACCTCAGAGATATAATACAGATCTTACTAACCTTGTTTTCTCTGTCCATACTGTAACTTACAGATCCTCGTTTTTTTAATGGAAAAAAACTCGGTTCGTAACTTACAGTACGGAACTCGAACTCAGTTAGCAAGAAGTATTTATTTTGTCATTGTATTATACACGTAAATTCAGCAGGGCTGCTTTTCAAGTACAGTCGAACCTCGATTATCTGGACTCCTCAATTATCCAGACTTGCTTAATTAGCTGGTGCCAATTTTTCATGAATATTAATTAGCCATATTTAAGGTCCACAGGAAACCTTTTTTTCCCTCAAATTGAATAATGAAACTCCAGTTCAAACTGAATTTGTTTCACTTCAAAACAAGAATCTGTATGCATTCTGAGCTCACACATGCTGTACTAATGCAATGCATTTTACTGAGCTCTGATTTGCTCAGATGTTTTTTGTTGCTAAGTGAAATTTCACGGTCCATTTGTTCGACCATTCAGTTTATTTTTGTCTCATTAATATTCATATTTTCAATTATCCGGACTCTCGATTATCCGGACTATTCAGCTCAGTTCCCATGAGTCTGGATAATTGAGGTTCGACTGTAGCCATAAGTAAAATACAATAGAAAGAGAAAAAAATGAGGAAAGGGTCTAAAAATTACCTAAGGTCTAACCAGCTAACTAATAACAAAACACTGGAATGGAAAATTAAACATTAATTTTGTTATTATGAGGTAAAGTCACTACGACACTTGGTAGCATCTGTTGACAAGCAATTCCAAGCTCAATTTTATATATCCACACATGAGATGAGGGTGATTAGAGCTGAGACTGAATATCTTCTCAAGTTCATAGCATCACTAAATCTTAAGCCGTGGCTACACGAATGATTTTTCGCTCGCGCCGGTGATTCGATTTTTTTTCAAAATTTGTCGCATCGCCAGCGCGCCAGGGTGGCTACACGAGTGACAAATTGAGGGCCACGCACTATACGGCCAACAATCTGTGCAATTTTGTCGCGAAAGTTTCAACTCTGGCGACTTTTTTCTTGCAATTTTTTTCAGCTGTTGCATCACCTGCGCGATGGTGGCTACACTTGCGATTTTCATCTCGGGCTGGCAACGCAACAAAATTTGAAAAAATTGCATCACCAGCGCGAGCAAAACATCGCTCGTGTAGCCTCGGCTTTACTGACAATTAGAAAATCTTGACTTGGGCCATAAGTCAATGGGAAAAAAACTTGGTCCATAACTTACAGTACAGACCTCAAACTCGGTTAGTAAGAAGTATTCATTTTGTCATTGTATTATACACATACATTCAGCAGGGCTACTTTTCAAGTACAGACGTTGAACCATGATTATCCAGACCTCGATTATCTGTAGTTGTAACTGTCTCTCTGTATAAGACCCTCGTTCTTAAGAGATACATACAGTGAGCAATCACCTATCAGGATTTTCTTCCCTGAGAATGCCCTGCAGTGTTCTTAAAACTTGCGGCATCCATCAGTTTAAATGTCATCAGTGTTTACATGTAGGTTTAGGCTTTTGTTTCTTTCAGATATGGACAAGCTTGTGAAATAACCATGCTGGAGTGGCTTTTCTGCAAGAGTATTTTGCCATCCCTTTGTGTTTCCTTTAAAGAGCTTTAAAATATGTCACTTACATACACACTGAATAATTATATATAAGTCATCTGAGTATAACTGAGTAACCTTACGTGCAGCACTGTCATTCCCCCATGCCAGTCAATTAATGCAATAAAGTTTTGCAGTCTACAGAACCATGGTCAAATCTACAAAATCTCACATAACTTTCTAAATATAATCAAATAAGATAAATAAATTTGTATGTAAAGTGGTTTAATTGCATTGGGTGATTCCAGAAAATATCCATACCCTACCACGGGTGGCATGAGCATTTTGACCCCCCCTTGCCCTCGGAAATTCCACAATGCTCATCCCCCCCTTGCCCTCCGAATTCCAAAATCGCTAACCTCCCCTCCCCTCCGGAATTTTCCATTTATGTTTCAGACCCTTTGGAATTCCTGTTTGACCACCTAAAACTTGTAACGAACAGAAAAATTGCACTTTTCCCCCTGCAAAATAATTCTGTTGACAATTTTCGGTCAGATGATCAAGCAACTCGAGTTTGTTAACCTTCGTACACCGTAGCTATTCCTTCTAAGCGTTATATTTAAGCTGCTTACCACTAAATAAAACTTTTTGTTTTCCATTCATTAACTTCATATTTTCAGGATATCTATCATATTGATACCGGTGGAAGCTGACAAAAGTAAAGTTCACGATCGTTGTGCAATCACCCGCCATATTGAAAATTTCGCTCATTGAGTAACTGCTGACCACTAGTTATGCAGCATACGTTTTACAAGCAAAATATACAAGCAAAATATGTACAACATATTTCTACAATAACCCTTAGGGATGAAAACAATGTGTCAAATGTATATGCTTACGCTGCATTTAAAACTTATTTTTGTGAATTCAAGACAGAAATGAATCTTTTACTTTGTCAAAGACAACAAGACATACTCCGGCGTGAGTACTTACATGACCGATAAACAGATGTTCGTATTGTCTTTATATTACAAGTTTTAGTTTGTTTTGCAATCGCATAATCCAGTCCAAATGTTGTGCTTGCACAAAACTGCAAATATTTGTCCCATAGTGAAAATAATGCCCACGATATTGATATTAGGACTTGACTATGACCAGGAGAGACATTTAGCGGACGTATTAAATTTCGAAATTTGTGCAGAACGGCCGTAAAATGAAATAAATTTGTTGACTGTAACATTAATGAAAATCACATCTTTCCTAGCCTTCCTTGTGCTAGACACCATCACAGTGGGCTAGATGCTTGCGCTCTATAAGGAAAACAACTGTTTGAATGCAAGTACAATATCCTGGAGATCATTTTACATGCGCCGAATCGAATTGACAAATTAAGTGCATGTAAAATGCGACGTCTAAATCAATTAAATGCGACACATTTTAATTCGATGCGAGTCAGTCGAATATGCGACTGAACTTCGACAGTTGATTTAAACGCCGCATTTTACATGTGCCGAATTGAATTGAAATTATGTTAAATAATTTATGTTTGCTCGAATGGGAATTTAAAACACGTCACTCGCACTCAGCAATTTTATTCCGCAAAACAATGCGACGTTTAAATCAAATCAGCCGAACGTATTCATTCGAGTCGACTAAAATTAGTATTTGATTCGGCGCATGAAAAATGCGACGTTTGAACCAGGCCTTAGCACTGATTAGCTCTTGATTTGCAAAATGCCATCTGCAATTGCCAGTGTAAGGCAAGGCTCGTATACTTTCGCCTTCCCTTTTTTTTACATCTTTGCGGTAAAGAATCCCTATAGTGTCATTGTCATCATCGCGCCACTGTATTTCTCCTTCATACCATCCAGGCTTAAACACCGTTCCATCCAGCTCCTTTTCTGTCCATAAGACCATCACCTTGCTTCCAACTGAAATGCTGTCGCCTTCCTTGCTGCTAAACGATTCTTTTATTTTCTGTGGAACTTTCGGCCGATACCGTTGTGAGGACATTGGATTGCCAAGAAGGCTACCTTTTTAACCAAGAGGAAATATCTCAGATTATCCACAGCAATTGCCAACTGTCCAGTTTAATAATCCCTTACGCCTTGGTTGATGACAACACATTCACATTTATTTTTGAAACACTAGAAAACTTAACCTATATTTGCGTGTGCGAGACCAGCGTTTCACAAGCTTGCGTGAATGAGATCAAAACCAGAAGGCCAAGTTTAGAGATTTGTTGGAATGTGAACCATACACCATAACGGTAAACATTTGAACTGGAAACAGTTTCAGTATACAGTAGATTGAGTTTTGTTATCGATCGTGAAATGTATGATGGAAATAAAAAAATGAATTAAAAGTTACTATTATCATGATTTTTTGAGGTATTGTAATCAAATCCCGACACTTAACCCTCTACCTCTCCCTGATTCTACCAGTTCTATTGGCAAATGGGCGTCTGGTTAAGGAGATGAACTCCTGGATAAATAGTTATTTAGAGGAAGAAAAGCTATTTAGAACTAAATGTTCAAAACACTTGGCTGCGCATAAACAGTTTTGAATGAAATAGCCCATCAAAAAGGCACACTGCAGTAATCCTGTAGCTCTTCCAGACCTCTATTTTCATTCGTCCGTATGGCCTGTAGCTTTCTTTGTTATCAGGGCTAGGAGCATTGTTTAGAACTGTTGTATCAGCTATTGTTTCGTTCACCAATCACAGACCGTGTCTGGAAAGCTACAAGCTTGCCGCACACCGGCGTGAAATACGGCGTTCTCTTTGGAAACGAGAGACTGGTACGAGCTTTTAGCATGCAACAACACATCGTCGGCAATCGGTAAAGCCGCGGCTACACGAGCGATTGTTTGCTTGCGATGGTGATGCGATTTTTTGGAAAATTGTCCCGTCGCCGGCGCGCGATGAAAATCACCCGTGTAGCCACCCTCGCACAGGTGATGCGACGGCTCAAAAAATCGCAGAAAAAGAATCGCGAAAAGTTAAACTCATTCAATTCCTCGCTATTGTTTTCTTGCGACTTTTTACCTGTTGCGTTGCCAGTTCAAGGGTGGCTACACTTGCGATTTTCATCGCGCGCTGGTGACGCGACAAAATTGAAAAAATCGCATCACCGGCGCGAGCGAAAAATCGCTCGTGTAGCCGCGGCTTAAGAAACACGGACTTGGTTATATTTATTTATCAATCGGCTAATTCATCAACTTTAAGGCCTCTTCGATGTGGAGCTTGCTGCACAACTCATCTGTATGACGCTTACTTCTGCCTCCTGCTTCTGTGGTCAGTTCGTGCTTGATTTACAAACTAGGAAAGTTAACAGGTAAGTGATTTCAAGCGAAGCTTTCGCCGTCTTCCCTCCAGAAATTTACTGAAGTCAGAGCTGTTAATTCCCCCCCATGCCTTTGGAATTCCAAACTGTGTTACCCCCCCTCTCCTCGGAATTCCAAGATGCCGCCCGTGGTATGGTATGGATATTTTCTGGAATCACCCATTTGTTTGTGAGAGTTCAAAACTCCAGTCTCCCTATGAATTAATTCCTTTTGATTGCATTGCAAATTAAAACTGCATTTTACACTGTATTTGTATTTTTATAATAATAGAAATAATGTATTGTACACAACCCCACATTAGCTTTCAGCTTTCATATTACTTATCGTGTATAAATAAAGGCAACCTACATGTACCTATACAGTACCTGTCTATTTATTTCTCACAATCTAATTGCAAGGTTACCTGGTTATACGGGTACACGTGCGAGTAAAGTGAAGTTCAGGCGAGTACTCACGTGTGAGACAATTAATTCCCCTCCAGCCAGCTAAACAGATTTTATTTCCTGTGGTATCATCACACCTGTAATGCCCATGGCTATCGTCGCGCCCAAGACAGTATGTGTTACAATCTGTTCCATAGTAATCAGCATCACAATAAACACGAACCAGTATTCTAGTACTGGATCGCCTGCCCGTCAACTACAAGGAAAGAAATACATGTATGTCAGGTAGAATCCCATATGAAATGTGCAGCACTGTCGTAGCATTGCAAAACAGCTTCAAGAAGCGCTCCAAAACCACTGTGAAGTGGCTGGCTGCAGCAGTCGCAAATTTTGGGTGCTAAACGCTGCCACAAGCAGCCGTTTAACAGCCTTGAACAGCGATTTGACAGCACCGTGAACATTCCACGAAATCACGATCAGCGCTGCATGAAGGCTGGAAATGGGCTTCAAATATGGCAAGAATGTGTTTACGAAATATCAATTTATGGTATATCAGAAGCGATAAGCAGCGCTTTTAGCAGCGGTGCGGAAAACTCACAAAATTGCGATCGATGCTGGAGGTTTTAATTAGTTTTCATCCATATTAGATATTTCCTCGCCCTGTAGAATCTTGGTTTGAAATCCATCTGCACCAGTGCCACTTTCCCGAAACCTTGTTCGTAGACATACGAGTATGGGAAGAGAGTCTGTTGTTTCCTCGTTGATCCATCTTCACGATTGCGAGCTCACACCGTCACCAACGCTCCAAATAATGTATTGCGATGATGACCCATTGAAGGAGAAACATTTTTTTTTGCTGCCGCAACAATGTTTCCTCGGGTAGCTAAATGGGAAAACATCGTGGAAACATGCACGAGCTCAAATTGTTGCCTCATCATTGTTGCCTCGTTTAGCCAGAACTTAAAATAAACACAGATTCGCGTAGTTCGAACAGGGCCTGATAGAATATTGGAAAACCACACAGATGTAAGAATGCAAAATAATATATAATAAGGTTCTAGTTGAAACAATGTACGGTACGTAGCTACCATGTGGAAACAGCAAATACTGAAATTTTATAACTCAAGTCATATCATCCTTTCCTTCTAGCTTTCATGCCCATCTTCCAGTAATAATGTTTGAGGTTAAGTAAAAAATTCCTTCATGCTCACCTACATGTAGATCAGTCTCGATCAGTCTGCCACTTCCCTTTCTTCGTAATCCGTAAAGTTATATGGGTGCAAGTTTCCTGGAAGTTATCTTTTCACTTTTAGCAAACATCCTATATGGCATCGTTCACATTTTGAAGTGACCACCAAAAAAAACATCATAACGCTGCTTGCTTCCACGGATAAACCCCAACAAAGATGCCAGAAAAAATCTCCTCTTTCACATCGCATATTGTTAATGTCATGGCAAAATTGAAGAGACACTCCTATACTTTTCATCCCTAAATTAAGGCACTCTACTTAAAATTTGCCCGCTTTCAGTTTTTAAAAACAGTAACGGTCGAGTTCGAATTGCCATTGTAACACGAGATGGTTGCAAAACAGCAACAATACACATGTTGTCTCAAACGTCCCAAGGGACTTGGACGTCACATTTCAAATCCGTGCTAAAGTAATTGAGACTTTTATATCCATTTTGCTTGGATTCTGTTTACTACTATTTTCTTTACCTCGATAAAGAATATTTATTGCGGATTACAGGGACCTGTTATACCGGTATTTTTCGAATGTGAAAAATTCCGTTTTATCTTGATCTGAAGGGCTGATATGACGGCTGTTGCATGAAATGAAATCCTAATGAAGTTCACCTGGTGGTGGACTTATCGTCCTGCTGTTGGATGGGAATAAAGCTAATGCCTGGCAGAGCTGCCGACTTTACGACCGAATGAGAATCTTTGTATTATTCCTTGCAAGGCCAGAAAGCGATCCAACTATATGGCAGAAATGTATATTGGTTTGTGTCATTTATTTGGATTGAGCCGGAGGGACTTGCATGGTGAGAAGAATATAATTATTTTCAAATTATAATCTAATCACAAATTTGATAGCTAAAGAAAATACAAAACTGTCGCGCCATTGACGCCATTACCATCGCACTGTTTCCTTTTCACTTTCATGCAATTTTCAGTCTCTGAGCAGTACACTTAGTTTGCAGCTTGTAGCAGCTGATTCACAGCCAATATATTCTCGCCAGCTGCAAAACCACTGCAAATCGCTGTCAAGCGCTTCGAAAGGCTGCAAAGTGGTTTTGCAGCCCGCTGCAGCTTAGCTTTGGCTGTTGGATAGCTTTCAAACTGCTGCATTTCAGCTGCAATATTATCCGCTGTACAGCCATTTTGCAGCACTTTTGAGGCGCTGCACAGTACTGCTCATTTCATACGGGATAATATGTTTACTAAATGAATCAAATGTTTTCATTACATGTTGTACATTTAAAATCAGCACCAGTGATAAAAATAACAAATCAACCTTATTTAAGGTTATAGGCCTGGGGAAGTTAGTAAAAATAATTAGGTACAAGCTAGACCAATAAGCTAGACTACCTATAGGTGGTTTGCAGCCAATCTCTAGAGACACAGATGACAATGACAATTGAAAATGAACAAATGCTGGTGGACGAACAAAAGGAGCTAATGAGAGATCTATTGTCTTCGTCCACCAGCATGGCGGCGATGGCGGCGATGATGTAACGTGCAAACCACCTATTTGAGCCTTGATGGTGCAAAAGTTAATGCTGAAGAAAATTTCAGACGAGATGATAGTATTTCATTGACAGAAATGTTTATGGACAGCAAAATTAAGTAAGAGAACAAGCAGTTTGAATCTTTTCTAATTGGAAATTATTAGTACAATTTATGTAATCACCCTTGATAAAGGATGGGTCATACAACTAGAAGAGAGACACTGAGTCTTTAGACCTGTATAGTACAATTTAAATAACTAATATAACCATTTTGCCAGTAATGGGGATTGGAGAGTGAAGTGGGAGAAGGTAAGGAGCTGAGTCCAGTGGATGCAAGTGGTACTCGTCATCTGTGATCAGAGATAGATACCTTAATTAACATGATGAAAAATTAAATTTCCAACTGAAGTCAAGTTTAGTCTCTAGTTTTCCCCTTTACATTATTTTTACCTAGACTGTAATGTTTACATGTTGTAGTTGTATCAAATGTTCATTTATTATTTTAAAAATTTTCTTAATTAATCTGTGTACAGTCTGGCTTGCCGCAATTAGCTCTTTGCTATTTGCAAGCCAGCCTACTAATAACTTAATTAAGTGTCCGATTTAAATAAATAAAGCTTGAAAACTTGAATCTTGAACTCAGTCAATTTTTGTGAAACAGGAGATAAAAGAGAAAATCCAATACTTCAATCCACCAGTGTACATGTCGCTGCCCCCACGAACCAAAGACTGACACTCAAAGGGTAGCACACTAAATACACAAACCATAAATTATTATAAAGTGGTCTTCTCACCGTTATACTTCTTGCATCAGCACTCTGAAAGTCTTTTTGTGCAGGTATGTTACCAATATTATATTTAATATGGTCCACTTGATCATCAGCATGACCAATGCCAAGGAAATTCCCACTGTCGTCATCCCACACATTCAACACAATCCCAAATGCTTCCTGCAAACAAAATCATTTTTAATAACAACCTTGTCTCCCATGGAGTCATTTTTAGGGGAGCCATATTTCCCCCTCCTTCCCACAGTGGGAAAGCAGGGGTCTCATTTAGATGCCGGAAACCGGAAAATGTCAGCAGCTAGTAGCTACTTTGCATATCAGTGCTGCCCAGGGCGGGGGGGGGGGGGGTACTCCGGATTTCAAGTGATCGAATGGAGCCAAAAGTCAAGACCCAAAAAAATCCCTAGGGCTTCCAGCAAAACCCAAAAAAATCCCTGGACCAAAAATTGTATAACATGTGCAATATGTAAAGCAACACCATAGTTAACTATTAAACAACAGCAAAACACATTTGTTTGTACTTTATTCACAGAACTATGCCAGGGCACTACTGATTCTTTTTAATACCCCAGAAAAATCCCTACTCAAATCAAGCTACCCAAACAATACTTCCCAAATTTTCGTACTTAAAAAAATCCTGGAATCGAAAATTTCAAACCCAAAAAAATCCTTCGATCATCCCCGTCCCTTGAAATCCCAAGTACCCCCCCCCCCACCCCACCCCATGGGCAGTGCTGCCCACTTTTGCCATTCCATCTCCTAATTCCAACCTGTTATTTGAAGGCTTTTAAAGTATTTGTTGAAATGGCAAGAAAAGTCAATTAATATATTGCCAATAAATATTTTGTCTCATATATGGCTGTTGGATGATTGTATGTCACATTTATTATAAGCAATATTAAGAACAATGCAGTTGACACTTGTCAAATGGCTAAGATGAACTGGTAAATAGTTATTAATAAGTAAGTTAAAGTAAGTAAGTAAGAAAGTAAGTTAACTCTTTATTTAAAGAGGGTAGCCATTAATAGCCAAAAGGCTAATAAACATGTGACCCTCATCCAATACATATACAGTTGTACTTACTAATACAAATATAAATAAATAAAAATAAGTACACTATACATTAAATGATGAAAAACAGAAGATCAATAAAAAGCTTTGGTTTCCAAAATGGTGGAAACTATTGTATTTTCAAGCTTCCAGATGTCAAAATTTCCTGGAGTAACCAGACCCCCCTAGACAAAGGGGTCACTACAACCATCTGCCTACTAGAAAATTTTTTGAAACCCTGGGAAAGAGAGGGAGGGCAAACAACAACAAAGTCATAAATTAAAAAACTCAATGTGCTTGTAACATGATGCTTCTTAATATTGTAAATGCATAAGGAAAGCGCTCTAATTCCAAAGAATGTGGGTGATTGTGGGGGGATATTCTTATAAAGCCATTGTCACTCTAATTTGTTTTGTTTTGTTTTATTAGCTTCGGCAGGGTCACTGCAACAGCGTGAAGCCAATTACTGCAGACCCAAGCGAGTAGGTTGGACACTAGGGGTGGTCACTGCCAGGATTTTGTTACGTACCTAGTGGTTCTTTAAGTCCCACATGATGATGATGAAGAGTTGTGAGACGGGGCCTACAGTTTATTGTCCTTATCCAAGAAGACTAGAAAGTCTAACCATTTGCAGGTGTCATTACAAAAGCAGCACTTTCTCCTCAAATGTTTAATGAGCCCGAATGTTGGTCTGGCTGGGGTTTGAACCCACGACCTCCTGCACGGTAGTCTGGTGCTCTACCAACTGAGCTAACCAGTCTATTCCACTATTTGTGTTCCTAGTGCTACGCGGCACAACATTCATATGTACCCTTACTTTCTCTTTGCCGCGATTCACCATCTAAAATCGTCCCCGACTTTCTCTGTGCGACCTTGTAGCTCAGTCGGCAGAGTAACGGTAGATCTAATCCGGAGGTCGTGGGTTCGATTCCCACCGAGGTCAAAAGATTTTTTCTTTGCCTCGTGTGGTTCCCTGTTTCCCTTCACTAGGGCTAACGCCCAGTGGGTTATTCATGGGTTTAAGTAGCACTTTAATTTACACTTCAGAGTTAATTCTCTATTCCACTACTAGTCTTGGACAAAAGCTCTCTTCACAGAGTATGGTTGGTAACACATGTTGAAATGATTGATAAACAAGCAGGACAGTTTTTTATCGAGTTTAAAACATAGGCACCGCCGAGTGTTTTTAGATAAAACATGAATTGCAAATTTATTGAATGTCTTCAAAAGCTTGACTGTACATCTATCCCTTTTAACTCACACTTAACCCTTTAACGTTTCTTTTATTTTGGATGATTCAGAGAGTCCTTGTTACGGAGCCATTTGGTAATGTTCAAATCGACAGAAAGTGCTTATAACTATATACCGTTTTTACGAACATAGAGAGCCCCTTCCATTAATAGTTGTTGGTGGATCGACAGTTGACTCCCTAGGGAGTTGTGATGTCAAATGTGTCGCAATTTTGAACCCTCAAACCGGACAAAACGAATGTTTTTGGTATGCTGTGGCTGGAGAATTGGAGCTGAGAGCGGTTCATGGGCAGGAACAGTAATGGCGCAATAGGTTCATGTCACTGACCAAACTTGGGTACAATTTGTTGTCTATTGTGTTTCTTAGGTGCATATGAACATTTCATGGTTTTCACAAGTATTCCCTCGTTTTCAACAACTTCGTGAGCACAAGGCTTACCCAAAGTTACAACGGAGCATTTCACTCAATTTATTTAAAGGGTTCTATTCAGGAAACAGCTTTATTTCAGGATGTGACTGGAGTTGTTGGTGTTGTAATACATTTAATTCTCTTTATACACCAAGCAAGGAAAGTTATCGTTCGCCGGCAAACGATAATTTGCATAAAAAATGTTAAAGGGTTAAAGTTGTCACTTAGATTTTGGGTTATTTTCGTCTAAAAACAATCTGACATAAAATTTATCTCTGTCTACATCAGATAATTATAAAGACACTCATTAAACACCATTTTTTAATTTTCTCTATATTAGCAGCAAGACTTAATTGTTATAAACATTGATTTTCATTTATGTTAGGATTGTCAAATTATGGAATGAGTTACCAGGTGATGTAGTAGAAGCTGATAGCTTTTAGCATTTTTAAATCTAAGCTCAAATTGTATTTAAATATTTGATTATGAAGATCTTGATTTATATTTCTCTTTTTTAAGGGAGTTTAATATTCATATAGGGTTAGCCTCTCAACTTCCTTTTCTAGAGGCATTTTTCTTTTTAGTTTAAAATTGTATAATTATATTATTATAGTTTGTTTCTGGAATAAATAAAGTGTGTATGTATGTAATTATTAATGCGTTTTTAATTAATATTATTGAAAAACTCACCGGCCACCTTCCATCAAAATGGTAAGTCAAAGGGTTCCTTAGGCCACCTGAACCCACCGTATGTCCATAACCAGGAAAAGAAAAACTGTCGTCTCCTAGAACATAAGTATCCCAATGCTTCCATGCATACGAGGACAAGGGGTATGGTCCAACATAAAGCTTGAAGAAGTTGTCACAGTCATTTGGGCACCAACCAAATGCTCCACAGCAATCACAGCAAGATCCTGCATAATCTTTGGAGCTTGGATTGTTGTAATCCAACAACTGAATAGACAGTGTTCCCTTGGCTCTGGCAGGCTGTGAAGAAATCAAAGTATAAAGAGCCCATCAATAAATTATTTTTTTACATGCAAACTTGGAGGCAACAGGTATTAGATCTCAGTGGCTGTGTCAAGTCAACGCCTGTGTCAGTTCAGATGACTTAATTCACTGAGAAATGATGTTAAGATGATGACCTGTGCAGACACTGCAGGTGATGGGCAAATCACCTGTCCCTAGAAAAGCCCCAAAGTTACAGAAACCAACAGTCACAGTGGCAGTAATGGCCCCAATGCTTAACCCCAGTGCAGAGAAACAGGTCTGGAGAGAATTAAGCAGTAGAGGCACCACATAGTAATGTAAGACTGGTTTACAGTGAGCTGGACATCACATCTGCAGGTCAATAGTTTAAAACCTTACACAGCCAGGACGTTACCTATATCACGGGATAGCCAGCATGAAGAGACTATGACTCTCACTAACTCATTTCCTCTGCAAGTATAATTGGCATTTACGATAACAGGAACACAAAATGGAACAAATTGTCTTGTCTGCAAGGTTACAAACTAGTGTTTTGCCAGGGGATCCAGGGGCATGCTCCCCCGGAAAATTTTGAAATTCTACTGTGACTCTTGTAGATGCATTTTCCAAGCAGTTTTAGACACAAAACAGCCTATGAGGACAGAATGTGTTCTCTTAAATAGAGTACTTTGCGTTAGAAACATCTGCCTACCACAGAGGCCCTACCAGGGGGGTTCCTGTGTCGCTTCTCTGAATTTTAAAGTCTCCTGTGTCGGTGTTTAAATCGCTAATTCTCGGCCTTGATTACACTGTTGGAATTTTGCCAGGGATGATGTCTCTTGTTGGGATTTCATTTTATGTGCTGTCCCTACTTTTTGGGCCATGTCGCTTTTTGGAATTTACCCTGGCAGGGCCTCACCACACAATCTGTTTACTTTGCTACTGAACATTCAAACTTGATGTATGCAAGTGGATTACAGCAATGTTGCAGCAAAATTGCAAGTTTATTTACTCTTTCGTGGACACTTGGCTCTTTAGCAAAAGCTTTATTTCAGAATTTACCAAAGGAACAGAAGCTGTCACAAATGGAAAAATTGCCGTTGGATGCAATGGCCAATGGCTGGTTTGAAAACACTGCAAACATTATGAAAATTCAAAGACCAGAACAGCCTTGAGCCACTGTAATTATACATATAAGTGGTTCACAATCAATCTTTCATAACATTCAAAAGATATGTACAAGGATTTTGTACACAAGAGATGGTAAACAGCTGCAGTCCACCCAGTATTAGCTTTGCTGAATTTCGGAATGAAGTCAATGATCGGTAGTGTCAAAAACAAAGCACTTGAACATGAAGACCAAAGCACAAAGCACCCCAAAACTCAAAAACGAAGCACTTACCGTAAAAGCTTTATTAAGCCCCCATCTCTATTACCCCCCTCTCTAATTAACTCCCCGTTTGGAAGTCGGTTTTTGTAATAAGCCCCCCATCTCTAATAATCTAATAAGCCCCCCCCCCCCCCCCCCCAATTAGGACACAAGATTTTGTAAAGTCGGCCTCCTATTCCCTCTTACGAAAGCCACTTTTTGTTCATGATTTTTCTCTGATAATTCATAGCTGCTTAACTTACCGAAGAAATGCATGTTAAGCTCGACTAAATTTGCATCTAGGCAATTGTTTAGCTGGGTAAAACTTTGAATATGTTCCTGTTTTAAATAATAATTTAACAAGTGATCTATCGCGATTGTTGTCAGTGATTTAGTCCGAAACAATGCATAAAACGCCACCCTTGAGTAAACACCGCATCGGACATGATCAATATTTCATAAATGCCGCAGCATTTAATGGAGTAAACACAGTAATAAAAAGCTTTTACAAAAGGAAAAAATCGCATGCAACAAATGAAGGAAATATCTTGCAACTGTCGCATAAAATTCATCCACAACAAAAGGCAAAGCATGACATGCATTATTCACGTGGAAAACCAGAAATGCCACTTATATAATTTTAATTCAGTCAGGGCAGCGGAAATGCATTTTCAACACCCCGCAGTTGAATAGTTTTGTGCAGCACTCTATCCGTTATCATGCTCGAGTCCTGACTAAATTTTCACCCTGATAAGTTCAATCAGTGCTTGATTAGGGGCTGTCTTAGTTTAACTTATCTCCGAGCAAAGGAGTCAGCCTTAAAAACCGAGTGCTTCGTTTTTCAACCTACCGGTAAGTGCTTCATTTTCGACCTAGGGTGCTTCGTTTTCAACCTAAGTGCTTCGTTTTTTACCAAAGTGCTTCGTTTTCTACTCAGGGTACTTTGTTTTCAACTCAGGGTGCATCGTTTTCAAGTTTTAGGGTGCTTTGTGGTTCGGTCTTCATTTTTGAGTGCTTCGTTTTCGATGCTACCATCAATGATCACAGAGCGATTTGATCTGCTTTTACACGTACATCAGAGTATCACTTTTTGGTCAGTTTCACAAGCCTTCTGTGAAGTCATTCTTAAGGGAGGCATATTCAGAAGAAAGTGAAATACAACACCTTCAAAAACAATTACACAGGAAGCTACATTTTTACCAGTTCCAATTAAAGCCATCTGGGCCAGGCAGATTGTTTTATCAATTAAGTTGACACATTAAGCTACAAGCTGGCTCCAAACAGTCTGACACTGGCAATTCATGCTTCTCCATACGTCACGGGTAAATCATATCTTAATCCCAACTACTATTGCTCTTTTCTGGGAAAACTCAACAAATAATGAAGACCAAGGGAACCGCAATTGTACACATAAAGAACTGACACAACCAAGCACACTTTTTTCTGAGTTTTCACTGTCAGGCAGCAAGAACTAGAAAAAAAACAATTTCTAATTAATATCGCTAATAATAATATCACTAATAATAATGACTAAGATTAGCTGGGCTAGCTGTGACTCTTTTACTTCCTCAAAGAAATTATTTTTTGGGGCTTTAACCTCTAGAAACATAAAAAGCCCTTGGGTCAAAAAAGTACTTTGAGCACTGCATTCTCTTGATCAAATTGAAATGACTTGATGTTCCATTATTAATGGCTTCCAGTCTTAAATAACTATATAATAATTATTACCCATAATTAAGTCTCTTGATCTATTTTTCTGGCTCATCAAGGTGTTGTCTACATGTATCATCAGGGCTCGGATCACATATTATTTTAATTTGTTAGTGCCAACTAACCGAGCACCTATTGAGAGGTCAAAGAATTCATTAAAATGCACATAAGGTGTGTAAAAAATAATTATATTTTCTGTTGGATAAAATTCTACACAGATCTCCCATAGATTTTATTGAACCTTCAATTAATGCAGTGCAAAAATATGGTCAAATTCAGAACTGCTTTTTCTTTATTATTATATAATAAGTGTTTTAGAACATGTGACAACATAAACAACATATTTATTTATATTGAAAGGCACATTTTAGACTTAATGTTCCATTATTAGTGGATTCCAGTCTTAAATAACTATATAATAATTACACACAAATTAAGTCTCTTGATCTATTTTCGGGCTCATGAAGCTGCTGTCTACATGTATCATCAGGGCTTGGATCACATATTATTTTAAATCCTTAGCGCCAATTAACCCAGCACCTCTTGAAAGATCAAAGAATTCATTAAAATGCACATTGGGTGTGAAAAAAATATATTTTCTGTTGGATAAAATTCTACACAGATCTCCCATGGAAATTATAGAGTTTTTAACAACAACATTGTAAAACGTAGTTAATGGAGCGTGACATGTTAAGTTTTTGTTCTACTGTCAGTCGTTAGTTTGTTAGCATTGCATAACACAAACAAGACATGAATGTACATTCATACTCTGGCTTTCGAGACATGAATGTACATTCATACTTTGGTAAATACAATGGCATTTCTGTATCTATGTTGCAATACTGTCTGCCACATATATATATCATTCGTTTTGTATGGCTTACATGTAAGTTATAACTACAGCTCTATTCATGTCTCGCTGACGATTGAATAAGCTTCTTGTATTCGATGGTACATTAATCGCCATTGGTTTAGTTCTAGACATCTGTCTATGTATAAAGTCCTGGCGCGGTCCAAAGTGCCATTCTCTGAGCTCTTTTAGCTACTGTAAGGAGTACCTTTACGTTAAAAACATTTTTATTCCCACCCTACCCTCCCTTTGGAGGTTGCTGTCATTGTTGTATTTAATAAAATAAAGTATTCTCTTTATCTGCCTTTATTCTTGTCCAATCCAGCACATGCCGGCGGAGTAGGCTCGTAGTGCTGGGGAGATAAGGAGGCTTGAGCTTGTTTTTACTGCCTACACTCTTTCCATTATAGCACGATGCTGGCCAGAGGTTCAGCTCATAGTGCCGTGGAGAGTTAGGCTTTTAGATCGCATTGATTTGCTTTTGTACCAGCCTACAATTTGTCCGATCCAGCGCCGGTCTTTAAGAGCGCTGGGGAGATAAGTTTAGGCTTTTAGTCACGCTACGAAGTCGTCTGTCACGTCGATTGCGGAGTGGTGTTCCCCCCATTATGCCAAACATTGTCTTTTGTTGTCTTGTTATTGTAGTCTCTATTAGTAGGAATACCTGTAGGAACTGTGACATTAATTTTTATTAGACTTTCAATTAATGCAGTAGAAATAATGGTCAAATTCAGAATTGCTTTTTACTTATTATTTATTAAGTGTTTCAGAACATGTGGCACCATAAACAACATATTTATTTATATATTGAAAGGTACACTTTTGACCTCTTGAAACATTAATTAAAAGCACCTGCTTACAAGACAACTTTGGAGTCTAGACTATCTAAACTTGGATATAAAGTCTTTCAATTTCCAAGGGGAGTACATGTATGTTGTGGTTCAATTTTGTCCTTGGTTAAAATTTTATTTTTCTTTGTTTTGTACTCATTATCATACATTACCATGCACAAGAACAAAAGAAAATAGATATTGAACCAAGGATAAAATTGAACTACAACATATAGAGATGCCAGTGATTCGAGATCAAACATTCACACACATAGCAGTATAACTTTACGCAGCAAAAAATAAATCTGAATTTGATCATTGCCCCAGCAGGAGATACAAATGAGGCCCAAAAGAGTTAAAGAATGTGTAATATTACATGCAAGAACTCCACGAAAACAAGCAACTAGTTTTCAAACAAGGAAATTTAAAATATGAATCAAACTCATCCAGCAGATGAAATTTCTTTGAGCTACACACTGTACACTATACATAATACAATTGATTTCATATGAAAGACTTGCCTCCATATGCATGAAATAAAAACCCTTAAAAATACTAATGGGACTGATCACTTCTTTAAATGCTATGACACGCGGAACTTTTAAACCAAGGTCTTGATAATTATTACTAATACACCTGGCTCAACTCCTATACTAATAGTACCTTGAAGAAGTAGCACAATGAATGGAACGTATGAAGTTTTTAAAGCTCTAGGAGAGGCTACCATAATGAAACAATTACCCAATTAAAACAAATACAGTCACAGGGAAGGTCACCAAGGGCAAACATAAATTTACCCATCCATAATCAACAAGAGGCTACAATTAGCCTAAACCCGGGCTTGTAAAAAACAGTATTGTATCACTAACTTAGTGCTAAACAAAAGAATAGAGGGAAGTCTGTCTTTCTTACATCGGACGCATTGTGTTTAGCTTGTGTTGGAGTCTATTTCTTTAGACCCCTATCAACATTTATTCCTCTAAAATACAGCTCAACCATTGAGAACAGTAATTATAACACTTGTAAAAAATATTTCTAAAAGAACAAGAAAAAGAGAAACAGAAAAATAAAGCCCGTGATATATACCACTAAAAAAGCTAAAAGACATCAAACCCGGGTTAGCTGTGTCACAGGCAAGAACAGTGACCTTTAGGCCACAGAGGTTTATCCTTTTGCAAGGTGATAAAAATAGTGTATTGATTCCAAAAAAAAAACTAAGCACACTTGTTTTCGCTTCGATGGATAATTGTTTGAGAAAGGAAACGCTTATCGAACGATGTAGGATTTTTTCGCATAAACGTTAATGGAGTACGTCTCGGTGAAATGTGAGTAGAAAATTAATTAGCAGAGTGAAACTGTTTACAAACACTTCTCCTTTGTCGTCTCATGTTATTATAATCGGCTCCAAAGCACAAGACCTAGAAAACTCAGACCCACCCCCCCAAACTGTAAAAACTCAAACCCCTCATAAACGGCGATAATTCATTTTGCCCACGTTTATTTCACTTTGAAAATTTGTATAGTTGTGAGGGGGTCTGAGTTTTCCAGTTTGGGGGAGGGGGGGTGGGGGCGGGGTCTGAGTATTCTAGGTCTCGTGCTCCGGAGCCGATTATAATAACGTGAAGTGTTTGTTATCTGCGATAAATAGACGGTGTAACATTTCAGCGCACTGAACGGCGATAATTTATTTTGTCCACGTTTATTTGACTTTGAAAATTTGTATAGTTTTGAGGGGGTCTGAGTTTTCCAGACTTGGGGGGGGGCTGAGTTTTCTAGGTGTGAGGTCTGAGTTTTCTAGGTCTGAGTTCTCCAGACACCCGATACGGGGAACACGGCGGCAATCCATCTGGAGTTAAATTTTGGTCATGTTAAAAGCTTTCTTCTCGCTGTTGAACTTGCAAACATTCGTATAGACACTTCTCTTAACATATTAGTTGTTCAGACTTCAAAGTCACCAGGTGAATCGACGTTTTCCAATACGTGACAACAGGCATCATTCTTGCTGTTGATATGAGATTTACACTTCCGAATCACTCGGCCGGGAAAGGTCAAACTCCCTTTGTCTGTAGTCTCTAATTTTTGGCGCTCCCCTCGCGTCGCGTCTCCTCGCAACTTCGCGCGCGCACGTGGCCCCAAAATCCGTCGCCAAAATTAGAGACTACTCGCAATCTCCTGAAGCAGTCCATCTGCCATTAAGTTTACTCATGTTAAAAGCTTTCTTCTCGCCGTTGAACTTGCAAACATTCGCATAGACACTTCTCTTAACATATTGTTTGTTCAGACTTCAAAAGCCACAAGATGAATCGACATTTTCCCGTACGTGACAACACGCATCACTGTTGTTAAAAATAGTTAGCGCTTGCGCAGAAACGCCGGAAGTGCCATTTGTGGATGATACTCGACGACGAAAAAGAATAATCGTCGGTAGTTTAAGACCCGGGCGCCGCGCGAGACGCGCGCAGCCCGGGTAATTAAATCATTTACAGTGATAATGCCGGGGCCAAACACATACCCAGCATAAGATCATGTCTACTGGAGCAAGTTGTACATACAATAACATCACGAAACTCTTCCTGGGATAGCATTCGACCCATATTGTACATTCATGTTTTTGATTTCATACCCGGTTTCATCAAAGAATGATTCAAAAACAGTTTCAACCCAGGACAAAATTGTCACTCATAAACAGCTTGCATTTAGCCTGACATTATATCCTGGTGCTAAAAGGAAAGGGGATAACAATCATCCCAGATTAGCCAAACAACCTGATGAAATCACCACAAGCCAATAGGGCATAAAGGGCGAGGAGGAAAAACCTCATTCAAACGGATACTTGATATATTTGAATGAAACCTCGAGATTACATAGTTCAAAATCATTTCTGCAGTATCAGACTCTGCTACAGTATAGGTGCCAAAAAACACACGAAACATTACAAAAACCAACAAATGTGATACAATCCCACTTGAAACACTCACAAGTGTGGTTGCTTTGAATCATACACACCAGTGGCCCACACCTTTAAGTCAAAACAGCTGTTTCTACACTTACCTATTGCATGCCGCTGTTTTTGCTGTTGTTACAAATCTCACTGAATAAATGTTCAAAATGGTCAGCAGTAAAATCAGCCACTTCATGTAACATCCTGTGATTTATGCACATGTACCTTCATATCCATCCCAGGTTAGCCATAATTATTATACCCATAGAAAAGATTTTTTCATATTCTCAACGTCTTCCACCCATTTAAACACTATTCAATGCATAATTGTTAGAAGCCCCTTAAATGACCTTCATGTCTGGAAACTGACCACAAAAAATACACAGTTAATTTTTCAGGGATCAGTTTACATGTCATCAATGGGGTGTTTTGTATTTACCCAAGACGGGTACAGTATATAAACAGTCTTGTATTTCACTTGATATTCTATTTTGCTATTAGGAAAATTAAGTTTATTTTGATAAAGTTTTACAGATTTGCATGGATATAAATCTGGTCTGCAATGTACTCTGATCTTCTCACCCTGCACTGTCCTCCATATCTTTAACAACAGTAGTTGAGTGAATGAAAAAATGTATCCCCCTTTTACACCATTTTGTTAAAAATACCATTTAATCTCGCTCCTAACTTTCCATCCTTCTACCCTCTCTTACAAAGAAAGCCGAGGCTAAAAAAAAAAACCAAAACAGGGCAGGGGAGGGGCAAACAGGGCATGAAATGGCTAAAAACCAGCTTAAAAACAATCTCATGTTACCTAATGTTTCTGCAAGCAATTTTACTTTCTGTTAAACCAATACCATTAAAAAATCACCCCTGCCAGGTTAATACACACATATACTTAAGCCCTTTAAAAGATAAACGGCAATAGTGTATTCTCCCTTGATCAGCTCAATGCAAAAGGAAGTTATGAGCCTGTCATGTCTGCAAGACTTAAAAGTCATGACCTCTTTGTCTCTTTGAAGAAACATTACACTAAAATAACTGCCAAATGCATCAATGCTCAATTATCCTACTTGAACAGTGCAAGACTATTTGGCGCCACATCAAAGAAAATGCTACATGTAGCCAACAGCTACAAAATTAACCTTTAATCTCCGAAAAGGGGATTAGTGATTGAGATCATGCCCAGCTGATACTAATCAGATTTAATATTTTCTTGTGATTTTACAAATTCTGCAGGCATTGACCCTTGTTCACGATTTTGTTTCTTTCGTATGTTATTTTGTTTTGTTAGATTATTAAGTAAGATTAAGATGTTTCAATTCAGGACTACAGTAGTACTGTAAACATTGGAGATATGTAATTTTCCCAATGTCTAACTACGAGGTAATGCATGTACCGGAGTGAAATACAGCACGTGTGTTTTTTAAATACGGATCATAATTCAACCGAAGCCACTTCTGCCTGCATTTTAACCGAACCGGAAATTTCACTTTTCTAGTCCGATAAGAGTGCATTTCAATTTCAGCCCAAATTATCAACAAATTGAGTTGAGAAATAAAGATAAATCCATTTCAGCATGTTACCCTATACCCTGGGTGCCAGAGGTTATTTTTTTCGTTTGAAGGAGGGAATTTACGCAGCGAAGCCGCAGCAACTAGGCGCGTTCTATTTTGGCTTTTCAGGGATATTATTTTTTTCAACGGGCCTCTGGTCAGCCAGGGTAGTTACCCTAGTACCCTGTCATTTAATTATTACGTACTTGTGAATATTTTTCAAGACTCAATTTGAAGTGTCAATCTCAACTTCATTCGATCAAGAAAGACATTGTATTCTGAACGTTCCGTTCGACAGCAATTTGAGAGCATCGGAGACTGTAGGAAATAGTGATTTAGCCGAAACACTGAGATTGCTGACATAACTTACCATTTCTATTTAAAACGCAAACAAACTAAGCGAAATCAATGAACGTTGGGTTAATCTACGTGTAAAATATTCTGCATAAGCTAATGTAAATAATAAGCTTACTGATTTTTAAGTCTATTTTCGAATTTGCCTGACTGCGTAATTTAAGTTGGTAGCAATTAACGCAGGAAATCACGGCCCGGACTTAACAATCGCCAGCACAACGTTTTAATTAAAGAATCAAGGAGTTCACCAACGGTTTAGCTTGGCACGATTATACCTGTAAAAATAGAGTCGACGTTAATCTCGCGAACTTGACGTGACGTTTGTACAATAGCGAGTCAATGAATCTTACAATTTCCAGAAACAGTTATTTATTAAAGATACTATCAGAGTAAAATAACTAGACTACTCCTAAAGATACATCAATATAACACAACATTTCTTTGAAGCCCTGGCTCAGGTGAATCGTGCAATGATCGACAAGAGCTGTTCACCACGAAATTCCAAGACAAAATGCGTCATCGCGCCAATCAGTTGAATTGACACAAAATCGAGCAATGGCGAGTTAAAGTTTAATAAAAGTTTTAAATAAATATTTAAAAACAAGTGATAAACTTACCTCCAGAAACGATAAAATCGTGACCAATACTAGTGTCGAACAAGCCAAGCAGGAAGAGCCCATAGTTAAAACTGACAGGCGATAAAGTTTGTTGTGTTGGTCCAACAACAACTTTCACCACATGCAACGCACGAATGAATGAAGCACTAAACACTTTCGTGAAGCGTTGGTTACCTCGGCTGTTCTTACACGCTACTTTGTTTTCTTTGCAATCCACGAATATAGGAGCGGAAGATAGACGATTGTAAACTCACCACATCTACGGCACAAACGGAAAATTTGCCGCAGCACTGATCTTAACAACGCACGTAGGTGGTCATTACCAATTAATTGCACCTGACTTGCCCCTGACCGATTGAAATGAAACACAGATGTTTTTCTGTCAGTTCCCTGAAGAGCAGCCTCTCAGCCAATCACGTGCATCTCAGATTTTTCCTAAAATGAGCTCCTAAAATGGCAATCGATAAAATTGTTTTTGTAAAGAATAATTGAATTCTGTTTTGTATAGCAAGTTTCAAAGGAAAATGCGTGGGCGTTGGGCGCGATCCACTCAACCAAAATTTCCGTGCGGAAAAAAAGTGGTCCACCTCGAAAGTTTGGCCTTATTTTCCGAGAGAAAGCAACATCAATACGGACACCTCTCTAAGGCGGACTCTCTTGCGATTTCCAAAAACAGTTATGTATTAAAGATAAGCTTCTATCAGAGTAAAATAACTAGATTACTCGCAAAGAAGCATCAATATAACACAAAATTTCTTTGAAGCCATGGCTCAGGTGAATCGTGCAATGATCGGCAAGAGCTGTTCTCCACGAAATTCCAACACAAAACTGCGTCAACGCGTCAATTAGTTGAATTGACGCAAAATCGATCAACAGTGAGTAAAGGTTTATATTTTATTTTTTTATGTTTAAATAAATATTTAAAAACAAGCGATAAACTTACCAACAGAAACGACAAAATCGTGACCAATACTAGTGTCGAACAAGCCCAGCAGGGAGAGCCCATAGTTAAAATTGACAGGCGATAAAGTTTGTTGTGTTGGTCCAACAACAACTTTCACCACATGCAACGCACGAATGAATGAAGCACTAAACACTTTCGTGAAGCGTTGGTTACCTCGGCTGCTCTTACACGCTACTTTGTCCTCTTTACAATCCACGAATATAGGAGCGGAAGAGAGACGATTATAAGCTCACCACATCTACGGTACAAACGGAAAATTCGCCGTAGCACTGATCTTAAGAACGCACGTAGGTGGTCATTACCAATTAATTGCACCTGACTTGCCCCTGACCGATTGAAATGAAACACAGATGTTTTTCTGTCAGCTCCCTGAAGAGCAGCCTCTCAGCCAATCACGTGCGGACAAAAGGGACACCTCAGATATTCCTAAAATGGCAATGGATAAAAAATTGTTTTTGTAAAGAATAATTGAATTCTGGGTGCTTACCATTTGTCAGAAAAATCCGGACGGAATGACCGTTGAATAATGGTAAGCGATTTTCCGAATTTACCGGCCAACCGGATGAGATTGGCGCTTATCATTTACTTCAAGGCGTTCCGTCATGCGCACTCACTCGTTCTGGGCAAAAGGACCTGGAAACGGAACGATTCGATCAAATGGTAAGCAAGCAATTTTCCAAAATTCCGTTCCGAACGGAAAAAGAGGACTACCCCTGGATGTTGTCCACAATTTCCGAAAAGATTTTCCGGAAAATTACCTTACCATTTGACTTCAAACCGAAATTTCCGGATTTTTCTGACAAATGGTAAGCACCCTCTGTTTTGAATCGGGCAAGTTTCAAAGGAAAATGCGGGAGCATTGGGCGCGATCCACTCAACCAAAATTTCCGTGCGGAAAAAAGAGGTCCACCTCGAAAGGTTGGCCTTATTTTCCGAGAGAAAGCAACGCATCAATACGGACACCTCTCTAAGGCGGACAACTTTGCCTGGCCTCGATTGAATTGTCCCATACTATTCTCTGTAACGAAACTCCCTCTAAGGCAAACACCTAAGAGCTGGACACTAAGAGCTGGGGCCCGTTTCTCGAAAGTTCCGGTAACGGGCCCGAAACCGTATTTTGAAATCAAAATCTCGAGAAAAGTAGGGTGTGTTCTGATCTCTAAAGAAGGCCATGTTTTTCTTTAGCTGTTTACTTTACTGTATAATTTTAAAAACTTTTGAAACTCCCATCTGAAATGGAAACAAAACAGCTTAACGGTCCCGGTAATTACCGGGAGCTTCAAGGAACGGGCCCTTCGTCCAGAAATTGTCTTTAATTTTTTTATGATTCTTAGCCTTAGTAGCCTCGTTGGCATGTGCAAAATTCAATGGAATTTTTACTTCAAAGTGAGCCTAAGTAAGGCCAATTAATATATATAAAAAGAATAATAAACCGTCCGCCATCGTGGTAAAGGTCTATATTTAAAACCAATATTTCGGGCGGCACAGCCTTCCTTCGTCAGGGTGTTACAGAGCGGTATGGCCTCAGGGTAAAACAACGTTACAATATAAAATAAGTCGTTGATACAATATAACGCAAAATGAAAAACGTTACAATTTCAAAATTCGAAAAATACACAGTTAAATGATACCACGAAAACAAAAGAAAAGGTATTACATTTCTTTTTTTCTATCTATTCCTGCGGGTTCAAGTGTTTGACCTCTATCAGTAAAGCCGCTGTTACCCGTTGAAACTTTTAGCTGAAACTTGTGTGCAACGGCGCTGCGAAACAAGTTTCAGCAGGCGTTGCACCGTGTAACATGGTCGGTTTCGTGCAAATTTTTCGAACTTCAGGGGCGTAACGTGAGATTTTGAAGGTGTACGCACGGCGCGGAAATTTGGAACTAGGGGGTCTGGGGGCATGCTACCCCAGAAAATTTTGAAATTTAGGGTTTCGGAAATGCCATTTCCAACTATTTCCGCGGAACCTTTTTTATAAATAAATGCGACGGAAAATGCGGTAGTTAGTTGTTTATTTTACCCATCTCTAGAGTTTTCGGTAGCCTACAACAAAAAAGGGGGTAAAACAATGGTAAAAACAGGGGTTTTACAAGCAAAGGGCAAGACGTCTACCCTTCAGACGGGCGAACTCTGTTATAACATCATCAATGTCAACGTCCTTGTGCTTGTAAATGTGCAAAATTGCTAAAGAGCTCAATCTCCCTTCTGTCATGGTACTTCGTAAGGGCATTTTCAATCTCTTCATAAATAACCCGGGACAGGGGATTGGGGAAAGGCAAGGACAGCAGAGGGTAGAGTTTTTTTCTTTCGTTTCACTCCGCCATTACGTTACAACAACAATAACAACTGTATTAGCTCTTATATTTAGAAACGAAGACATTAATATCAAACAAAAATTAAAGCTTAAAGGGTGTTGGCCTCCTAAAATAACTAGAGAGTTAACAAGTCTAGGGAGCCAAATAACGTTTCTTGTCGTTTATGGATTAATGAAAAGGTACTGGAAAAACAAACACACACGCCAGTATAATTCGAAATTTAAAAATCGGTCCTATTTTATGGTAACTTTGACAAATGCTATAAGGGAATAAAAACTGAAATTTTTTCCAGATTTCAGCTGAACGCACGGGCGTACGTGCGTATATATGGACGCTACGCCCCTGAACTTCCGTTGCGAGACAGGCCGTTCACGAAAAGTAAAATCGGTTTCTACTTCTGCAACGGTCGCAATGATTGCAATGGTGATAAAAGCAAGACTTTCACCACCGAGTAACACCACTTCGTGAAACTGGTCTCGCTCGGACTCTCATCG
>JAEMWC010000708.1:75000-85000 GCA_016490735.1 Pachyseris speciosa
GTTGTGAACGCAATTTATGCAATTGCGAAAAGAAGCCTTAAAAAAAATTCAGGACTTCAACGGGGTTTAAACCCATGACCTCGCGATTACCGGTGCGATGCTCTAACCAACTGAGCTATGAAGCCACTGACGTTGGGAGCAGGTCAATTGTGAGTTCATATGACCCCGTGAAAGAAACCTGCTCCCAACGTCAGTGGCTTCATAGCTCAGTTGGTTAGAGCAATTTTTTCAGGCTTCTTTTCGCAATTGCATAAATTGCGTTCACAACTGCGAGGATCATTCTTCATTTGATTTTAATTTTGCAGTTCATATATGATTCATTTCATATATCATTCAAACTCAATTGTTTCACGGGGACATATGATGATGTAACTGTTATTTACGAATAACAGCTAAGTAAGCTGTAATGGGGGTCCAAATCCGCGAAGGGGGTCCTAGCGGACTTGGACTGGGGGGGGGGTGTCCAAATTCACTAAGATACCGGTCTAAAACAATCGTCGTCATCGTCATCATCATCATCTTTATTTAAAAACACGGTAAATACATCAGGCATTAACAATTTAATATAAAATCTACAACTATTGCGAAAAACTATGTATACAGATTAATCTTCTAAAATTTAAAATATTGCTAACTATTAAAGAAAGGTAAACTAAATTAAAGCCTGTTTTACATGAATGCCGTGTCAGAATTAATTAATAATCGTCGGAAATTAGTCAGAGATGTTGCTTGCCTAGCAGCTGAGGGTAGACTGTTCCAGAGAACAACACCACTATAGTCAAAGCCAGTTTTGTAATAATTAGTACATGGCAAGGGAATAGCAAGCTTATTATCAGACTTCACGCAAATTGTAAGAAGTAATCACATCACTCCGCTGAATGAATTTCGAAGACAAATAATTGGGTGCGAGCCCATTTTAGGACTTATAGACCATCTCAGCCATTAGTTTTTGACGTCGAGTTTCTAAATTGTCCCAGCCTAATTCTTTAAATAGTTGGTTGGCGTCAGCATCATGACTAGAATGAGTAAAGACGCGGACAGTACAATGAGGCACACAGTGGTAAAAAAATGACTCATTTCATTGTGACTAACTGTCTGAGATACCGCTAATTTGTTAGCTCTATTTATGATAAGCGATCAAAGTTAAGCACTTCAATAAACAAACATCAAGTAAGAACGCTTACGCTCACAACAAAACCTCACCATACTGATGGTAACTTAAGATAATTGAATCAAGGCACGTGAAGAAGATTTTAGGACTTCGTTAATGGGGGAAGTGGGGGAGATGACAGGTGAGGGGGATTTGGAAAATTGTGCGTACGTCTGGAAAAATCCTGGTTTGTGTTTTGGGGCAACAGCCGAGAAATTCCTAGAATATGAAACTTTAATCATGTTGTCTTAACCTCCTTCAATGTCGTATGATGCCTGTTTAAAGCAATGGAACAGAAGGACTGAGTACAAAGGTAGCCTTGAAATAACTCCGCGATCCGTTCCCTTGATCCGATCATTATTCCTGATTTTGTTCGTTGAAAGATTCGCAGAGAGTTATGGGAGAGTTCCAAAGATGGCCGCTGAAGAAGAAGAAGAAGTGCGAGAGAGGATAACGTTTGTGGACTGCCACGCTCATATTTCAGCGAAGGAATTCCACGAGGTAGCAATTGTTCTACTTAAAGGCGTTTTATAGGAGAGTTTTTATTAACCATTGGCACGTTTTTTCTTTTTCTTTTTATTTAAGGATATTGATGTGGTAATCGAGGAAGCAAAAAAGGTAAGCCTTAATCTTCTTTTTGCCAGTTAATCAAAGGCCAAGTCGATCTTCTAAACTCTTGTTCAGCCAGAGACAGGTGTAGATTTATAACCCTTGATTTATTTTCCTGTTCGGGGCGGATCCAGCATTTTTTCGAAACGGCGGGTGTACGTACGAAACGGGGGGTGTACGTACGAGAGAAGAGGGTAAAAGCCCCCGTGCCAAGAGAATGGAGAGCTGGACACTCTAAAGTCCTGATTTAACATAAAGTTTTGAATATGTAGATTTTTTCCATTTTGATTTCAGAGGAATTTTATGGACTAAAAAGAAGATACTTATTTGTCGTTTTTATCTACCTGTTTAATCAAACAGACTGGCTTGAAAGAGCCTAGTTCTTGGATGAGCCTATACAAAGCCTTTACATATCTCGTCCACCTCGGACTTGTGCATGGCAATAACTGCGAGATCAGAGAATCGCTCATCAGACATAGATGACCTAGAGCAGGTCTTGATCCGTTAAATGAGTGAAAACGATCACTCGGCTTCTGCGCTCTTGGCTTGTTATCGTAGGGTGCAGGCAATTGACCAGAAGGTGATGTATGTTTGAAAAAAGATGGACTTCATCGTGAGCACTGAGTGCTAGTAAAGGCATGGTAATACAGGCAACACATTCGTGTAACTTTCCACGCAACATTGTTGCGGTACGAATTGAAGAGCGATGTTGCCCATTTTACCACCCGCGTGAGCAACTTGTTGTGCAACAATTTTCATCATTTCATGTTGCAGCAACATGTTACAGAAAGTAGAACAGCCTTCTACTTTGCGCAACAAAATCGGGGAGTGTTACACAAGTGGTAAAATGGGCAACGTCGGCTATAACTCACATCGCAACAATGTTGCGTGGAAAGTTGCATGAATTTGTTGCCCGTATTACCATAGCCTTAAAAGGTTGTTTGGAAGCTATCTGTCTGTTGACTACCAGAGTGTTTCCCATCTATACATCTCATTTCCAATGGATTTGGGAAATGGAATGTCTTTCTTCCAGTACAACATGTCTTCTAGCTAGTTCATCATGTAGCTGCAGTGCTTTTGTTACTATAATCAGTTGTACTAGACAAAGCACATGGCGGGTGTGGCGATCTTCGTGAGAAAATCAATTTTGCATTTGGGTGATTAAGGAGTCAAGAAGAGGAATACATACAGTCTTCTTGTAATGATTGGAGCTTCGACTCCATATCTTTCGAGCTGTCGTTGACAAAATCAGTCGCAAAATGGATGGTTTTCCTCTAAACAAGAGGCTGAATTGGCCTTCACTTGGCCTCACACAAGTGGCAATCACAAGTTCTTTGATTCACCTACATGGTTGTAATATTATGGCAAAGTTAGAATAACAAGATCTGAATTGCTACCATATTTTATTTTCACACTATGGCATCATGTTCATCATGTACAGATAGTAGCACTGCCTTCTCTGATACAACTTATTTTTCAAGTACAGTCAATGGTTGAAATCAAATGAAGAATGATCCCCGCAGTTGTGAGGATCATTCCATATACATCCTGATTTATTCCACATGCATCATTCACACAGTTAATATTGCTTGTGTTATGGATGTCCAGGAAACAACAGCATAGAAAAAAGACTACCTAGAAAACGATGACCCATAAAAACAATGAATGATTAGTGGCTTTTGACTGCTTTTGATCCCAGGATTTTGTTTCCTCATATAGGTTTGCTAGCTTGCATTAAAGACCATTGCAGAACAGATCATTTTTTAGCAAAAACATTACTGGAATCTCAGTGAAATGTGAGGAGAAAAAATATTCAGCAGGGTGAAATTGTTAGCAAATACGTCATTTGAAACAGAGACATTGTAAAAGAGAGAGCAAGGTTTCTGCAGCCAGTTCTAGATTCCACGTCACACGAGTAAGAAATAAAATCACTTATCATTCAAAAATAATGTCAACAAATTGAGATATTGTACAAAAATAGTAAATAAACTACCTGTCAAAGCCTCAGAGGTGTGTGATATCCCGTACTTGAGATATTCAGCAAAATGTACCACTCAAAATTACAGCATCTAGTAGGTAGCCAGGGGCATGATTGAAACATCTGGAGGTAAGTTTGGCCATACTAAAACCTTTCATCTCACTGTTGAACTTGCAAACAATAGTATAGACACCTCTCTTAACATCTTAGTTGTTCAGACCTCGAAAACATTTTAGTGAACATGAAATGTACGTGATGTCTCTCATCCAACATGGCAGCAGATAGCGGCATTGTTTTTGAGCAATCTCGTCCCCAGGGCCATCCGCGAAGTGTTGCTTTTTTAAGTTTGCACTTCTGCAGAAATGCTGGAAGTAAGCTTTGTGGATGAAACATGACGACAAAGAATAAAAAGAAAAACCAAACTCAACTTTAGACCTGGTCTTCCCATGGAACGACCGAGTAATTACCAATTAATTACCAATCACTCAATTGGTGATCAGTCATGTATGAAACAAATTTATACTGTTATTTTTGTGATGAAAAAGGGACAGCCACAGGGGTCTAGAAAGAGATAGAAAACTCCCAAAGTGGGGGGGGGGGGTTGCAACCCCTTCAACCCTCCCCCTGGATCCACCCCTGCTGTTATCGACAGAAATATCATCCCATAGATATAGTTATACAAGCTGAACATGCTAGCTGCAGGATGAGCTTAATACAATTTTAAGCTTATATATATGTGTATGTTTGCATGGTCAGGCTGGTGTGATAGCCATCGTTGGTGTGACAGAAGTTAAGGCAGAGTTTGATGGATTGCTTGATCTGTATAAGAGGTTTGTATTCAACGCTCATTTTCCTGCAAACCTCCATTTTTTACATTTTTTGTCAACAATGTTTCCTTGGAAACAGGCTGCCTCGCAACAAGCTCGAATATCAGAGAGGAGGGATTCAAACACGTGAATCTGCTCTCTCAGGATTCCCTTTGTGGTCCCTCTTACTCCTTGCCTGTTATCATGGAAAAGATGTGTTGGTGAGACAGTCATACCTTTGCCCATTCTGGGCCATTTCCTTGGAACAAACTTCCTCTGGAAATACGATCCAATTCAGTTAAAAAAATGTCACTGTTTCTAAATCAAAGTTTAAGACATACCTTTTGAAGCTACAATAATGGACAAAATTCCTTGGGACAGTTTCAAGTTTCAAGTTTCAAGTTTATTGACAATTATAAATCTTATAAATAAAAAGGTCACACTATCCCGCTAATGGCAAATGTTAATATCGGCGGTAGTGTTTAAATCTGTTCAGTATTTTAGGTCTTAATAAGAAGTCATAAGAGGAGAAATTGAAGTGGTAAATATTAATATCATTGACCTGATAGGAATACTGTCTGAAGAATTTTCATCATCTACTTAATTGTTATAAAGTTTTAAATTACATTGACAATAATTACATAGTTACTTCAGTAAAAGATGGGAATTTTTTAATTAATGTATTAATAACAACATAAGTCTCCTCGTGCTCTAAAAACTGCAGTAGTGTTTGTTGAAGGTGATTTTTCAAGAATGTTTTGTTTTTTTGTTCGTAGGTATTCAGGGAATTTATTCCATATTTTACATCCAATACAAGAAAAGGAGTGGCTCTGTTGTGATAACCTTGAGTGATTCACAAAAAAATGTACCAGTGGCTGCATATCTAGTGTTATAGGAGTGGGTGGAATTTAGTGTAGGAAAAAAGAATATGGATATCATGCATTAAAATTGATAGCATGCTCTCTTTTGTTTACAAAATAGATTAAACGTAGAGCTCACTTTTGGAGCATCAGAATTTTACTAAGGCTTGTTTTGTAGGCGTGGCCCCAGACTAGTAGCCCGTAAGAAATGTATAGATAAATTAAAGATTGATAAATATTTAAAAGAACAGAGGTTGGTAAGAAATGTTTAAGTCGTGAAATAATTCCGATAGTTTTAAGTAGTAATCTTAAGTGCAATGAAATCTGTGTGATATTTCCAAGGCAGATTTTTGTCAGTGAACACACCAAGGTACTTAAGGTACAGTAAGAAGTCATACCTACCCTAAAGGTAATTAATTTACTTTAAAAAACCCTGTTATTTTGGTATGTTTGATTTTCAGGTATCCAGATTTCATTGCTCCATGCCTTGGTGTTCATCCTGTTCAAAGTCTATGTCCTGACCGCAGTGCCACTCTTCAGGTAGGATATCTAATTTGTGCTAATAATTGTTAATAAAATTCTGAGATATCAGTGTCAGTTACTGTGATCTGAGCATGTATGTTAATGTCTAAAGGAAATGTCAGGTAATATGGCATCAAGCACATTGATTTTTGTCATCAAACACTTAATTTTTGACAGCCCACTATGTTGTTACTTTGCTGCTCAAAGAGGTTCTTTCTAACTGATGTTTCAATGAAGCTGTGATTGATCATGTCTATTAGATTCATTCCTTTGGTATTTCAATAAATCAATGTATAGGTGGTTTGGTAATAAGTGGTTGCAGTGCTCAGCATTAGTTCCACTCTCACCACTAGGGGGAGTTGTTTTTCCTGAGTTCAACTGCTCTACCACGCTTGTCAATAGCCAACTGTTCTGCCTCCTGGCAGTCTAGGTTTTATAATGAAGCAATGGTTATGTTTATGTTATATTTGGATCACTTTGGATGATGATGATGATGATTGCTATCATTATTTAAAGAAGATCCAGGGTTTTCATTAATTTTTCAAGTAAAAGGGGACCTGACGTAGAGTAGCCAGGTACCCTGAGTGAATTTGATGAGCAGAGTTTCAATTTTGCACCTACAAAAGCCGGGTATGCCCTTCACAGTAGATGGGTGCCGGTACCTGGGTCCCGGCTTCTAATACAACCACTGAAGGTCCTCAATCATCAGCCCTTTGGGTGCCCACTACTTAGATCTATATACTTATCATTATATGAGGTTTATAAAATTTTTCCAAATGGGTAAGCCTATGGTTTTGCTACGATTAGCATTCAATGGTAATGGTAATGGATTTATATACCACACAATATCACATAGTTTCATGATGGTTTACAGTTCTTCTCTTGGGTGAGATCACACGTCAGCCTCTATCCAGATTTCAATCTTGAAGTGTGAACATTTTTTACACATGTTTATTTTTCAAACGAGACAGTTTTCCAGACAACTGTGTTGAATGGACCAATGAAAATGTTTCGTTTGGAGCATGCAACTATGAATGTTTGTCCAACAAATGTTGAATGTTTTGTTGATGTGGTGTGCAGGTTTGACAAAATGAAAGACATTTTTTCAGGTTTTTGCTGCACAGTCAACGATACATGCACAGGTGCAAATATTCTGTTGGGTTACAAATACAATGAGTTAAAAAGCAGATGTAAAAGTGTATTGATGCCATTCTCGCACTGGTTATTCTAGCAGAAGTAAAAACAACTTCACCAGTCCTGTTTTTTATGACATCATTGCACTTTCACTAAAAATTCAAATTCTGTCGAGAATGATTTGAGATTTAGGTCCTAATTATTTCATTCAACTCAAGTGCCACACATTACATGTAATGGAACTAACAGATAACTTTCTCAGGTTTACCGGTACTCACAAATAAAATTTCAAATGACAAAATGGACATAAGGAAATGTTGTTTCTGATCACAAACTAATACAATTTATATAATTATGTGTATTATAGACCCAATGCAAAAATGGCTGCCTTTAAATTATTCGTTAGTTCATATTCAAAATAGTCTCACTAACCCCGATTTTGAGATCAAAATTCTAAAGAATTTGTTTTCCAGAACGAGGTTAGTGAGGCTATTTTGAATACGAACAAAAGAATAATTTAAAGGCAGCTATTTTTGCATTTGGTCAATAATATATCTGTTTTAAGATATTTGTATCCCTCTACTGTAATTACTGCAAAGAGGCCAGGGTCAGAAATGTTTTTCTCTGCTTCTCTATGGGTAAAATGAGTCAAGAAATGATAATTAGAGGTGATTTAGAGTAGGTATCGGGCCAACAACACCATTTTTGATTTTTTCAATATTTTTCAAATATTTCCAAAGGGCAAAGGTCAGGCTTTTGGGTCAAAATGTGAACTTTTCTGCATTTCTGTATGGCTAAAATGGATCAAGAAATGATATTTACAGATTATTTAGAGTGAGTGCAATGCCAGCAAGACAATTTATCGATTTTTTCAAATGTATTGCAATTTTACCAAAGGGCTGGGATCAGTCTGTTTGTGTATGGCTAAAAGTGATCAAGAAATGACATTTAGTGATTATTTAGAGTGGGTAGAAGGCCAAGAAGACCATTCAAGTCAAAACTTTATTTATCCATGGAGTCCATTTCACTAAATAGTGCTCTCCCATGGAGCCGTGCATTAAAAATACGATAACTATAAATTTAACGATGACCATTAAGTTAAAAATAGTAAAATAAGAAGGTATAGTTAAAAGTCTAATTTATCTACTACTCAAATTTAGACGAGTTAAAAATATATTACAGTAAGTCCTAAAAATTACTTAATACTTACTTACTTAATTAATTAATTAAGGACGTTCGTGCCCAAAATGTTCCCACATACAGATTTTTTTAAAACTTGCCACGCAGAAAGGTAATGATCTACTTTTGCCAAAAAGGCAAAAAAAAATGGGGGGTCACCGTGCTCGTTTTCGAGATAAGGTGCATTTTTAGAAGCATGTGTTATTTTTAAGCCGATCTTAGCTTACAAATGTCAGCAATAAAGAAAGCTACATTAGTGAAATTTAGATCAGGTAAACGTACTCAATTCAACATAGTAACTAATATAACTAAATAAACTTTTGCAGTTAATATCTTTTTCTGAGGTGAAATAGACCTTGAAAAATGATACATATTAGTCTAAGAAAGAGAACTTCGGTCGCACAAGAGCGTAAAAGGCAAAATATTTGTAACTTCTCACATACAGAATTTTTTTGTTTTTTGTTTAAATGGACAAAATCAGGAAAGGAAGTGATCTATGGAAAGAAAAATGGGGGTCACCGAGCATTCAAGAGAGTAAAATCGCTGCGAAGTTCTCAAAGCGATTGCTATTCGCACTGTCACGTCATTGCGTGACATTTCCGAGAAGAGCTGGGTCCACAGCTATCCCATGATACCACGCGCTTTCACGTTCCATTCTTGTGGAAAATGTTTGCGCCTTAAGGGGGCATGATTTGTTGATGTTTCATGGGCTTTTTACAAAACGTGTAACGTGTGCGTGACATGCACAAAAAAATGCGCAGTAGCAATGGGCACGAACATCCTTAAAGCATAAAAATTGTTTAAACTAGTGGCCTACTAATTTAAAAATAGTAATATAAGAATCTATAGTTAAAAGTCTAATTTATCTACTACTCAAAATTAGACAAGTTAAAGTATATTACAGTAAGTCCTAAAAATAACTTAATACTTAATTACTTAAAGCATAAAAATTGTTTAAACTAGTGGCCTGCTTAGCCTTGCTAGGTAGACTGTTCCATGTTATGGCACCCCTGTAGCGAAAACTCTTTTTAAGGGCTTCTGTGTTCGGTCTAGGGATGAACAGATTTAGTTCAGAGTCACGTAGATTGTATCTATGGATAGTACTGGTATCAGTACTATGTAACCATGTTTGATTCAAGTTTTCAAATTTTTTGCAATTTTTACAAAGGGCCAGAGTCAGGCTTTTGAGTCAAAATTTGAACTTTTTTCTGTGGTTTTGTATGGCTAAAATGGATCATGAAATGATCTTTAGGGATGATTAAGAGTGGACACAAGGGCAACAAGACCATGTTTTATTTTCTATATTTTATTTTTGCAATTTTTCTAAATTGCTGATGTCACGCTTTTGGGAAAACGTGAAATATTTTTCTCTGTTTGTGTGTGGCTAAAATGGATCAACACATAATGTTTACGGATTATTCAGAGAGGGTGCAAGGCCAGCAAGATCACTTTTGATGTTTTCAAATTTTTTGCCGTTTTTCCGTGATCAGGATTTTGGGTCAAATTTTGAAATTTTTTGCTGTGTTTGTGTATGGCTAAAAATAAAGAAATGCGCTGCGATCAGGCTGTTTTGTCAAAATGTGAAGTTTTTTCTCTCTTTGTGTAGCGCTAAAATGGATCATGAAATGATATTAAGGACTGAGTTACAGTAGCTGGAAGGAAAGCAAGATCATTAAGGGGTATAAAAATAAATTGTCTTCTAGACCAACTCAAAACAACTCTTCTACCACTGGGGAAAACACTACAGGTATTCGATACTTCA
>JAEMWC010000708.1:90000-180000 GCA_016490735.1 Pachyseris speciosa
TATTTTCTCGGTTTTTCCGTCGCCGTTGCCGTTCCCTTCGTCAATGCTTAAAGTCCCTAGTAACAAACTGAGACCTACCCTGGAGGAAACATGCTACCCACCATAACAAACAATTATGGAGATCCAACTGGGCTAGTTTACGTAGTAAGATCTGGTGGTCTATAAGGTCGAAGCCTTTCCGGAAATCAGCAAAGAACAACCTTGCTAAGCAACCACCCTTGCCAAGGGACTCGAGAATTATGTGCAAAATATATGCTAATGCATGAGATGTCGATTTCCCAGCTACAGCAAACTGCTTAGGATCAAGATTATTAATTATGGGGCAAGAAATTCTAGAAAGGGTGAAACCCTCCATAACTTTGGCTAACTGACAAGTTAATGACACGGGTCTTATATCATTTTCGATTGTCATTGGGGGCATCTGCTTAGGTAAAGGTCTGACATCCGCACACTTGAATAACTCCGGTAAATAACGCTCCATAAGCGACGAATTGTACAGATGGGCGACAACAGGAGCAAGCTCGAAGTCAAACCACTTAAGTACAATGTTCGGTATACCGTCGCAACCGGGGGATTTCCTGATCTTTACCCCACGAAGTGCAGTTCCAGCTTCCCCAGGAGTTACAAAGAGCTCTCTTGGAATGTTTCTATGATCAACCTCAATATCCATGACATTAGCAGGCGTGAGTGGAAAAATTGCAAAAAATTCCAAATCCACTTTAATGGTCTTTATAGCCTTGTACCTACTCTAAGTCATCCCTAAGTATCATTTCTTGATCAGTTTTAGCCATACGCAAACACAGCAAAAAATTTCAAATTTTGACCCAAAACCATAATTTTGACTGCCCCCAGACCTGTGGAAAAATTGCAAAAAATTCAAAATCCACATTAATGGTCTTTTTGGCCTTGTATCTAGTCTAAGTCATCCCTAACTATCATTTCATTATCAGTTTTAGCCATAAGCAAAAAAGAACAAAATTTCAAATTTTGACCCCAAAACCATATTTTTGCCGGACCCTGGACCTGTGAAAAAATTGCAAAAAATTCCAAATCCACATAAATGCTCTTTTAGGCCTTGTACCTACTGTAAGTTATCCATAAGTATCATTTCTTGATCAGTTTTAGACATACGCAAACACCAAAAAAAATTTCAAAATTTGACCCAAAACCATAATTTTGCCTGATCCCGGAGCTGTGGAAAAATTCCAAAAATTCCAAATCCACATTAATGGTCTTTTTGGCCTTGTACCTACTCTAAGTCATCCCTAAGTAACATTTCTTGATCAGATTTTGGCATACGCAAACACAAAAAAAAATTCAAATTTTGACCCAAAACCATAATTTTGCCTGATCCCGGACCTGTGGAAAAATTCCAAAATTCCAAATCCATATTAATGGTCTTTTTGGCCTTGTACCTACTCTAAGTCATCCCTAAGTATCATTTCTTGATCAATTTTAGCCATACGCAAACACAAAGTGATCAAGAAATGATACTTAGGGATGACTTACAGTAGGTACAAGGCTTAAAAGACAATTAATGTCGATTTTGGGATGTTTTGCAATTTTTCCACAGGTCTGGGTTCAGGAAAATTTATGGTTTTGGGTCAAAATTTGAAATTTCTTTCTGTGTTTGTGTATGGCTAAAACTGATCAAGAAATGATACTTAGGGATGACTTAGAGGAGGTGCAAGGCCAAAAAGACCGTTAATGTGGATTTGGAATTTTTTGGAATCTTGCCACGGGTCCGGGGTCAGGCAAAATGATGGTTTTGGGTCAAAATTTTAAATCTCTTTCTGTGTTTGCGTATGGTTAAAATTGGTGAAGAAATGATACTTAGGGATGACTTAGAGTAGGTAAAAGGCCAAAAAGACCATTAATGGGGGTTTGGGATTTTTTGCAATTTTTCCACAGTTCCCTGGTCAGGCAAAATTATGGTTTTGGGTCAAAATTTGACATTTTTTTTTGCGTATGCATATGGCTAAAACTGATCAAGAAATGATACTTAGGTATGACTTAGAGTAGGTACAAGGCAAAAAAGACCATTAATGTGGATTTGGAATTGTTTGCGATTTTTCGCAATTTTTCAAAAGGTCCGCGGTCATGCAAAATTATGGTTTTGGTCAAAATTTGAAATTTTTTTTTGTGTTAGCGTATGGCTGAAACTAATCAAGAAATGATACTTAGGGATGACTTAGAGTAGGTGCAAGTCCAAAAAGACCATTTACGTGGATTTGGAATTTTTTGGAATTTTTGCACACGTCCGGGGTGAGACGAAATTATGGTTTTCGGTCAAAGTTTGAATTTTTTTTTCTGTGTTTGCGTATGGATAAAACTGATCAAGAAATGATACTTAGGGGTGACTTTGACTAGGTACAAGGCCAAAAGGACAATTAATGTGAATTTGGAATTTTTTGGAATTTCTCCACAGGTCCGAGGGCAGGCAAAATTATGGTTTTGGGTCAAAATTTGAATTTTTTTTCTGTCTTTGTGTATGGCTGAAATTGATCAAGAAATGATACTTAGGCATGACTTAGAGGAGGTACAATGCCAAAAAGACAATTAATGGGGATTTGGAATAATTTGCAGTTTTTCCACAGCTCCGGGGTCAGCCAAAATGATGGTTTGGGGTCAAAAACGATACTTAGGGATGACTTACAGTAGGTAGAAGGCCAAAAAGACCATTAATGTGGATTTGGAATTTTTTGGAATTTTTCCACAGCTCCTGGGTCAGGCAAAATTATGGTTTTGGGTCAAAATTTGAACTTTTTTTCGTTGTTTTCGTATGGTTAAAACTGATGAAGAAATGATACTTAGGGATGACGTAGAGTAGGTACAAGGCCAAAAAGACCATTAATGTGCATTTGGAATTCTTTGGAATGTTTCCACAGGTCGAGGTCAGGCAAAATTATGGTTTTTGGTCAACATTTGAAAATTTTTTCTGTGTTTGGATATTGCTAAAACTGATCAAGAAATGATACTTAGGGATGACTTAGAGGAGGTGCAAGGCCAAAAAGACCGTTAATGTGGAATTTGGAATTTTGTGGAATCTTTCCACGGGTCCAGGGTTGGGCAATATGATGGTTTTGGGTCAAAAATTTTAAATCTCTTTCTGTGTTTGCGTATGGTTAAAATTGCTGAAGAAATGATACTTACAGATGACTTAGAGTAGGTAGAAGGCAAAAAAGACCATTAATGGGGGTTTGGAATTTTTTGCAATTTTTCCATAGCTCCGGGGTCAGGCAAAATTATGGTTTTGGGTACAAAATTTGAAATTGTTTTCTATGTTTGCATATGGCTAAAACTGATCAAGAAATGATACTTAGGGATGACTTAGAGTAGGTACAAGGCCAAAAAGACCATTAATGTGGATTAGGAATTTTTTGGAATTTTTTCATAGCTCCGGGATCAGGCAAAATTATGGTTTTGGGTCAAAATTTGAATTTTTTTTCTGTTTTTGAGTATGGCTAAAACTAATCCAGAAATGATACTTAGGGATGACTTAGAGTAGGTACAAGACCAAAAAGACCATTAATGTGGATTTGGAGTTTTTTGGAATTTTTCCACAGCTCCGGCGTCAGGCAAAATTATGGTTTTGGGTCAATATTTGAAATTTTTTTCTGTGTTTACGTATGGCTAAAACTGATCAAGAAATTATACTAAGGGATGACTTAGAGTAGGTACAAGGCCAAAAAGACCATTAATGTGGATTTGGAATTTTTTGGAATTTTTCCACATGTCCGGGGTCAGCAAAATTATGGTTTTGGGTCAAAATTTGAAATTTTTGTTCTCTGTTTTCATATGGCTAAAACTAATCCAGAAATGATACTTAGGGATGACTTAGAGTAGGTACAAGACCAAAAAGACCATTAATGTGGATTTGGAATTTTTTGGAATTTTTCCACAGCTCCGGCGTCAGGCAAAATTATGGTTTTGGGTCAAAATTTGAAATTCTTTTCTGTGTTTACGTATGGCTAAAACTGATCAAGAAATGGTACTAAGGGATGTCTTAGAGTAGGTACAAGGTCAAAAAGACCATTAATATGGATTTGGAATTTTTTCCAATTTTCCCACAGCTCCAGGGTGAGGCAAAATTATTGTTTTTGGTAAAAATTTGAAATTTTTTTCTGTCTTTGCGTATGGTTAAAACTGATGAAGAAATGATACTTAGGGATGACATAGAGTAGGTACAAGGCCAAAAAGACCATTAAGGTGGATTTGGAATTTTTTGGAATTTTTCCACAGGTCCAGGGTCAGGCAAACTTATGGTCTTGGGTCAAAATTTGAAATTTCTTTCTGTGTTTGCGTATGGCTAAAACTGATCAAGAAATCATACTTAGGGATCACTTAGAGTAAGTACAAGGCGAAAAAGACCATAAATGTGGATTTGGAATTTTTTTGAATTTTTCCACAGCTCCAGGGTCAGGCAAAATTATGGTTTTAGGTCAAAATTTGAAATTTCTTCCTATGTTTGCGTTTGGCTAAAACTGATCAAGAAATGATAGTTAGGGATGACTTAGAGTAGGTATAAGGCCAAAAAGACCATTAATGTGGATTTTGAATTTTTTTCCAACTTTTCCACAGGTCCTGGGTCAGGAAAAATTATGGTTTTGGGTCAAAATTTGAAATTGTTTTCTGTGTTTACGTATGGCTAAAACTGATCAAGAAATAATACTTAGGGATGACTTAGAGTAGGTAGAAGGCCAAAAAGACCATTAATGTGTATTTGGAATTTTTTGCAATTTTTCCACTGCTCCGGGGTCAGGCAAAATTATGGTTTTGGGTCAAAATTTGAAATTTTTTCTGTGTTTGCGTATGGCTAAAACTGATCAATAAATGATGCTTAGGGATGACTTAGGCTAACTACAAGGCCAAAAAGACCATTAATGTGGATTTGGAATTTTTTGCAAGTTTTCCACAGGTCCGGGGTCAGGCAAAATTATGGTTTTGGGTCTAAGTTTTTTTTTTTTCTGTGTTCACTTATGACTAAAACTGATCAAAAAATAATACTTAGGGATGACTTCGTGTAGGTACAAGAACAAAAAGACCATTAATGTGGGTTTGGAATTTTTTTCCAATTTTTCCACAGGTCTGGGGTAAGGCAAAATTATGGTTTTCGGTCAATATTTAAAATTTTTTTCTGTCGTTGCATATGGCTAAAACTTATGAAGAAATGATACTTAGGGGTGACTTAGAGTAGGTACAAGGCCAAAAAGACCATTAATGTAGATTTGAAATTTTTTGGAATTTTTCCACAGGTCCGTGGTCAGGCAAATTTATGGTTTTCGGTGAAAATTTGAAATTTTTTTCAGTTTGCGTAGGGCTAAAGCTGATCAAGAAATGATACTTAGGGATGAGTTTGAGTAGGTACAAGGACAAAAAGACCATTCATGTGGATTTCGAATTTTTTGGAATTTTTCCACAGGTTCGAGGTCAGGAAAAATTATGGTTTTGGATCAAAATTTGAACTTTTTTTCTGTGTTTGTGTATCGTTAAAACTGATCAAGAAATGATACTTAGGGATGTCTTAGAGCAGGTAGAAGGGCAAAAAGGCCATTAATGTGGATTTGGAATTTTTTGGAATTTTTCCACAGGTCCGTGGTCAGGGAAAATTACGGTTTTGGGTGAAAATTTGAAATTTTTTTCTGTGTTTGCGTATGGCCAAAACTTATCAAGAAATGATACTTGGGGATGACGTAGAGTAGGTACAAGGCCAAAAAGACCATTAAGGTGGATTAGGACTTTTTTTGCAATTTTTCCACAGGTCCAGGGTCAGGTAAAATTATGGTTTGGGGTCAAAATTTGAAGTTTTGTTCTCTGTTTGCGTATGGCTAAAACTGATCAAGAAACGATACTTAGGGATGACTTGGAGTAGGTACAAGGCCAAAAACACTTTTAATGTGGATTTGGAAGTTTTTGCAAGTTTTCCACAGGTCCAGGCTGATGCAAAATTAAGGTTTTGGGTCAAAATTTGAAATTTTTTTCTGTGTTTGTGTATGGCTCAAACTGATCAAGAAATTTTACTTAGCTATGAGTTAGAGTAGGTACAAGGCCAAAAAGACCATTAATGTGTATTTGGAATTTGTTGGAATTTTTCCACAGTCCGGGGTCAGGCAAAATTATTGTTTTGGGTAAAAATTTGAATTAATTTCTGTGTTTGCATATGGCTAAAACTGATTAAGAAATGATACTTAGGGATAACTTAGAGTAGGTAGAAGGTGAAAAAGACCATTAATGTGGATTTGGAATTTTCTGCAATTTTTCCACAGGTGAGGGGGCAGGCAAAATTATTGTTTTGGGTCAAAATTTGAAATTTTTTTCTGTGTTTGCGTATGGCTAAAGCTTATGCATCGTGGTTTCTTAGCGTCTGAACCATCACTGATGTTTTTAGAACGTGATCAAACGACAAAGAATACATGGATCAAGCGTTTTAAAACCCCCGTCCACGAACTTGGACAGCGGCTGAATCAAAGACTGTTTCGACCCATGGCAGAGGTCTCTTTTCTCCCGCACGCTGAATACAAGGAAAAGAGGGCTCTGCTAGCAGGGCAACCATTTATGAAGTTTTGAAATTTTTTGCAAGTGCTGGGGTTAGCCAAAATTATGGTCAAAACTTGAAATTTTTTTCTGTGTTTCTGTATGGCTAAAAGGGATTGAGAAATCATAGTTAGGGTGAGTGTCGAGTAGGTTAAAGGCCAAAAAGACCATTGATGAGGTTTTGAAATTTTTTGCAATTTTTCCAAAAGGGTTGGTTCAGGCAAATGTATGATTTTGGGTCAAAATTTGAAATTTTTTCTGAGTTTGTGTATGGCTAAAAGTGTTCAACAAATGATAGTTAGGGGTGGTTTAGAGTCAGTTAAAGGCAAAAAAGACCATTGGTGAAGTTTTTGAAATTTTTTGCAATTTTTCCAAAGGGTCAGCCAAAATTATGGTTTTGTGTCAAAATTTGAATTTCTTCTGTGTTTGTGTATGGCTAAAAGGGATAAAGTAATGATAATGAGGGATTATTTAGAGTAATTTAAAGACAAAGAAGACCATTTATTAGGGTTTTAAATTTTTTGCAATTTTTCCAAAGGGCCAGTGTCAGCCAAACTTATGGTTTTTGGTCAAAATTTGAAATTTTGTTGTTTTTGTGTATGGCTAAAAGGGATAAAGAAGTGATAATTAGGGATGATTTAGAGTCGGTTAAAGGCCAAAACACCATTTATGAGGTTTTCAAATTTTTTGCAATTTTTCCAAAGGGTGGGGTCAGCCAAAATTATGGTTTGTTGTCAAAATTTCACAATTTTTCCTGTTTTTGTGAATGGCTAAAAGGGATAAAGAAATGATAATTAGGGATGATTTAGAGTAGGTACAAGGCCAAAAATGCCATTTATGAAGTTTTGAATTTTTTTGCAATTTTTCCAAATGGCCGGGGTCAGCCAAACTTATGGTTTTGGGTCAAAATTTGAAATTTTGTTCTGTTTTTGTGTATGGCTAAAAGGGATAAAGAAATGATAGTTAGGGATGACCATTGATGAGGTTTTGAAATTTTTTGCAATTTTTCCAAAGGGCTGGGGTCAGGCAAACTTATGGTTCTGGGTCAAAATTTGAAATTTTTTTCTGTGTTTGTGTATGGCTAAAAGGGATGGATAAATCATAGTTAGGGATGATTTCGAATAGTATAAAGGCCAAACAGACCATTGATGAGGTTTTGAAAGTTTTTGCAATTTTTCCAAAGGGCCGGGGTCAGGCAAACTTATGGTTTTGGGTCAAAACTTGAAATTTTTTTCTGTGTCTCTGTATGGCTAAAAGGGATCGAGAAATCATAGTTAGGGTGAGTGTCGAGTAGGTTAAAGGCCAAAAAGACCATTGATGAGGTTTTGAAATTTTTTGCAATTTTTCCAAAAGGGTGGGTTCAGGCAAATGTATGATTTTGGGTCAAAATTTGAAATTTTTTTCTGTGTTTGTGTATGGCTAAAAGGGATCAAGAAATCATAGTTAGGGATGATTTCGAATAGGATAAAGGCCAAACAGACCATTGATAAGGTTTTGAAAGTTTTTGCAATTTTTCCAAAGGGCCGGGGTCAGGCAAACTTATGGTTTTGGGTCAAAACTTGAAATTTTTTACTGTGTTTCTGTATGGCTAAAAGGGATCGAGAAATCATAGTTAGGGATAGTGTCGAGTAGGTTAAAGGCCAAAAAGACCACTGATGAGGTTTTGAAATTTTTTCCAATTTTCCAAAGGGCCGGGCCAAACTTATGGTTTTTGGTGAAAATTTGGGCCAAGAACAAGGTTCTGTTTCTCTAAAATTGATCAAGAAATGATATTTAGAGATCATTTACAGTGGTTAAAGGGCCAACAAAACCATTTTTAACTTTTCGAAAATTTTTGCAATTTTTCCAAAGGTCTTGGGTGAGCTTTCTGGGTCGAAATTTTGAATTATCTTGTGTGTTTTGTTTTTCGCTAAAATGGATCAAGAAATGTCATTTAGGGATCATTGAGAGCGGTTAAAAGGCCAACAAGACCATTTTTCACTTTTCCAAATTTTTGGCAATTTTTCCAAAGGCCCGGGGTCAGGCTTCTGGGTCAAAAGTTTGAATTTTCTTGTGCATTTCTGTTTCACTAAACTGGATCAAGAAATGATATTTAGGAATCATTTAGAGTGGTTAAAGGGCCAAGAAGACCATTTTTAACTTTTCCAAATTTTTGTTAAATTTTCCAAAGGGCCAGGGTCAGGCTTTCTGTTTTTCAGGTTTTGTGCCATTTTTCCAAAGGTTGTGGCCAGGCTCTTGGGTCAAAGTTATAAAATTGCTTCTCTGTTTTGTTATGGCTAAAATGGATCAGGAAATGATATTTACTGATGATTTAGAGTGGGTATAGCAAGGCCATCTTTTATTTGTTGAATTTTTTTTTGCATTTCTTCTAAAGGGCAGATCTCAGGTGTTTGGGTCAAAATTTGAGTTTTTTTCTGTGCTTGTGCATTTCTAAAATGGATAAGGAAGTGATAGTTAGGGACGATTTAGGGTGGGCTCAAGGGGAGCAAGACCATCGATTTTTGTTGTTGTTGTTGTTGTTGGAAATTTTCCAGAGGGCCAGTCAGCTCTTTTGGTGAAATTCAAACTTTCTTCTGTGTTTGTGTTTGGCTTAAAATTAAGAAATTATATTTAGTGGTGATTTAGAGTGGGTACAATGAAAATAACACCATTTATCAGTTTATCGATTTTTACTATGTTTCCAAATTGAAGGGGTCAGCCTTTTGGGTCATAATTTGAAAAAAAAAATTGAAACTTTTCCTTTTTTTGTGTATCACTAAAATGGAGGAAAAAATTATATTTGGGGATGATTTAGAGTGTGTAGGAAGCCAATGAGGCAACTTATCAGTTTCTCAACTTTTGTGCAGTTTCTTTAAAGGACCGGGCCGGGGTCGGCCTTTTGGTTCAAAATATGAAAATGATTTCAACTTTTTGTGTGTTTGCGTCTGGCTGAAATGGATCAAGAAAAATGGATTAAGAAATGATATTTAGTGATGATTTAGCGTGGTTAGAGTGGGTGCAAGGCGAACAAGACCATTTAATGATAATTATTTTTGCTTTTATCCTTGAAATATTTCTTGACAACATATATTGGCAGGCAGAAATCAAACAATTTTGTGCTCTATGTGTGTCTGTGACAGGACCTTGAAGGAGTTGAAGAGTTCATCAGGGGGCACCATGAAAAGCTTGTGGCTATTGGTGAGGTAGGTAAGAAAGGTAAAAAAGTATTTAAACCATAAGCCTCCTAGCCAGCAGTTTACTCTATTCCAGTTGGTGTAGCATGAAGAAAGTAGGACTGCTCTTGTTCTTTCCTGAGTGGTTCGTGCTCTAGTCCTTCACAGGATACCCAAGATGAATTGACTAGAAATACTAGGCTGATTTAGCAAAGACAACGCGGACTTCTTGACAACGGCGCGCGCAGATCTAAAAACCGACTTGACCAATGGCAGAGCAGCAAATTGAGCACCGGAAGTCATGTTCAGTCCTTTCCGCGCGCTCTCACGTCCTCAAATGACGTTCCCGTTCTGTTGCTAAATTAGCCTACTATGTCTATAACACCTCCCCTCGATAGAATGCTTTTCTGTCACAGGATACCCAGCATGAAGGAACTAATAGTACTGATATTATTAGTCTACTCTCCCCTGTAAGGTTTTTTTGTCTGTCAGAGTACCCAGTGTGAAATGGGCTAATTTGCCTTAAGATATATACAGGCTGAAATAATGTTACTTTGTTTTATATTTCACATCAAGTAATTTTTTGTGATGGAGAAGTTCAATCGAAACATATTTGTCAGCTTGTGAAAAGTAATTGCCTACCTGCTCAAAACATAATGAAACACCTGGCACAGACTTTGTTTGGTGATAGGAGGTGTGATTTTTTTTGCATGATCTAACATGCAGGCCTCACATACAAAAAATTGATTAAAGCAGAACCAGTTGAAATTACCAAATGGTCACTCACTGACAGTTGTGGTGGTAATGTTTACATATTCATTTGATGATTGATCAGACATCTCGTTTTCTTTTAACAAGGTTGGCCTAGATTACACTCCACGGTTTGTTAAGTCAGAGGCAGATAAAGCTGCACAGCGAGAGGTCTTTAGTCGGCAGGTTTGAAACTTCATGGTAATGCTGTTGCATTGTAGGCTCCCCTTGCACTAGGCGCCAGTTTTCGCTCGGTACAGTAGTCACATGTTCGCTTGCGTACTAGAAATTTACTGTCCCGAACAAGATTGAACCTTGGCGATTAAGAGTTGATTTTACCTCGGTTTTTGGAGACTTATTGTAAGGTTGTTACAGTCGTCGCATCGCAGTTGCGGTCCTAAGGTTACAGAAGTTCCATGGAGGTCACTGTGAACAGAGTCGTGACTGTAATAAGTGTTAAACAGTTCTGATTTAGCCGAGTGTCGTAGTGCAACGGAGCAGTTGAACGGAAAGCTCATGGAAGATGCGTGACACTTGACTTTCGAAGGGGTTCGATTGATATAAAAATGAATATATCAAAAGTGCCAGAATTGTGTCTTAAAAACACAGACGTTCTGGGTACATAACCCTTCTTAAGTGTCAACAATTACACCCTTCCTTTTTTTACTTACACCCTTCCTTTTTTTACTTACACCCTACTTGCAGCAAGCAGCATTTCTGGTGAAGCACATGGCAAAGGCAAAGAAAACTAAGTCTCAGCCACAGAATAAAAATGTTATTCATCCAGCAGGAAATGATTATAGCATAGCAAGACAATAAACGCAGCTTTCCCCTTGCTACAACCTGTTGCAAAAGTACTTGACACACTACACTTAATTCCGACCTAGGAAGGTAGGTCAACAACAGATATGATCTTCACTCTTCGCCAGCTCCAAGAGAAAGCCATTGAACAACGCCAGCCTCTCTACACAGTCTTTGTTGACTTCTCTAAGGCTTTCGACACTGTAGATCGGGAAACTCTTGGAAAATTCTGGAAGTGTACGGCTGCCCTGAGAAAGTGGTGAAGATTATCAAACTCTTTCATGAAGGAATGCTTGGAAAGTCTCCATTGCAGGAGACTTCAGTGAAGCCTTCGCCGTCAACCATGGTGTCAAACAAGGATGTGTGCTTGCCCCTACCCTGTTCACTCTTTACCTTGCTGCAGTACTGCAAAGGAGTCTTTATCAAGACTAGATCAGATGGGAAGCTGTTCAATCTGTCCAGGGTGAAAGCTTCAAGTAAGACCAGCTCTGTGTGAGGGAATTGCTATATGCAGACGACTCAGCTTTACGCGACCAGCCATCAAGACATACATGAGATTGTGGACCGCTTCTCGGCTGCAGCAACACTGTTTGGTCTCAAGATCAATGTCTCCAAAACAGAACTCCTCTACCAACCTCCTCCTGATGAACCTTCTGAGTGCCAAGAGGTGCTTGTCAATGGTGATGCCTTGAAAAAGTCTAGCCATTTCACTTATCTTGGTAGCGCAGTCACGGACACCAACTCTGCCGATCTTGAAGTTGAGCGGCGCACTCAAGCTGCCACGAAAGCATTTGGCTACTTGCAGAAGCGCTTGTGGTCCCATCATGACATCAAGCGAAAGACGAAAGTGAAGGTCTACAACGCTGCCATCTTGCCGTCACTGCTCTACTCCGTTGAGTCCATGACCCTCTATCAACGCCACATCAAAAGGTTGTCCAGATCTCAGATCCGTCATCTGCGCCAGATACAAGGGATAGGATGGCAAGATCGTGTACCTGATGTTGAAGTCCTCAGAAGAGCAGAGACACCAAGCGTCTAAGTTCTCATCACAGCGTCACAACTTCGCTGGGCTGGACATGTACGGCGAATGCTAGACTCAAGGCTGCCAAAGGCAGTATTCTATGGCGAGCTCAGTGAAGGGAAGAGAAAGCAAGGTGGACAGAAGCTACGTTTCAAGGATGTGCTGAAGCAGCACATGAAAAATGCCAATGTCAAGTCTGAAACCTGGGAACAAGATGCTTTTGACAGACGTTTCTGGAGAGCCACTGTTAAACAATCGGTGGAAAGCATTGAGGAGAAGCGACAGCTGAATTACCAGCGTGCTCATGAAAGAAGACATTCCACTGCAACATCAGATTATACATGTAGTCGCTGTAACAGGATCTGCCGCTCACGGGCGGGCCTGGCTGCTCATCAGAGATTCTGCCTCACCTAACATCAACAGTCGTCATCTCCTGCGATGGACTGCAGAAGAGAAGAAGAAGAATTCCGACCTAAAAGAGGCCTCCATGATCGCGCAGACTTCTGCTACCCCCTCCCCTTATCAATGTTATTACAAATGCGAGGCCATGCAGGAAATGTGGTCCAGCAACATTGGTTAGGGGAGGGGAGTAGGGGAGTCTTGCCTGTCGTGTTTTAACTCTCAAGGGAGGGGTTTAGGAAAACAGTGTGTTTTTTATTGGGAGTGTCTCAACATTTTTGCAACTGGTTGTAGCTCCTTGCTTTTTATTTTCTCGTGGTTAAATTTAATTAAACCTACACCAATTTAACATAAACCATTTAATCTTGTTGTGTTGAGGACTTAGTTTTCTCTTATTCGTTTGATGTATTTGTTTTCTCCAGATAAAACTTGCTCTTGAGTTGGACCTTCCTCTGTATGTGGGTATAGTTGAGTACCTTTGATATGAAAGCCCCTTTTCGTGAAGGCGCCCGACAAATTATTCTTTTATTTCATGATAATTAGCCTCGCTAGCATGTGCAAAATTCAATAGAATTTTTACGCTACAGTGAGGTTAATAAATCTAATTAACATACATACAAAAAGAAATTGTCCGCTGTTACGAAAATGGATTATATTATTTTGATGTGATTTTTGAACAAATGTTACTTTATTACCTTTAAGGCATAATCGTATCTTCACTGAAATAATGTATATCAGTGGCAGATTATCTTAGAAAGTTTTATATTTTTTCAATTTAAGTTTTACGAACAGTGGCACTTCATGAAGGAAATAGAGTTGGATTGTTGTCATTGTCAAGTAGTGTAATGAGTTTAAACAACTGATTGTTTCTATTGTCTTATTTTGCCCCTCCTGCCTTCAGAAAGAGCTTAGTTAAGAAAGCTTGAAGTCCGATATTTGATTTGTTTCTTTAATATGGCATGGTTGTAAAGAGTATGAAGAGTTTATCACAGTCTATATAGTGAAAAAATTGTATCTGTTGTCTTTTTGTGAAGTAAAAACATTCCATTCATTTCTTGCAGAAACGTCCATTCCCGATCAGCTGGAAGACATGTCATTGAAATGCTACAAGAACATGGTCCGTAAATAAGTCCTGAGTAATATTTATAACTGAACGACTTAATGCTGCTTTATTAATGACAGCTGAGCCTTCAAATCTCAAAACATTTAAGTTTCAAGGTCATGCACAATTTCACACTTTATTTTTCTAAAACAAAAGAATATGATCCGTACAACCAAGTACAGTGTATTATTTGAAGGGGATTTTGATAGCTCTGTCATTAATCACATCAAACTGGAAGGAAGTGTTCAAAATGAAAAAAAAAAAGAACGAACGTAAAATTATTTTTTAACTTTTACACCCCTGTCCATCCATTCATCCATCCATTTATCTATTTTCTTCATCTGATATTGTTTGTTATTTATTATTCATATTATTAGCATTCAACATTGTTTTCAGCTAATTACTAGTGCTTTTCTAATAGGGGCCAAGAATGTTCTGCTTCATGCATTTGATGGAAAACCTTCTAATGCTCTCAAGGGGGTGGAAGCTGGATATTATTTCTCTATTCCACCATCCATAGCTCGCTCACCTCAGGTAGGATATTTAATGTAGGGATGGACTGCCAGTCCATCACAGAATACCCAGCATAAAGTCGCAAGGAGTCTTGCTACTCCTACTAAAACGCAAGCTAATCTATTACAGGATACCCAGTATGAACTGACTACAAGTATTGGTTCTCCCCACGGAAAGGGATGCCGATCCATTACAGGTTTCCAGCGTAAAACTAAAGTTAACCAACGTTTTTATAACCCTTCTTGAGAACGTATTTAAAAGCAGATTTTAAGGAAAGCTACGTTGAAGTCCAAACTGAGGGGCATGAGCCTTCAGGAAATATATTTTTTAAACAGTAATTAAACTGGGAAACGTTCACGATATCTCAGGATTAGCTAGCTAAGTAAATCTTTGAATAACTGAGCCAAGATGATCACCAATTATGGTGATATATACATGGTAACTAAAAAGTAGGCATTCACTAATATTTTGTCTTTTTATAGAAAGAAAAGCTTGTGAAAAATGTCCCTCTGTCAAACCTTCTTCTAGAAACAGATTCACCAGCCTTGGCTGCTGAAAAACAGGTAGGTATTTTCTGCGATAGAAACGCTGTTCCAAAAGGCAGAAAAAAACTACCTTTAACTCTTTAAACCCTGATATCAAAATGAACATTCTCCTAGTTTTTCTCCACAACTGAATAACCTGATGTTGCTGGTTGGGAGAATTTCTCTAAACATCAGGACATTTCCTGTTTGCATGCTGATCGTTTTGTGTATCCTCATGACCTGAATGTTTCGTCAAGTGGCGACATAGTAAGGAGAAATTAGATGATTGCAGCTATTTGGGGTTAAAGAATTGCAAAATAAAAAGAAGTTGAATGTGTACCGAGTGTCTTTATATTTGATATCAACACGGCGAAATTTTCAGTGTGATTTTCTAGGCAAAAATAACCCAAACGCTAAATATTAGCGTAAGAATGGATAGATGTACAGGAAAGCCTTCGTACCTGTTCATTAAATTCGTGTTTTTATCAACTCCTAAGCGCTCCTGTTCATTTATTAAACATTACTTAGATATGTGTTACCTGTAAAAATTCATAATTAGCAACTATCATTTTCAACTGTGGGAGACTATCCTTATAATTTGCCTTAAAATGTGGGAGATTGTTCTTGATGCATTTTTCAATAAGTTTTCTGAAAATTGTAGCATATTTTGGTACTCATTTATTTCAAGTTCTTCGACTATAAAGTTGCTTTAAGAATGTATCAAATCTGGAATTTGTGCATAGAGGGTGTACTCTCTGAGGATGCCAGTTACTCGAGGAGCCAAGTTTCTGTACTATGAATGCCAAGATTTCTCAAGATCGTTAATTAGTTTAGTGCTCAGTTTAGGCCTGTTCCAAACGTCGCGCTATTTCCGTGTCCACATAAATTCAAGAAGTAAATTCGACCTAAGCACGGCAGTAGCACGATATTTGAAAGCATTCAGTTCTGCAGGTTGAAATACGTTCGGCGCAACTACAATACTTAGCACTGCAGGCCTTGTCCTGCCGCACGGCTCAAGCGCGACTTGGTTTCAAACGGCGTGCTTCTGACTCGCCTAGGTTATTTTGCCCCTTTTTCGCATACGTATTATTTTTAATTTGACGAGACTTCATTAAATTCTACGTTTGAACCAATGCCGTGATATAGTCGTGCCACTGCCGGGTCAAATTCATTTGAGTTCGGCATGGTAATAGCACGATGTTTTGAATAGACCCTAGTTTATGGATAGGTGTCAGATACTTGGAGAACGTCAAGGTTCACTAGAACTAACGTTTGATATTTACAATTCTTTTCCTTTCACATTCTTTTATAGACAAGAAATGAGCCCCAAAATATTCGCATTTCCTGTGAAGCCATTTCAAGAATCAAAGGAATACCTGTACAAACAGTTTACGAGGAAACTACAAAGAACGCTTTGAAATTGTTTCCGAAACTTCAGAGATTTCTTAGAAAATGATTTTTCGAGTGGTTTTAGTTCGATGTCCTTGTAATATAATTTAAATAAATATAACGATAGCAAATTAAACCTTGAATGACGAATTAATACCCCTGTAATATTGATTGTACCGAACCAGTTACCTGGAAATTCTTCCATTTACCTACAAGGTTCGGAAATTTCGATTGGAGATTTTCAACTCGGAAAGAACGCTTTCCATTTCAAGTTGCCTCAACGAACCGCCGTATTTCGTTTAACCGAAATGCGAGGCCATAGACCTTTTTCATAATGGCGGACGATTTTAATTATTCTTTTGTATATGTGTTAATCAGCCCTACTAACCTCACTTTGATGAAAAAATTCTATTGAATGTTGCACATGCTGACGAGGCTAGTAGGGCTCATTATCATAAGAATAAAAGAATAATTTGTCGGGCGCCATTATGAAAAGGGTCTATAAAGGGCCTTGAAATGGTATAAGACAAGAACAAGGATTTCCATCATAGATCCCGAAGGGTACAAAGCTGACTTCTCAGGGTAAGCCTGTTTTGGTCTTCCCAAACGGAAAATTTCCAGAGAAAGTGGGAATTCTTGAAAGGTAGTCCAAAATTCCAAACGGAAATGTGCATTTCATTTGCTCATTTCTACCAGTTCCAGGCCTTTCGGCTTGGATTGCTCTGTAAGCCCGAACTTTCGTGGAAATGGAACACGCGCGTCCCATGGAAATTTTCATTTGGGTTTTTAATGCGTCCCATTTACTGACACCGTCAACCAATTTTTCGATTAAATGGCGAACAACCAAGGACAAACACTGTCAGAGAGGCCAACAAATTGGAGGATTACCTGGCTCGTTTGGAGATAAATCTTTGTAAAAGTTACGGTTCTGAGCTGGCATGGATTTTAGAGGCCAGGCGTGCGTTTCTCAAAACTCCGGAAACCATTTCAGGCCCGGAAGGATCTTTCACGTGGGTTTCCTACCTATTGTTACTAGCTTTTTGAACAAACTAGCCCAACGTATTCAGTTCTCAATTTGATAGTGTGTTTTCTTAAAAGGTCATTAAAAACATTCCCACCCCGGAATTAAGGCTGACTGTTCCATGTCATTTCCGATACTCCTGATCACTGCACCAAAATATACCCAATGGCCTTGATACTACGCGAAGATCCATTAGCTTCGTTCCCACATGTATTGTCGTTGTTAAGCTTTCCTCCAGTACCAAATCCGATTCTGGAGTCACAGGTACCGCAATCGTTTTCATTGTTGCCAAGAATACCGATTCTTGCTTTGGAGAAAATATCAAAAGCACAGACAGCGTTAAACCCTTCCTTGTTACATTTGACCTGTAAGGAGGCTTCAGCCCCAGTTAACGACTTCCATGTGTCACGACCTAGTGACGTGGCACGGTATTGCCCATCAGCGATCAGTGCATGCAGTGAAGTAGCAGCCTTGTTTATCACAACAAAATTGAACTCAAATGAATGATTCATTTCATATATCATTCACAAAATTGAACTGCTGGCCAATCTTCATACCGAGGCAGATCTTGGAGAAGGATGTGTTCCAGTAGATCGGTAGCTTTGTTTCTTGAGTGTCGAACCCAGTCTCCCCTCCCGCAATGTTGAAGTTTTCATTGTTGCTCCACAAGTTGGAATCGTAGTGAAACGTCGACTTTAAGGGAAGCAAAACATAATGTGCACAGTAAGCTTCGTTGCTATAAAATCTCTATGGAGGCTTTCAACTATGTTAAGCCTTCATTTCTAATACGGCGAATATCATTCTTATAAATGGCTATGAATATATGCATATCATATATTTGAACTGCGGATTAAATGCAGAAGATGAGATTGATCATCGCAGTAGTTAACACTACTTAGGCCGGCAGTAGTGAAAATAAAACCTGAAAAAATTTCGGGCTTTTACGGGAGTTGAACCCATGCTCTCTGTGATACAAGTGCTCTACGGACTAACAAGCCAGCTGGGAGCTGGTCATTTTGTTGGTTCGTAATAAATCAGTGAGTCAAATGAAGAATGATCCTCGCAGTTGTGGACGCAATTTATGCAATTGCGAAAAGAAGCCTGAAAAAAAAAAATTCAGGACTTCAACGGGGTTTGAACCAGTGACCTCGCGATTACCGGTGCGATGCTCTAACCAACTGAGCTATGAAGCCACTGAGGTTGGGAGCAGGTCAATTATGGGTTCATATGTTCCCGTGAAAGAAATGAGTGTGAATGATATATGAAATGAATCATATATGAACTGCGGAAATGAATGATCCTCGCTGATCCTCGCTCAGTTGGTTTGAGCATCGCACCGGTAATCGCGAGGTCACGGGTTCAAACCCCGTTGAAGTCCTGAATTTTTTTTTTAGGCTTCTTTTCGCAATTGCATAAATTGCGTTCACAACTGCGAGGATCATTCTTCATTTGATTTCATTTCCGCAGTTCATATATGATTCATTTCATATATCATTCACACTCATTTCTTTCACGGGAACATATGAACCCACAATTGACCTGCTCCCAACGTCAGTGGCTTCATAGCTCAGTTGGTTAGAGCATCGCACCGGTAATCGCAAGGTCACGGTTGAAGTCCTGATTTTTTTTTGTTCAGGCTTTTTTTCGCAATTGCATAAATTGCGTCCACAACTGCGAGGATCATTCTTCATTTGATTTCATTTCCGCAGTTCATATATGATTCATTTCATATATCATCCACAAACCAGTGAGTGTTGAATAAATAATGACTATGAATCACTGTATATGTATATCATATAATTGAACTGCGGTTTAAATAAAGAAGATGAGCGATCATCACAGTAGTGAACACTACTCAGGCAGTATAGTAATGAAAATGTTAGTCAACGGTGAACTGGCAAATGACACTACGTAATTTTATGTAAATTGACAATTTGTGGTGGAGAAAACAAAGATCGAAAGACAGTTGCTTGTGTAGACACAGTTTTTGTAATTACAAGTGAACTGGCTTTCAAGAGAGCTTCACATGCAACACAAAGCGATGAATACTTTGTTGCCATCCATTTTCATGACCAGCGTCCATCCACCACCTGCACATGCTCCAAGGTCATCAGTCATGTGACAACAGACAGGCAGTACATTGGATCCAAGTTTCAGCTGGTAGGCCTTGTTGCCATCAGACCTAAACAACAATAAGTGGGTCGGCATTTGATGATGTACACGACATGATTTCGTTTTCGATGATAAAGGGATCTTTACAGCAATGTTTTTCAAAATTTAATGTCTTTTTGTACGGTTTTGGGTGGTTTTTGGAGAAATCGAAAACTCCAAGATGGTGAAACCAAGACGGCGGCCATCTTGAAATATTGCGTCTACCCATTGTACATGACGTCATCGTCTCACTGTATAGCCATAAAAAAAAAACCATCCTTTATGGTGCTTTGTAAAAAATATTACCCAGACCTCTTAGTCTTAGTCTTGGTCGAAAAATTAGCACGTGAGGAATAATTTTTAACGTCAAACAAACAGATTCCACTTACAAGCCGTTATCATGCAATTCCTTGCAGGAAGAAAACACAGATAGTATGTCTGAAAATTAATATAATCAATGTTACAATGGAATAGCTGGATGCTACAGAAATTATTATTGCCATTTCTTATTTCAAGTTAGAGTTAAAACACTGAGAAAGACGCCACAAAAAGTGACCAATAGGTGAATTCCTGGGGTGGCTTCCCATCCATAACATGCATGTACAAGATCGTTACAAACTGGTAGTGTATTACATACATACATACATACATACATACATACATACATACATACATACATACATACATACATACATACATACATACATACATACATACATACATACATACATACATACATACATACATACTTTATTGGCTCGTCCCCACGGGGCTTTTCAGAGTCAATTTTTACATTACAAATAAACTCAAATAAACTCAACATGATAAGAATCCCAACTGGCCGGAGGCAAACCAGTTGGCTATTTACAAGGATGACCGAGGACTTGAACCAGGGACTACCCAGAACAAGACCAGCTAACGACCAGAGTGGGATTTGAACCCGGGGATACCGCATTGAAAATCCATCACCCTAACCGCTCGGCCATCCTGCCCCCTATTATTAATACCTATTATAATATTAATACCTAATGTCGAAGTAGGCTAAAAAACAGAGCTGACTCTGGAGAGAATCCACAGAGGCATGAAATGAGAGTATTCTGGCTTTTTAAATGAATATTCGAGTTAGCTGACACAGTTTTATCGGATTGTTCAGTTGGCTGAGAGTTTGAGTCACAAAGAGTTTGAGGAACGCTCACTTGTTGTCAGAATTTCCAAGCTGCTCAGGTCAGTAAATCAGTAAATCTTAGCTGGCCTTAATTTTTATCATGTGCTTTAAACTACACTATTATCCCCCCAAAGAATTATTTTTAGAGTATTTTGATAAGTTTAGGATGACAATTGGTGAAAGAAAACTCTCAAAACACATGTGCTGTTCGGAGTTTAAAGTCATTACCTATTTGACAATTATCTCCGCCATAACCAGCTTTACAAACACACAGGTATTTCTTGTGTGTAAATCCATTCAGGCAGGTCCCATTATGCAAGCATGGGCTGTTGAAACACGGGTTCTAAAAGAAAAATTAAGAAACAAAACTTTTCTAATGTCTCCTTCCCTTGCCTTCAAAGCGAAATCCGACCTGACATGCTCGTCAAATTGCTGATTGTTTTTCAGGGGAACTAAGTTAACTTCAGTTTTAGTGTTGTTGCTAAGGGATTTTTTCGTTTGGAGGGCGACTTCATCAATTTTGAAAATTGTGGTTGCACGTTCGTAACTGGTCCCAATCACAAACTACCCACTGGAGAGAAAAATCCCAAAAATCAGGCGAAAAAGATGTGGAGTTGATCATTTTCCCGAGTGGGGACTATCACAGCCTTGGTTATGAACTCGACGTCTAATTATAGCCAACGCAGATAATCAAAATTCTACTGAAGAACATACACACATTTACGTGCTTATGACGTCATACCGTCTAAAATAATGCTAATTTCAAGGAATCGATAGCTATCGTTTTGTATCTTACCGATAAGCGTCGTGCTTACGTGACCTACCAAATATGGTTGGAAATCTTTTTAAAGTTATAAACACTGACAAACTGTTTTACCTGTGCTCGTTAGGGATTTTAGAATATGGAGTTTCGAAACTCCCCATAGCAACTATATGGTAGTTAGGTTAGCCCCCTCCCCCACCCTCTGAGTCTCTCGCCTCAGTTCCCCTACATGTGAAGCCTTCTTTTAGCTTCAGATCTCCCGGATGTTGCATGTGATCAGAGTTACTCAGTTGACAATCAGCTTTGTCGTTTATTGGTGGGCCAATGTTGATTGACACGCACGTGTCTTCCATGGGTACATCGCTCTTTACAAGTGTCACGCATTCCAATGCTCAACGAAATATTCTTAATCACATGACCCCCTAGAGCAAAGTCAGCGACTGGTGTAACAAACTTGAGACGTCGGCAGAGCCCTGTAGAAATAACATACAAATAAAAATAACACATAGAGTGAATCGGGAACAAGAAACAGTCAAAAATATTTCTCGGTAGTTAGGTCATTTTTTCCTTTTTTCATTTGTTTGTTTTGTTTTGTCTTTTTCATTGAATTCTTTCTTACCTAGGAGGGTACACTGGTACCCGGGAGCACTGATTGGGGTGCCTGTCACATATTGTAATCGTACTTCCGGTCACGTGATTTTCCATGTGCTCCTTGTCGAGTGAGAGCGGCCATGTTAACTAGTGTTGTTGCGTTAGTTAAATAAACATGACATGGTGGCAGCGGTAAACTGAGATAACATGGAACTGGAAGCGTTGGAGGCAACGTTTTGAGCTGTAGTTAAAGGCGACAGAAGCTGATCAGAAGGATGAAGAAATACGAGTCGCCATTTTGCTGCATTGCGTCGGAGAAGACGGCCTAGAAGTCTTCAATACCTTCGAATTTGAAAGTGAGGGGGATGAGAAAAAGGTTGACGTGGTGCTGAAGAAATTTGACGATTATTGTAGTCCACAAAAGAACACTTTGTTTGAACGATACAAATTCTGGAATCGAAGTCAACAAGAGGGAGAATCAGTTGACCAATTTGTCACGGAGCTTAAGAGGATGATCAAGAACTGTGAGTACACTGAATCAACTGATACGATGGTCCGTGATCGTTTAGTGTTTGGAATAAGAGATGCCAAATTACAGAGCCAGTTACTGCGTATAGATGTAGACAAGTTGACCCTGGAGAAAGCCTTATCTCACTGCCGTGCAGCTGAAGTGACCGAGACTCAGCTAAAGGAAATGAGAAGTGCGTCGCCCGAAAAACAAGTTTTAGCTGTTTCGACTGGCTCTAAACATGAGAGCTCAGGGCACAAATCCGAAGAGTCTCCCTTTAGCTGCCAAAGGTGCGGCGGTAAGCATCTCCCAAGGCAGTGCCCAGCTTTTGGCAAAACATGTTTTGTGTGTGATGGAAGAAATCATTTCGCTAAAATGTGCAGCCAGCGCACCAGGAAAGTGCACACAGTCACCTGTTGTTTGCCCCAGCGGAAAGCCCCACTCAGAACACAGATAATGATGGATTAGCGGATACCGAGCTTTTTGTTGGAGAGCTGGAGATAAATTCGGTGGATGGAAAAGCCTGGTACAGCAAGATGACAGTTGGTGGAGAATTTGTTGATTTTAAGTTGGACACTGGAGCTGAAGCCAACATAATACCCTGTCAAATTTATGACCGTCTACACCTACCTGGAAACCTGGAGCAAACCAGTGAAATATAGTCATCGTATGGGAATCAGAAAGTTGTTCCACGAGGCAGTCACTCTTAGCTGCAGCATGAAGGATAAAACACAGTTTGGTTTTCTACGTGGTCGATGTAGCTAATGTACCTATTCTGTACCTATTCTTGGCCTGGAAGCATGCACAAAGTTTGGTCTTGTAAAGAAAGTTGACAGCCTGACAGAAACTGTGTATTCTAAGGAGATGGTGCTAGTGAATACAAGGATGTGTTTGAGGGCCTTGGATGTATGACCCTAGAGTATCATATTGAGATACAACCAGATGCTACTCCAGTGGTACACCCTCCCCGTAGAGTTCCGTTTAGCCTTCATGGTAAACTGAAGGGAACTCTGGATCGCATGGAGAAAAACGGTGTGATTGCCAAGGTGGACAAGCCTACAGACTGGGTCAACAGTCTCGTGATTGCTGAGAAGAAAGATGGATCCCTCCGCTTGTGTTTGGACCCGAGAGAGCTGAATAAAGTCATTAAACGTGAGCATTACAAAATCCCCACTGCTGAGGAAGTTGCTTCAAAGTTGAGTGGCAAAAGTGTGTTCTCTATCCTCGACGAGAAAGATGGGTTCTGGCAAATTCCATTGGATGAAGAAAGCTCATTTCTCTGCACCTTCAACTCTCCTTTCAGGAGGTATCGCTTTTTGAGGTGCCCATTTGGAATTAGTTCAGCTCCTGAAGTTTTTCAAAAACGCAATGACCAGCTGTTCGGGGACATCGAGGGAGTGCATGTGGTCTTTGATGACCTGATCATTGGTGGGAAGGATGATGCTGAGCATGATGGGATACTTAAGCAAGTCTTGGACCGTGCACGTGCAAACAATGTCAAATTCAACCCTGACAAGTTCCAGTTTCAGATGCCTGAAGTTAAGTATATTGGCCAGGTGGTGTCTTCACAGGGGTTAAAACCTGACCCAAACAAGGTCAAAGCGATCACTGAGTATCCCCAGCCCCAGAACAAGAACGATCTCCGCCGTTTTCATGGATTAGTTAACTACCTTGGTGAGTTTGTTTCCAACTTATCAGCGGTATCTGAGCCTCTACGAATCCTCCTCAAGAATGACATAACATGGCACTGGTTAACTGGGCAAGAGAAAGCATTCCAAGAAATCAAGCGTTTGCTAACCTGTGCACCTGTTTTGAAGCTTTTTGATGTCCTCAAAGAGGTGGTGATTGAAACTGACGCATCAAAAGATGGGCTGGGAGCTTGTTTGCTTCAAGAGAGTCACCCAGTGGCTTATGCCTCGCGATCGTTGACGGCGTCAGAGAAAAACTACGCCCAAATTGAGAAAGAGCTTATGGCGATAGTTTTCGCGTGTGAAAAGTTCAATCAGTATGTCTATGGCCAACCAGTGAAGGTAGTTACAGGTCATAAGCCCTTGGAAACACTCACAAATAAGAATCTTAGCCAGGTTTCACCAAGGCTTCAGAGGATGCTGTTAAGACTTCAGAGGTATTCCTTACATATTACTTACAGGCCTGGACCTAAAATTCCTGTCCCAGATGCCTTATCCCGTGCTTATCTGTTGAGTGAGTCTGTTGATGAAGATCTTCAGTCTGACATGGAAGTCTTGGTGCATAGCCTTGTGAAGAATTTGCCCATGAGTGCAGCCTCTAAGTCACAGATTCAAATAGCCACTGCAGAGGATGATTGCCTGGTTATGTTGCAACAATTAGCGCAGTCTGGCCGGCCATCAGACAGATGAACAGTTCCAGAGAGAGTTCGCCATTACTGGAATGTCAGAGATCAAGTGCATGAAGCAGAGGGCCTTATGTTTCTAGGAGAGAAACTGATAGTCCCGGCTGTTTTGCGGAAAGAAATGCTGAATTTGGTACATGAGAGTCATCAAGGGATAGAGAAGAGCAAAGCCCGTGCCCGTGAAGTGATGTACTGGCCAGGTATGGCCAGAGACATTGAGGATACAGTGACCCGCTGTAGTAAGTGTACTGAGTGGCGTAGAAATAATCAGAAGGAGCCTCTTATCCCGCACGAAGTCCCTACTCGTCCGTGGCAAAAACGTGGAGCCGACTTGTTTGATTTTAAAGGGGATAATTACCTGTGTGTCGTGGATTACTGCTCCAAGTTTCCTGAAATCAGTCTGCTCACAACCAAGACAGCCACCTTAGTCATAACTCATTTGAAGTCAATTTTTGTGAGACATGGGATACCTGACGAATTGTTGGCGGATAATATGCCGTTTGCAAGCCGTGAACTGCAAAATTTTGCATCCTCCTGGGGTTTTAAGATTACCAATTCCAGTCCTCGTTATCCTCAATCTAATGGAATGAATGAGAAGACCATAGGGACTATCAAACAACTGTTGAGGAAAGCGGATGACCCTTACATTGCATTGTTAGAATACCGGAATACCCCTGTCACAGGTATTGGCCTTTCGCCCGCACAGATGTTAAACAGTCGGAGACTGAAGTCTAAATTACCGACCATAACAGAGCTTCTTCAACCTCGGGTGGCTTTGGGTGCACGTGAAAGACTACTGGCAGCTCAGCAAAAGCAGAAGTATTATTACGATCGTCAAGCAAAGTCATTAAAGGGACTAGAGATAGAAGATGATGTCAGGGTGAGAGATAATGGATCTTGGGTTCCTGCTGTCGTCAGCAATGTTTGGCCTACCCCTCGATCCAATGTGGTGCAAACCGAGTCAGGCGTCACAATGCGAAGGAACAGGAGGCATCTACTTGAAGGAGCTAAGTCCAGTTCATCAGTGGAGAGTGACAAGGAAGCCACTACATCAGGCGCAGCAGCTCCCTCACCCATTAGGTTTGAATTACCTACTGACCCAGAGGAGGGCCGTACATCCCCAGAACGTCCCACCACCAACTTGTCTCCTGAGAAGAGACCGCTGACCAAAAGGAGTGGTCGAACTGTCAAGCCTCCTGATAGGCTTGATTTGTAAATATTCTGCCTATGTTCAAATTAGAGTGACTTGACTGGGTGTCCATTTTCAAAGCGGACATTGTGAAGTGATTATATTTTAAAGTCCTTATCTCCCCTAGGTTTTAGTTTCTTTCTGTGGGAAGGTGTCACATATTGTAATCGTACTTCCGGTCACGTGATTTTCCATGTGCTCCTTGTCGAGTGAGAGCGGGCATGTTAACTAGTGTTGTTGCGTTAGTTAAATAAACATGACAGTGCCATCTTGAAAAAACACAAGGGGAATGAAGCGTAAACGTTGCTGATTTAAAACACAATCGATCCTCCAGTATGCCACCAACCAAAATGTAAAGTCTTGACGGTCTCTTACTGGAGGTGATCGCTTACGAGTGGTCAGACAATGTAGGGTCTACATTTGCTCTGAAGCTGCTTATCTAAATTTATGAAGCAAAGAATTTCAGTAGCCAAGGTTATTACTAGACCGATGATTGTTTCGCTGTGATAAATCATTACTGAAGTCTGATCTCTTCCGAAAGTCTACTTGTGAAATCCTTTTTAGATCTTAACAGTCACGATGTAGCGCTCTTTCAAGTTCTGTGGATTGACAGTTTGCACTATTGGCATTTCTAAAAGCTCCCAACATAAACAACGAACGAATTCAAGACACAAACCTCTGTCAACCTCTGTCATTTTATTTTATTTGTCTTCTTCATTTGACTTGTTACAGCGGTGATTGTATTGCCGTGAACACCTAAAATATGTCTGGAATGTTAATTGTGTTGTAACCAATCACAGGCGAGATCTTTAAACCACAGAAACCACAGGCAACGAACGGTTTCCTATCTGTCACGGAACAAATTATTTTCGTTTTGTTTTAACATTCAGTCTCTTTTCAAGTAAACAATTGCTTTTCCTTCCTATTTGTTTACAGTGTGTGTTATAACAGCGAAGAATACAGGTTTGAACGATTTTGAAATAAATTACAAAGCCGAAGTGCCGGGCCGACGCACGCGACGGTTTGGCGTGGGAATTTTCAAACTTTTTGTAACGATCGAAATCGGTAGTTACGCCTGATCGCAAGTTACAATGTTGCAAGGTAAGCCGCTAGAATTTTCTGATTCCCATCGCTTCGCGGCTATTGCAGCAGGCGTTAACACTCTTTTATTAGGTCAGGGAGATTTACTATTATGGTAATTTATTATTCTTTTTTTCGGTAGCTAATAATAAAGTTGAAATTCGAGAGTTGTTCTTGTCGATGTTTTCGTTTCTGATAACATAATTCTCGCTAATATTTTTTTGTAGAACAAGGGGATTGGATTTACGTGCGCTAACGATTAAACCTTCGAACTACTGTGCCGGCAGAAGTTCCTTGGTCGCAAGATCGCAAACTGGAAAACCACCGACCAAATTCAACATCTATGGAATTATTGACACATCGCGCAAAGTAAACAGCCCAATTTTCGGTATTCCTTCCAAAATATAATTTTGCTTTTTCTCTGAAGGCATTTATGCATTTGATATCAGGGGGATTACATGCTGTAGGAAACTAGTTATGAGGGGATTTAGCCAAGAAGATTTTAAGTCCCCTTTGGATGCGATTATTAGCACATTTTGCGCGCAAAAGAAAAGAAACATGATTATCTCCGATCGCAGTTCTTCTTACCAAAAGAATCTCCGTAAATGTCCGTAACCTCGCATGTTACAACCCAACGGCTTTATATTGTTGAATGCATATCTGAAAATTTATTTTTCTAAGAAGACACGATTGTTCATTATGTCGTTACATGGAAAGCCGGTCGTCGTCGCGTCGCGTTGGCTTCTAAATTTTTCTTTCTAAAATCGAACGATGTGCTGAATGCGCTCCTCAGCATTGATCTTGGGGAGCAGTGGTGTTTTAAATTCCTAATAAGACAGCTTGTATCCTTAAACATGTTAAACAAAACGAAAATAATTTGTTCCGTGACCGTTCTTGCCTGTGGTTTCTGTGGTTTGAAGATCTCGCCTGTGATTGGTTACAACACAATTAACATTCCAGACATATTTTAGGTGTTCACGGCAATATAATCACCGCTGTAACTGCTCTGCTCTACTGTAGCTTTAGTGCCGACCTATCTCCTATACTTAAACATTACTTAATTTTACTCAGCTCGATTAGCTTTTCAGCTATTCTTAGTAAATGTTACCTTTCCTGTATTATTAGATTATGTTGTAAATTAAGTTCAACTATTATTTGGTAATAAAGCTGGTGTTGTTGTTGTTGTCAGCCATTCGAAGGCCCAATAACAACCCAAACCCTAACACTGAGAACCATAACCCAGGGGTCATGGCTCGAGTTAGGCCGAGTTTGGGTGTGGGCTGGGTCGTTAGGGTTAGCCTTTGGATTAGGTGTTGGGTTAGGTTTTAGTGTTAGGGATAGTACTGCGCAAAAAACTGCCTTTACCGCTCGACTTTGAATGGTCATCATTGAGATTTTGATTTAAAAAAACATCTTTGCCAAGCCTTTAGCAAACCTCTGTCACATCTTTGCTGCGAATCAAACGCAATCAAACTTAAATTATGGAGACGTGTAAGGTTACGGTTGAGCTCGGTTGCGTCAGCTTTAGGGTCAGGGGTCGGGGGGGATACTAAGAGACATTTCATACGGGGAGGCTCCACCCTGAGGTCCAACCCCTTACCCTTTTATATACCAATTTCGACAGAAAAGGTACCCCTTTCGTATACCTTCCATTGACAATTGGTACCCCTTTCGTATACCTTCCATTAGAACATTACAGTCATGAGGTATGTGTGTTCGAAATATTTTAATGAAAGGCCCTTTTAAATACCTAAATGGCAGAATTCCCTACCCTTTCATATATTTCGATTCGTGAAATCCCTATCCTTTCATATATCTGAAGCGTGAAAAAAAAAAAAACCTTTCGGCGGAGCCTCCCCGTATAGGCCATTATAGGGAGTGCGCCCCCCCGGGGGTAGATTGAGGTTAGAAATAGGGTTAGGTTTGTGTGCGCCGAAAAGGGAGTGCCAAGTAGCAATCATAAGTAATTAAAACCAATCATAACATTTTCCAGTTACAGAAATTGGTTACTGCATTTTTCCGATTGTTGTTGGGAATTTGTTTGCGATTCAGATATAGTCTCATTAGGCCTTAAGCCTGAAACTATCGCTACTAACAAGCTCCCAATGGGATCGCCTAGATACGAGTCTTGACAATAATCATCAACGGCTTTCATGCTGAGACATCTGTTGAATAAATCTTTATCTTATTATCCAAGCGCGGCGTCGCAAATGTTCTCAATGCGAATTATTTATGGACGAAACGGAATAAAGTAACTCTTTATGCAGAAATTCCTTTTGTCTTTAGAAGTTGCATTCGCAATTAATTCAGTTCTCGACTTGCTGGCAAAAATTCTTTCCACCACTGACAAAATATCGCCTATTTTCAACGGGAAACGATTTGAAAGTTAATTTGCCAAGTCTTAAACAATTAAAGTATGGCCCAGTAATTTCTTTTAAAATAAAAAGTAACAAAATTGTTGAAGCGACAAGACTTGCCGAAATTATGTAGTATCGTAGAAATCGAACACAAAACATTGCTTTTATGGATGGAAGAGATTGACAGCAGCTACGCGAAGTGATTTTAAAACATTTAATGTAAACATCAAGAAGAAAAAAACAAACCAGAGGTGCACTGAATCAAGTTCGTCAACAACGCGAGAATACAATGAGCTGTAGATTGTTTCTCATCAATGCCTTCACTCTCTCGCTTTGATCAAAATTATCTTTTCATTGCTAAATAGGAACGTACTTAATGAAAATCACAGGCGAACTTTCTTTCGAAAATGATCTTTGCCAGGCGAGTTTGACGGCATTTCGTTAATTATAACATTTTTTACTTTGAAACCCAGAGTCCTCCTACTTTTGTTAATAAAATGGAGTTAATTAGCTGACCGTGGCCATTTTGTAAAATTAGGTTTGTCACGCCAACACGATTGCAACAATGTTCGCATCTTGTCAGGATGTCAAAAGACACCTGTATCGGAATTCTAAGTTCAGAATGCCCTTTACTAAAATATCTTTACTTACAGGAAGATTGTTCTTGTGGGATTGCCGAAGGAGCAACCACCTTCCAGATATAGCAGGATTTAAAGTTAAAGTCAGACAGAAAAATATGTTTGCACAAAGAATAATCAATTAGCCAATTTCAACTGGAAATGGTAAAGATAATTTAGAACCATCGTCAATTTGTCTGTTTGTTTGTTTTTTAATTTAGTTGTTATAAATTGCCAATGCAATTAGTCACTGTCATCTAAAGCTGGCATACTTACTGGTATGTATGTGTGTGCGTGTGGGCACGGTAAATAGGTAAAAAAAAAAAAGATGTCAAAAGTGTATATTCCTCTTGTTTTATATTTTCTTTCTTTTCTACTGGCCAAGACTTCTATAATATTTTCAGGGTTCACAGGCTAACATAGAAAAATATCTTCATTTTTTTTTAAAAAGCCGCCCACAGTGCAAGCAGTTGACCATGGCAACTAATTTAACAGAAGTAAAACGTAAAGTTTTTTTTTCTCTTCGGGGGTTAAGAACAAGTTCTGATTACATAATCATTCAAACTGTTGGAATATCCACTTTGCTTTCAAACTAACAGAACTAAGGGGCCTGGTTTAGAATCCTATACAAACCTCAATTTCTTAAGGTTTTAATTTCGCTTAACTTCTACAATAGCACCCACATCTGTGATGACCTCTCACTTCTTCAGTCTTTCACCCTCAGTGCAAATTAAATCATAAACTTGCATTCGTGGAAAATAGTCCGACCTTCGACTTTAATACAATGAACCTAACCCTCAAAAACGTGGTTCTTACTGTACGTATTTTCTAGCCGCAAATTTGCTCCGATCGCAACCTGACAACAGGTTTAAGCCATTTTAAACTGACTACAACAAATGTGTGTCTTTATCTATTAACATACAATATTTTTAAGTTGGACAATTAGTATTTTGATAATTTTGAGAATAAAAAGTTAGAACATGGAGAAATATTCGAAATGTTTGGGCCCTCGAGTGTTATTTAGGCTATGCATATATTACTGTAATTGGGTTCACTTTACGAAGTATAACAAATAATAAAAAGGCAAATCTAAGTGAAATGTTTCTAACCTTGGTTTGCATCTACCGTGCCACCAAACAAAGTTGGCCAAAAGACGAGGAGAAACTCCAGTGGAAGCGGCATTTCCCGTGACACTCAGTGAATTGCTGAATTTCATCCGTTTTCTCGTTCGCTCACTTGCAAGGGAGGCATTACTGAGTGATTTGAAAGCTTTGATACTCACAATGTTGAGGCGAAAGTAGTTTACTGAAGAAAAGCTTTTTTTATTTGCATTAGCGGTAATCAATTATTCATTCTTGTTGTTGAGTGTGCGGGAACAAACACAACAGTACGGTGCTGTGGAATAGTATTCGGTACTTGAGATTATTTGTGAAAACAGAAGTAAGATTAAGAAAAGCAGTGAACATCAGCCTTAATTCTAAGGATAGATAACTGACCACACCACTGGAAAATGAGCTATTCGATAATAACAGACCACCACCTATAATACTAGTTAAAACCGAGTTTTAAGTTTTAGTTAGTTGGCCAAGAATTATGACACAAAGGAGCAACCCCTGCAGCACGAGAGCTGTACTCAGTGCTCGGGATGACATCAGGATCATCCCCATAATCACTTATAGATTCTTCAAAAATCTGTGAAGAAAAATAGCTTAAAGTGCACATGAACCGAAATTTCTCTCCAATATGAAAATAGGTGTTTAAAGAAATATTTTGAGGTGAAAATAATTTACTAAAAGTATTATTTTATTTTAAATGCGGCGAAAGTTGGGCCTTTCTCACTAAAATTCTAAACAAGAAATCTGGGGTCTGGTAAATAGCCATGACGCCACTCGTGTTTACTCAGTCGAGTGCGTCACTCTGTTTTTGTGAGGTCCGCGGATCAAAAATATCGGAGAACTACCAAGATTCACTATTGGGACCGAACGCTTCAAAAAGACGCTCCAGGTTTACTCATTTTCGCCTTCTCCGCCGTGGGTGACCAATATTGGCGAATATAGTGCAGGGGTGACCCATGTTGGCCAATACTGCCGAGAGGTTACCCATATTGGCCAATATTGGCGAAGGATGACCACTATTGGCCAATATTGGGCAGGGATAACTCATGTTTAAGCAAGGGTGACCCATATTGGCCAATATTGGGCAGGGGTTACTCATATTGGCCAATATTGGCCAATATTCTACTGGGGTGACCCATATTGGCCAATATTTGGCAGGGATAACTCATATTGGCCAAGGGTGACCAATGTTGGCCAATATTGTTCAGGGGTGACCCATATTGACCAATATTGGGAAGGGACTACCCATATTGGCCAGTATTGGCGAAGGGTGACCAATATTGACCAGTGGTTACCCATCTTGGCCAATATTTTGCAGGGATAACTCATATTGGCCAAGGGTGACCCATATTGGTCAATATTGGGCAGGGGCTACCCATATTGGTCAATATTAGCGAAGGGTGACCAATATTGGCCAATATTATCCAGTGGTTACCCATATTGGTCAATATTTGGCAAGGATAACCCATATTGGCCAAGGGTGACTAATGTTGGCCAATATTGTTCAGGGGTGACCAATATTGACCAATATTGGGAAGGGACTACCCATATTGGCCAATATTGGCGAAGGGTGACCAATATTGTCCAGTGGTGACCCATATTGGCCAATATTGGGCAGGGATAACTTACATTGGCCAAGGGTGACCAATATTGGTGAATGTTGTCCAGGGGAGACCCATGTTGGCCAATATTGCCAAGTGGTTACCAATATTGGCCAATATTAGCAAAGGGTGACCAATATTGGTGATTATTGTCTAGGGGTGACCCATGTTGGCCAATATTGCCAAGTGGTTACCCATATTGGCCAATATTGGGCAGAGATAACTCATAATAATAATAATAATAATAATAATTTAGAACTTATATAGCGCATTTTCCATGTGTATATGATCAAATGCGCTTTACAAGCAGATGAAATTGGAATTTGGAAATGTTGGTTTTTGTGGAGAGGGGAAAACCGGAGTACCCGGAGAATAACCTCTCAGAGCAGAGAACAGAACCAACAACAAACTCAACCCACATATGACGTCGAGTCTGCGAATCGAACCCGGCCACATTGGTGGAAGGCGAGTGCTCTCACCACTACGCCATCCCTGCTCCCCATACTAGCCAAGGATGACTCATATTGGCCAATATTGCCCAAGCGTGATCCATACCTTCCAATATCGGGCAGGGGCTACCAATATTGGTCAATGTTGACCCGTGATGCCAATAGTGGCTAATGGTGACCTATACTGGCCAATAATGGCCAAGGACGATCGACATTGGTCAGTATTGGCCAAGGGTTATCCATATTTGCCAATATTGGGTAGAGGCTTTTTTAATTGTTTTATAATATAGCTTTTCCCATTTGTACATAAATTCGTTTCAATTTGTTAGAAAACTGAGCAAATTTTATTCTCAGCTTGTGCGCGCTGAATGGCGTTAGTGATCGTACATGTTGCGTCAACACTGTGTCTTATTGTAGAAACTCTTTTGAACGAGCGGCCAAAAACCGTTCAGTTAGTACTAGACTTTGCTGTCTCCTCTCGGCTTTTTTCGCTGTGAGACTCGAGAGGTCCACTTGTGGCAAGTTTAAGTTAACACAAGCAGCACTTAGAATTCGTCTCGTAAGTTCTATGCTATGACTGTACTATTTCAATAGCGGAGTTTATGTTTTGAATTGTGAAAAATGGCAGATTTGTAATGATTTTGAAACTGCACGCGCAGGCAAATGCCGTCATCCGCGTGCTTTGTACTCTCATTAGGCACACTCTATTTAAAGGAAGAGATGCGCCAACTATATATGGCGATATTTTGGCCACTTTTGGACAATATTGATATTAAGGTGCTTATTAATAAATGCCATGAACCTCTTCGTTTTGTCTTCGCTTGTTTCGAGAAATGAATTTCTGCTTAACGAGAAAAAAAGTCAAATTAACATCATACACGAAAACTGAGACGATAAAGAAGAAGCAAACCAAAACATGCTCGTGTGCATCATGCTCTTGGCTATCACATGAGATTCTCCGGTGCTTTTTGGAAGCAAATGAAGAGACTTGAAGCAGCCCTTGGGCGGCACGGTTCCAGCATGTTTTATTGTACGGACAATTGTCCAGTTTCCCTGTCATGTACAAGTTAACTGAGGATCTCAAAAGATGGACGGTATGTGTCGTCATGAGTCCGCAAAACTGAATACAAATACACCGACTCCTTGTTGCGGCTTGATGTTGTTTAGTCACTGTTCAAATCGAAAACCTTGGAACAAGCATACTGCATGATTGCGGCCTTTTAGTTAACTGTGTGCTTGATTCAGATTTCTGCCCATTACTTCCCTTGTTGAATTTGCAAGAGACACTTAATGGAGAGCTTCGATCCACGAAACCAAGACCGTTAGACGGTTTGCCATGAGAAAGTTCTTAATATCAAGTTATAAAAGAGAGCGAACAAAACGTACTTATCATACTCTGATACAGTCCCGAAGACAAAGAAGATGAAACTCGATGGATCAGTCACTCGCAGGTGTCCTTTGCAGCTCAAACAGGATTTGACTTGCATTTAAGCCAATGTCCAAAACTCAACCGTCATTCAATATGGTGAACTTGTCAAGCCCGAATAGTGGTTAAATTGAATTTAGTTAGTAATATGCTAAACATCACTACTGTAGTGCATTCCCGTCCGCCAGGCTAATTACGTTTCATTGGAACTGGCACAGCGAACAATGGGTGTGAACAAAATTATTCAACTGATGAATAATTCGTCGACATTTATTGGGGCCTGCATTAGTGAAAGGAAAGAAAGAATGACGAGTAGGGCGGCAAAAAATTCACTCTAAAGAAAAAAATATGCGCTGATGACGAAAATATGGAATGTACGAGTGTGGTTAACTGCTGGGTTTTGTTTTGAGGAGCTCAAAGGGCAATTGTCGTCGCAAGGCATAATAACAAGGGGGCATAGTGATACATTGTAAAAGGCGCTGCGAATTTTCATTCTGTCTTTTCTTTTGTTTCGAGCGTTATCACTTCGTCAAAACTAATTCGAGAAACGTCAGCACTTGGTTTAGTCAACTGCGTTGATAATACTAAATTCGTTTTCACACACCCCCACCGACGCAGCACAACAGTTTCTTTAGAAGCTAACCTCTTTGCCTATTTGGAAAGCTACTGGAAACGTCTTCTCACCAGATCGAAAAACGAAATTCTTTCTGTCATGACAAGGCGTCTAAACCTACTAGCAGATTTATTATTTACTATTACTTTGCTGGAGAAGTGCGTAGTCACGCTTGTTTGATTTTTTTCCTTTGCTTCATGTGCCAAAACAAAAACTTTTACACTGATATTAGGGGCACCCAACGACAAGTTTCGGTACATAGAGCGGTTTTCAATTGAGTGTCGAAAGTAATTCTCGTTTTGCTTTGGTTTTGCATTGCTTCGCTCTGTGATTGGCCAGGAAAATTCGCGCCACTTTCTCAACCTGCGAGGATCATTCTTCATTTGACTTTCTCAACCAATGAGAAGCAAAACCAAAACCAATCGTGACTTGCACGCACGTAATTCCCGCGCTTTGCGCCGGCTACATGTAATTGCTTCGTATTCTGATTGGCTCATTGCACTGCTTACTTATGTTTTAATTGGTCAGAGTAATTGCTTTGGTTTTGATTTTACGACACTCAATTGAAAAGCGCTCTATTTGTTCGGTGGAGGGTAATTCGCCCTGCGCTTTCGGTGTCGATTAAAGAGTGCACTCGGATTTTCGTAACAAAAACATGGCCTAAAAGATTCGAAATTGGGAAATCATAGCCCATGAGGTTCTCGGAAAGGCCGTAATTGCTGTTTTTGGCAGTCAAAAACGTCAGCTAGCATTTTCGGAGAGAAAATAGCTCCCTAGAAAGTTCTTGGAAGGTTCATTTCAGCTTACATTTTCTCATAGGAAGATTTTGTTCCCTAACATTTTCGGGCAATTAAAATTTCAGCTAGGGAATCCGAACAGATGAACTTCTTCTACCTTATGAAAACATCTCTTTAGACAGGCTTCAAACACCATAAGGCACTTAAAAATGCCTTTCTACAGCTTTTGATTGATTTGGCTCGTTGGGTGCCCCTGTGATATTGCTGGAAAAGATGGCAAAACCTGACCACAGCAATTTTTTTCTTGATCCTCTGCTGGTTTGAAATTGGTAACTGGTATGGAAGTTTTAGATGGCAAAAATTATTTACTTTCCATTATTTTGCTTTTTAGGGCTCAAATTTGAGGTAGAGAAACCTTCTATGCAATGAACCAGAATAACGCCAATTTGTTGAATTCCTCTTTCATAACATTTGAAAGATTGATGGTAGGTACAGACAGAAAAACACCCATTTTTGGCAAAGTGAAACTTTAAAGATTTTTCCCTCTGCAAATAACCAAAGTCAGACCACAAATTAGGCTATGTCTACACTATACCGGATAGCTCTTGTGCCGGCACGAAAACCACATCGGATAGGGCTTTTGTTCACATTCAAAACGATGATTTCGGCACGGTTTTTGCGTCGGAGCGATGCTGGGCCGCTGCGGTCTTGAAAGTGAATCGTCACATATCGGATAGGTTTTCGTGACACTTTCTGGAGTAGCGTGAACAAAGAATCGAACCGAAACGGAAATCAACAACGAGGAGCAAGGATTGCATTCTAGTGAAAAAGATAACGGCGGTTTTGGGCCACTGCCGATCACATCAGGCCGGAGTATTTTTCACAACAGCATAAAATGGTATCCGGCATAGTGTAGACATAGTCTTAGGTTCATATCATAGATCAATACAAATATAATATGTAAAAAAAATTGTTTCTTGCCTCACCAGGCCTCACTGACTAAGTGTTTTTGCTCATTTATTGTTACCGAGGAAGCACTATTAAAGCACTATTAAAGACATCTGACAAAAGCTTGTTCTGTTTCCATGGCAACAAGAGACTCAAACATCATTCATCATTCGTGGCAACGAGTTGCATGATGGTGGTTTCTTCTGAATGAGTTTGATTTTGAAGAAAAAAGTAGTCCAGGGTACCATGCCCCCCCTCCCCCCCCCCCCCCCCCCCGCCCCCAGGACCACCATAAGGACTTTCGACTGTCAAAAGATCGCATGCTCCACCCAGGAGACAAACTAATGTTGCAGGTACTGCAAACAAGCTATTGTATCTGCAGCTTATGGTTCCGGGGAAGCTACAGCAAAAGCCTTACATAAACGGCAGACAGATCTTCTCACAGTAATTGCCATTATTGCTGGTGAAAATGGGGTAGACTAACACTTGACTCTGTCTCAGTCAAACGTGACCGACGACAGCATCTTGAAGCCTGGAACGAGGCTGCCTCAAGCTTCTCACGTTTCCAGCCATTTCGAAAGACGCCTTGTAAGAAATGTGAATTGCAGGGGCATAATTGCATGTTGCTGTTTCCGAAACCCACGTGTTCAGGGTATAAATGTAACTTAAAATACTTCAAGTCAGAAGAAGAAGCATCAATTTTGTTTGATCTGGAACGGAAAAGAGTTTGCCGACTAGTTGAATTGTACAAAATGTTTGGAATGGCTCGGGATTTGGGCCGAAAGAAACAAGAGCGCCGTGTTAGTAGAAACCAACTTCCCAAAGGAGCTTATACCATGGATAAACGGCTTGCTCCACGAGTGAAAGAGGTAGAAATCGTTAAACAAGTATGCATGGTCTTTAACTCGCATCGATAAACAAAAACATAAGTTTTATCTATTGTGCGCGCGAAGCAACATATTTGCTGTTTGGCATATGTTCAGGCGTAATGATATCACTTGTTTTGTATTTTATAACAGTATCTGTACCAGTTTAGAAAAGGTTATCAACCAGATATTGAAGAGCTTGTTACCCACTTACAGTCAAGATATAGGTAGGTACCTTGGAATCTGTTGCCTTTTCACTTGTAAATGCTGGATCTGTTTCCGAGTTTCAAAGCGGCAGCTTTAAGCCTGGTTTTCATATGTCGGGAAAATCCTAGACGGTCGGGGATTTCACTATTTCCTGACCGTCCCAGATTTATGCCGAGATAACGATCACCGCAGAGATCTGGGACGCATCGGCAAAATAGAAACCTTCCCGATTTTCCCAATTTGTCCCCGACCATCCCAGACGATCGGGGATGTCTACGATCTCCAGTTTTCATTAATTGGTATAATCTGGGACGGTCGGGAAACAGTGAAATCCCCAACCGTCTGGGATTTTCTCGATATATGAAAACCAGGCTTTAGCATGCTAACAGACCTTATGACGGTTTAAGGGTAGGCAAACAATAACAGAATCAAATTATAGTGTTTGTATCCAAATCTGTTTAAAAAATGCATGAAACACCTGTTTCTCAGCAAAAAGTTATATTGCTAATTTACAGTAATTGTACCAGGCAAAGGGTTCCACTGACAAAATTTGAGGGATGTAGCCATGCCAGAAAACGTTCTCTGGCTTTTTGAATTCTCCATACGTTCATCTGTAATTTTTTGCCATGGGCTTAGAAATTCCCCGGAAAAAATAATGCACATGTCATCAGCTTCCCTGTGGGGTCGACCCCCTGCCTAACCAAGGGGATTGTAAAATCAGTCAAGCAAACTTGAGGAATTTCCCCGGGGAGTCGGGGAATTTGTCAAGACAAAGTCATCTGGGTTAGGTGTCTCTCAGCTGAAAATTCCTGTGACATCCTTTTCAAACTTGTGAATTCCCCCACCCCCTAATCTTTGATCGTAGAACAATGTCAAGATTTTCCCCTACCCTTGAGCAAAGAATCCCGTCCATCTCCTTGTATTTGCCCACATATCTCCCTGGTAGGCCCGGGGGTTGATCCCACGGGGAAGCTGATGACACGTGTATAACAGACGAATGTATGGAAAATTTAAAAAGGCAGATAATGTTTTCTGGCACGGCTAAATCCCTTAAATTTTGTCTGTGGAACCCTTTGCCTGCCTACACCAGGACACAACCTTGCGCATCACTATAATCCCCAAGGATCACCACTTAACATGCCCACTGATCAACCTACAAGCAACCACTTCCCTCGTCAGACACAAGTAACAGTGGACCGAATCTCAACACTTCCTTCCTACCACAACCACAACCACAACAAGCAAGCACACCTGACATGGGCCAAAGCGAGCCGTCTACTAACGCACCCCCTGCCACAAACCAGGATCAGACCAGGGATCACCAACCCAAAGTGAGAACACACACAAGACTCGTCAAACCACCAACCTGGTTCAAAGACTATGAACTCATGTAATGCTTGCAATTAACATTTGGGCTACAGAACAACACAGTTACATGTACCTTTTATGATAACAGTCAGTCAACAGACTCTTGTATAAGTACAATAGTAATGCTGTAACTGCAAAGGCAACCTGTGTCCCACTAGTACTATCCGTTTCTTCTTTTCTTCAAAGGTGGGGCGGGGGAAGATGTTGGCCCATCACTTATACTTGAGGCCCTCTCTGAAGGAAACTACATCCGGGCTATCCAGAGCCTGAAGTTGTTGTTCTGGTTGTAACAAACCCTGATGATGATGATGATGATGATGATGATGATCTTTAATTAGTCGACAGAGCAATAAAGACTGTGTTCATTGAGTTATCAGTACTGCCTGTGTCGTCTGCACCGGCCAACTCAAGTACTATTAATTAGCAACATATTTTTTGCTGAGAAACAGGCACTTCACACATTTTTTTGACAACAGAATTTTTTGACAACAGAAATTTTGCATACAAACACTGTAGTTTCTGTTCTGTTTGCCTACCCCCCAAGATGGCATCTTAAACTGTGATAAGATCTATATGTATCCAGCCACTAGCCATAACACCTAGGCACATGTACATGTATCTGGTCACATCACACCATGGTGAGATTGCTCCATATTAGATTACTCCAACCAAAAGTTTAGTTTTCACATAGGAAACGTTTTTGTTTGGTAAACCGGTCATTTTTAGCCTCAGGCACAATTTTGAACAGACTTTCTATGTTTAGTAGAACCCAAAATATTGATTTTTGACTTTTTGAGCAACAAATTTGCATGATCTAGTGATGATAACGAGAACGTTCTCAAATTCAAGCAAAGCCTGAATATCTACAAGAATTCTTTCTCTGGACAAAAATTAATAAGAGTAGAGTAAAGAATTACAGATATGATGGTGATTAACACTAACCAATTTTTATTGCAATATGCAAACGGATTGAAAGATCATCGTTACTTTTCTTATTTTTGTGTGTATGTTTTTCTTTCACCAGCTAGTCCTCTCTGCATCCACACTAGCTATTTCATTGATAAAATGTTTTGTTTCCTCTTTCAGTGAATATTCTAGAAGAAAAAGAAGGGCTTTCAAGTCATCTGTGGAAAAAGGTAAACCTTAATGATAACCAAAGAGATGAACAAGAAAACAGGGCACACTAAACAAACTTGTGAGATCATAATTATTACATGTACATTGTAGCTGTGAGCAACATAGTGTTTATGAGTACATCTGGGACTTCCCTAGCACAGAAACCATGTGTGATACCATGCAAGTGGTGTGTTTGTGAATTCAAGTACATGTATGAGTGTACTGGCAACTTAGTGTTGCTTAAGCTCATGGCCTTTGTGGCTTTACAACCATTACAGTCAATCTTTGGCTTGGTTCAGATTGTTGTGTCATGAGATTTTCACAACATCAAACTTTTGGTATTTACTCCTGCACCGATGTATACATGTATTTCAATTTGAATGGGGAAGGGGGATGTTTAATTTTTTTTCCAAATTAAGTTGTCATCCGTCATTTATTTTGCATTATGAGCTAGCAACAGAAGGTGAGTATTAATTCACAAACATTAATTTTAAAGGTTTAACTACACGTACAGTGTACATTCTGTAGTTCAGTAGCAACACACCAATCGATTGATCTTTCATTGATTGATCTTTAATTAACCCATTGGCGCCCAGCCGTTTTTACCTTTTCGGAGTGATTTTCCACCTACATGTATAACCAATCCACAGTATTTTGTGACTCTTTATTGAAACTCCCATGGAAAAGAGGTGCTGTCCTAAGGCACTGGAGGCTCAAGGTTTCTGGAAACATCATTCTGACATAGCTATTTTTCATCTGTGGAGCTATAACGACGTCCCAAGTTCAGTTTGCTTGCAATTTTTGCTAAGTTTACAACCATTTTCATCTTTAGTGGCTGCCTGATGAGCATCATTAAGCATGATGGTAGCTAAGAGTCCACTTTCTCAAAGAATCGAGCAAGGTGATGTACTTTGTTGTCGAATTTGGCTTGTTACTCGACGAACTGGGAATTTGGTCGGTCGGAAACTTAGTACCTTTGGGACTCGACTATTGATGAATTTCTCAACCTACCGCCGCATATTTTGGAATTTGTGAGCACTGAAGATGACCACAAGCAGGAATTTTTGGCAGTAGGTCGGAGTGGCTGTAGACTTAGTTTATATGTGAAAGAATTGGGGTAAGAACTGGCACTGTCAAAAATTCTCGTTATTTCCCAACATGCAATGCGGTCGAGATGTTGAAAATGGCGGAAAGGCCCAAATGCACTGGAACAAAAGACTGTATCTACGCTCAGGAGAAGAATATGAACAAAAAAGTCATTTTTAAGCTAAAACAAGGACTGAATTTTGTTAATGGTTGAAGTTTGGTTTTACGACAATGATTTATTTAAAAAACATAAAGGTAAAAAGGGGCATTTTCGTTGTTTCTCTTTGACGTTAAAAACGGTCAGTTTCGTTCTCGTCCAAACTCAAAAGGCCACATTGAGTAAAAATTGATACGTTTCTTGCGTTTATTGGATATCCAAATTTAAAGGACATCCCATTTCATGCTCACAACTGACAGTTAAGGCAATATCCATGCGATTGAGAAAGTTGCAAGGTTTTGAAGCATAAAGTTTTGGCCGGCATGGGTGCCAATGGGTTAAAATCTAGTCACATTTTATTTTACAAACATGACTGGTCCACAAATAGCCCTAGCTAATCTAGGCGGATCAGTCATTTATAGAGAAATAGAAAAATTCATAATAAATTGTTTTCATTTAGTTGGTTTGCCAAACGTGATTTCCAATAATATAATTTGTTCAAAACAATACAACACGAGTTTTAGTTTTCACATCTGTTCATATATTCTTTGAGTCAACATATTCTGAATCTGTTGTGATACTGTTTATTAATGGCAATCTCTTCTAACTGAACAAGTCAAGATGGGTAGTTGTGTCTGTATTTGTGAGGAAGGGTCAGTTACGGTATTTCAAAATAATGTTTAGCAGAGAAGAATGAGGCTTTTGCTTGGAGGGGACAGGCATTTATCTGAAGGGAGGTTCTGGGATTTACCCAATATTATGTTTCTTATTTTAGCTTATGCTTATTTGGACACAATCTTTTGTCTTTCTATTACTGGTAGTTTATGATATAATTTCCAAGGAGAGAGAGGAGGACAAGCATCTACAGGAACTTGAAGAGAGGTTTCTTCAAAAGAGAAGAAACTCTCCAGCCTTCAGGTATGTTTGTAAGCGGAAGGTTTGTTCATCAGTTTTCATTTGCAGGTGTCTAAAAGGTTCTTTTTGTTAGTGTTTGCGGGGCTCAACCTTGGCGGTGGTCAACTAGCCAAATATCACTGGATTGTCAGTTTTGGCTAGTGAAATTCCCTCAGTTACTAGCCATATTGGCTACTAAAATTATGGAGACAAATTTCTTTGTCAACTGCTAAAGATAAATTTAGTGAGCACTATGAAAATTGTGACGCAATGTTTAACATGCAGAAAGAAAAAAACGAAGTAATCTTTCGTGTCAATAAAAGTGAACAGGTTCTTTCAGCTAAAGCCACAAAAGCCACATTCAGCTAAAGAGACTGGATCCGAGTGTTCCCATCATGCGCTTCAATCATAAATGAAAGTGCCCGCCATATTGTTCGTGCTTCAATGATCTTCAATGGATATCAGATGGTTTTTTTTTTCAAAACTAGGGTAATTGCTAACTTGAACTGAATATTTTATGGCTAGTAGAAAAAGCTCTTTGGCTGGTGAGTTAAGGTTGAGCCCTGGTTTGTATGTTCTGTACATCATGAAAATAATGGTCCATGAAACTGGTTTTTAGGGAACATTGCCTTATACAACCATATTTTTGCGTGACTTACGACTACACTCAAATAGTAGGTCTTAGTGAGGGCAAATGCCATCCAGTAGGAAAACTGGAGGTAATCAAACAATTTTTAGAATGTATTTAAGGGACAGTATCATGGATTGTTAGTAAAAATCTGGAAAGCAAAGGAGACCTGTTTACCGATGGCAAACAGAAAATAATGGGCAGGCCAAAGTTCATTCAAGAAGGCTGTTTTCACTCACAGAAGCCAGTCTTACCCTTGAACCCCTGAGGGGTCTCCCTTTGATGGGTAAAATTAATTCATTCGCATTAGCCAGAGTAAAATCTACAAGTCACTCTTAGGGAGGAAAGGGTTAAAGTATTTTAATTCATTCTGTATCTTAACATGTAATTCAGTCTTCGGACGGCGATGTGTTTTTTATAATAAATGATTTTATGAAATGATTTATGATTTACAATAAATTATTAACTGACTCCCTATTTTCTCAAACAAAGTTTTGTTTCCCTCACACTGTAATTCATTCTTGGGTTTTTATATTAAAAATTATAAAAGTTTTTTTTTGTTTTGACAAAGAGAACCTTAAATTTCTTTCAGAGATCTTGAAGATCCCAGCAATGATGATGACAGTGATGAAGAAAAGGGTTGTGATGGTAAAAGTCTAGAATTATCCAGTGACAGTGAGATATCTCTGGGGGATGAACCACTAATGGAGATAAAGGCAAGTTTCAGAGTTAACCTTAAATAATTTCATTTATTTTAGTTGTCTGCAAAGCACTGTAAGTGCACACTTGCTTTCAGTGGAGTCCTTGCACTTTAGGATATTTTCAAACAATACTTTATTCGTATTATTACAAACATTTTATTGCAAATTGATGAAAAGGTAACTAAAGGTAAAACTGACAAAAGGGAAATAAATCTGGAATACATGTAGAAACAACAAACTTTGGGACGATTTTCATCCATCTTCTCAAAAGCTGCTCTACAAAACCTTGTAATATACAGTAAAGCATAGTCAACAGTACAACAGTAAAGTGCTTGTTCATAGATTTCATTGTAATGATCAAACTTGTTAAATTTTTCTTCAGGACACAAATCTTATGAATCAGTCAATGCAAACCATGTATAAGGTTACAAATTCATGTCCACCATCTGAAGATGAGAAAGACGTGGATTCAGCAATGGATGATTCTATACTGGAAAAACAGAATGAAGGTGAAGAAAACAGTTCATATTAATATTGTTGTGGACGGCATTGAAATAGAGAAAAAGAATGAAAAAAGTACTGTTATGGAAAGATGTCCTCCACAGTACCTTCAATTTGGTCATTTGAAAGTGTTATTTTCAAAGGACGGCAAAGAAATGCACCAAAATGTAAAATGAACTAATAGATCTGAGCAAATATTTATAAATGGCATAATTGTATATGAGGCCTTCCATGGGGTGGTCGGGTGTCACCTTTTTGCTTGACTGTTTGTGACTCTATCTGTCACCTGTTTGTTTTGGGACAAATGTGGCTGTTGCAAAGAAAGCAAATAGGAATTAAAAGTGAATTGTGAAAAACTGTCATGATTTTTCTGTCAATTTCCGTCAGTTGTCGGTGTTTTGGGAGAAGATTGTTGCCTGTTTTCGGAGCCATGTCGCTTGTCACTTCTGCCCCTTGGAAGCCCTTATAATTAACACAAGCTTCCATTTTTAATCAAAAAAGGGTAGTGTTTGCCCCTTGTTAAGTTTTGGTGGTTTGCATTTTACATGTATGGCCAGTTGCTCAGAAATCTGCCTCCTTTTACATATAATTTATTATTTGCACCCAGATGTATGATTTATCAAAGTCCTTTATTTGAGACCTTATCTTTTCATGGGCACAAGAGCAAAATACATGTTTGCTGTACTCCAGACCATGGATGCAGTTGTCAAGCTTGCTGAATTTCAGACCAACTGTAGCTAGCAAACAGCTGTATTGCCAGCAGATCACTGCGATGGCAACAAGAATGCCACAAAACAATATGCTTAATAAACAAAAACAATTGCTCTGCATTAGCATTTTACATTAATTTGGTACATTTCTTTGCCGTCCTCTGTAAAACAACAACGTGAAATGACCAAATTTAGGTTTTGTGGAGAATGTGAGTGTGATGGTGAACTCCTTTTTCTTTTTCCCAACTTCAGCACTGTTTTTACTATTGTAATGTAGCTTCAGGATAGTTTGCCCATATTTTACAAATTAAATAAGTTGGAGTAATTGTGATAGAGTTACAATAATGGGAAGGAATATTTTGAAATGATGCTTTTGTTGCCATTGCCAATCATTGCTCGTTTTAAAAAAAAAAAATGGGTTTTTCTTATATTCCACCAATCATCTGTTTGGGGCCAGGGCTATGCAAGTAACAATGCAATGCATTCTGATTGTGCTATTTGTATAACTCCGCCCCCAATCAGATGATTGATGGAACAGAAAAAGCCAAAATCCCATGGAAGTTTTCAAAACACTCAGCGTGACACAACAAATTTCACTGTAAGCTCTCTATTGCAATGGTGATCAGTTGACCTGAGTTTGAAAACCAGTCAGAGGATATTTTGGAGGTCCCAATATGTCAGTGGTAGTTTTTTTGACCATGCAATTTCAGTACCATCTTAAGTGGCCAGATAACCCAACTCCATACAAGCTGAAAATCAACAACTGCTGATCATTGATTACATTCTTACGACCTTTATGTTTCATTGAGTAATGATACTTTCGGAAGAAGTTACATGCTGATCCCTGTGATGACTTAAAGACTTAAGGTACATGTACTAACCTACCTGTGTCCCATACCTAAAATTGTTTTTTCTTTACTTGTTCAGTCACAGATGGGATTTTACCAGGAAGCAGCTGCTTTGGTGTTGATCAAGATCAAGCAGCTAGTTTGCATGCACCTTTTCAAACTCAGGAGGTGTCAAAAAGCAAAACAAATGCATCTGATCATGACAGCTCTCTGCACCCCACCACACCAAAAATTAAATCATCAGCTGTTGGTGAGAAAAGAAAGAGGTCATCTTTTGAAGAGGAAAAAAAGACTGGGGCAACCACACCCAAGAAAACCAGGAGAAGTTTGAATAACAATGCAAAGGATAGACCAGCTGAAGATACTGGTAAATACATGTATGGCTTTGGTGTTATCTTAGACAAATAAAAACTTTGCTTGTCCAGGGGTTTTGTTTATTGCAGAAATAGGAAGGTATACAATGTAAAATAGGTGGGTATTGGTACTCCTGAGATTTTTTGAGCTGCCCTGTTTGATTTATTAATGGAGTGGGTGACTACACCCTGTACTGTGTTCAGAGTATAATATTATTATACAATGTAGTTACCACTACCTGGGTCCCAGCTTCTCATAAAACCATGCTCATCTAAGGAGACATTTAGTTTAATTTATTATCATTAACATTAACATGACCAGTGTACATCATCATAGTCACAGTCATTTATGCCCTCAGAAATCTGTCATCTTCTTCAGATTTCTTGGACGATCTGTAGATATTTTTTAAATGAAGATTGAAAACATTTATATAGCCATCAGAAATTTTGGAAAATCTTGCATAAACATTTGTCAAAAGAATTTATGGCTGCTTTGGATATGTGATCCTTCCTTGTTTTTTGTATGTTTTACATTTTTTGTGTTTGCCTCTTTAGATTTTGAACCAGCACAGTCTTCAGTCAAATTTTCTGACATTGGAGGCTGTGAGGAGACTGTAGAGCAAGTTTGCAAACTCTTGGTTCACATGAGGCACCCAGAAGTGTTTCGCACCCTAGGAGTGACGCCACCCAGGGGATTCCTCCTGCATGGTCCTCCTGGCTGTGGAAAAACCCTGTTAGCTCATGCTATAGCTGGGGTATGCATGCACAGTGTATTGTACAGTTATTGCAATTTATCCTTACACTCTTGGCATTTGTCAGTTTATGTTTGAACCCAGTACAGGTAGTAGAGGTTTCAAATTGTGTTGCCTTTGCAGGTTGTAGAGGGTCTATATACATTTACACATTTACATTTTGCCTCATAAGCATATATCAAACCATAAGCTACGAATAAACAGTGAGAATAAAAAGCATGTCACTTCTGGTAACCAGTGTGATTATTGTTGGAGAAATTGTCATTTGAAACCTCTGACATTGAAAAGGAATTGTATGGCTGGGTGGCAAGAGTTGCCACCCATCCATGTGTATTAATTCTTTGAAGAACCTTGACATTTCAGACGTCCATTTCTCAAAAACCCTTGAGTCTGGTCAGGCACAAATTTTCAGCGAGTACTAAGTTTTCCGAGAACTTTCAATATTTCTGGGGTGGATTTATCTGTAGCTTGTTTTGCCATTTATGCAGCTAATGTATGCCAATGAAGCAAAACGTTTGCAACGATCCTCCTATTCAGATACAGTGGATAAACTTCTCATACTCGTATTTTAGATGTTATGGTATGGTGTGTAAATGCTGGGTGAAATTGTGTAGTACACCACCTTTAGTTTTGAAGTGAAAAAAAAAAGGTTTTTTTGGGAAATCACTACAGTATGTTTGGAAAAGTTGTTATCCCCTTCACAATGGGAACAGATGGGCTTCGCAAAATACAATGTATGTTGTGCCCCCGGGGGGGGGGGGCACTCCCAATAAGGGCCTATACAGGGAGGCTCCGGCTGAAAGGGGTACCTTTTTCACGCTTCAGGTATATGAAAGGGTAGGGATTTCATGAGTCGAAGTATATAAAAGGGTAGGGAATTCTGCCATTTAGGTATTTAAAAGGGCCTTTCATTAAAATATTTTGAACACACATACCTTATGACTATACTGTTTTAATTTATTGAGCACTATGTGAAAATGACAAGAAGATTTCCTGTTTTAGGTATATGAAAGGGGTACCATTTGTCAATGGAAGGTATACAAAAGGGGTACCTTTTCTGTCAAAAAATGGTATATAAAAGGGTAAGCGGTCAGACCTCTGGGCGGACCTCCCCGTATTAAATTTTTTTAGTACCCCCCCTCCCCCCCTGGGATGTTGTGCTATACACAGAAATTTCCAACATATACTTAATTGCAGGAATCCCACAGTAATTGTCCATGTATGGATAATTCTTACTTTTCAAATGAGAAATAATTGTTTTCGTTTGGTATATTTTTCATCAATCAGGAGTTGGAAATGCCTTTCATCAAACTTGCAGCCACTGAGATTGTGTCAGGAGTGTCTGGAGAATCAGAGCAGAAAGTTAGAGAACTGTTTTCACAAGCAGTGGTAAGAAGCTAGTCTCCTTCGCAGCCATTATTAGTGTCGTCATGTGACATACCTCCCCATCAACAGCAGCAGTGGGGATGAGCATTGCAGTATGATCATCATAATGGCTGCAAAGGAGACTAGTAAGAAGCTAGCCTTAAACAGACTGAAAAAGAATGGAACATTTTACTCCTTTGGCAGTTGTAAAGCCGACATGACATGGTTATGTTGTGTTGGGTACCGATAGCTGACAACAGAAACAGTCATTAATTGATATTCATACTTTATGTACTCAGTCTGACAGTTAAATACTGTGATGGTTCTGATGAGTGACTACATCTTAGGTAGCCTTAAGTACAATTGCCTGCTTTGGACAGCCAAATGATGGCAACAACAATTATGATAGTGGTGGTGGTGGTGATAATGATGATGATATTGGTGGTGGTGGTGACAGTGACGATGATGGCAATGGCAATGGCGATTGGTGATGGTGATGGTGATGGTGATGGTGATGGTGATGGTGATGGTGATGATGATGATGAGATGATGATGATGGTGGTGGTGGTGGTGGTGGTGTCGTTGATGATGATGACGATGACGATGATGATGATGATGACAATGGCGATAATGATTATGACAGTAACAGTATCTTTTTTCATTTATATTTTCAGACTCATGCACCTTGTGTGTTGTTCCTCGATGAAATCGATGCTATCACACCCAAGAGAGAAACTGCCTCCAAGGACATGGAACGGAGAATTGTGTCACAGCTCCTCACTTGCATGGACGGTCAGTTAATAAAAACAATCTTTACTCACTTGGGTTGTCGTTGATTGTCTCTGCAGGAGTCATTACTCTTGGAATTTTCACTACATGATGGCAACACCAATGTTCAAACATTCTTGTTACCTGTGCAAGCAAAAAATCATTGGTATACTAGTAACCTACATGTAAGTTAAGAGGTCTTGTTTCAAGCTTCACGCCACAACCTTCGGAAATTGTCGGGACATATTCGGAGATCTTTGGAAGTGTTCGGAAGTTGTCGGAAATTTTTCGGAAATTTGGGTGTTATGGATACAAAAAAATCATGCACTTGAGTTGAGAAAAAAATGCGAGTATTGTAGCTGTAGCTTAACAGTTAAAATTCCTTGCTTTCAGACCTGAACAGTAATCCCGATGCCCATGTGTTGGTGATAGGAGCAACAAACCGTCCAGACTCACTTGACCCCGCTCTGCGACGAGCTGGCCGGTTTGACAGAGAAATCTCTGTGGGTATTCCTGATGAGAAGGCAAGAGAAAGGTTAGGAAAGTGAATTTTGTCATTTGAAACCAAATACCACAGGTTGTTCTCTCTCATTGGAATAGACTTGGCTTTTGCCTTTGAAATTATTGGATTCAAGGGAGCAAAACCAGAACCAATCTTGGCTTGCACGTGCAAATTTTCCCGCGCTCTGTGCCACTTTCCTGTATGTGCTTAATTAAAGGCCAGTAATTGTTACATGTATCTTTCTACTGCAGGATTTTGCAAGTTCAGTGTGAAAAGTTGAGGCTGCAAGAAGACTTCAGTTTTGCCTGCTTAGCTCATCTCACGCCTGGGTTTGTTGGTGCAGATCTCATGTCTTTAACGAGAGAGGCAGCTTTGATTGCTGTAAACAGGTAATGTAAACTAAACATTGCTTCTTCTTCTTTCTGAAAAACAACAAGCTCCACACGTTTGTACACTTCAATAAAGCCCAAGTAAGCTGCAACAGTTTCTTTCAACTTGTTGCATAACAATTTACAATTGCTTTTTGTGCTTATCACCGCCTCCGCATGCAACAAATTTTCACATTGCAGAAAGCAGACATCGTTTCTAGTTTTTGCAAGATGAAAATCTGTTGCACATAAACCAAATGTAAAAATGGCTGCCCTTAACTTATTCTTTTGTTTGTATTCAAAATAGCCTGACTAACTTCGTTTGGGATAACAAATTCTTTAGAATTTTGATCTCAAAAACGAGGTTACAACTGTAGTTTAACTAATTTGAATACAAACAAAAGGATAATATTTCAAGGCAGCCATTTTTGCATAGGGTCTATAGAAGTGATGATGCCAGCAAAAAACAATTGGCACTTGCTATGCAACAATGTTACACAATAAGTTGGAAGAAGACTTTTGGTAGCTTTTGCTAAGGACTCTTAATTTATCATTACGATCGCTGGTAGTTTATTATTGGGAATTTTTTTTTATTGCTGTTTCAAGAAATCAACATTATTTTAGATTATTATTAGGAATGTGTTATACTACTTTTACTATTAATTAATGTAGAATTAATGTAATAGCAACTTTTGTAAAGCGCCATTGCACCCTTGGGAAATGGTGCTATAGAAAATCATCATCATCATCATCATTGTTGTTGTTGTTGTTGTTGTTTAATATATTGCCCGTTTTACATGACCCTATTCTTGACGTGCCTACTCAGATCTTTAGGTGACATTTGCTAAGTAGTACAAAATTTCACTTGATTTGCCTCTTGGGAACATTTTGTTAGTTTAAAACGCCTTTAAACCTTACAAAAACGCTACCTTTTTAATTTAGAAATCTTTATGGAGTTTGTGAATGTTGCTTTCTTTTACTCGGGACATGCAATTTTTGTCTCAAAAGAATATTTCAAGAACTTCAAAAGAATCCTCAAAATAAGTGCAGTAGCAAGGAAAACAAGGATCCAAAGGAACAACAAATTACTAATTGTGAGGGTACAATGGAAAATTCAGGAAAAACAGCAGGACCATTCAGTGGTAAGTATAGTGCTAAAGTATTCCAACACACCAATTCACCATGACTCTATCCTTACACAAAACGCTACATCCACAAATATACCTTTTGAATGTTTGAAATGAAATTGGAAAATGGACAATGATCGTAAAGTATTTTCTTTAGCCAAGTTTTTCCTTGACTCGCCTCAGCTACTTTTTTGTTTAGTGATTTAGAGAAAAATAAAGTTTTTTCAAGGCCAGGGAATTGTCCATCAAGTCAGGGAAATTTTTTCTAAATCCTACCTGAAAGTCAATGAAAAGTCAGTACATTAATTATGGGTTGCTGTGAGGTTTAGGAAGGAAATTGCTTATTAGTAAAAGTAATGTCATTTCAAAAGCTTTCTCTAAAGGAGCCGATTTCTGTGGCATCTTTGCTGCCTTTCTTGGCAGAAGATTTGTCCTGGATGGTCAGTGAATATTTTTTTGTGGTCAGTGAAAAGTTAGGGGAATTTTAGGGAAGTTTTTCTTTCCCCTTGAGTGGCAACCCTGTAATAACGAAGGAAAGGAAATTTGTGTGAAGTCAGGGGCCTGTTTCTCGAAGGTCTCGGTAATTACCGGGCCCGTTAAGCTGTTTTGTTTTCATTCCAGATGGGAGTCTCAATAGTTATTAAGATTACACAATAAAGTTATCATCTAAAGAAACAAAATGGACTTCATTAGAGGTCAAAACACGCCCTACTTTTCTTGAGATTTGCATTAATTTGGAGATTTGGATTTCAAAATGTGGTTTCGGGCCCGTTAAGTTAGCGGGACTTTCGACAAATGGGCCCCTGGCCCCAGTTGTTCAAAGAGCGGATAACTTTATCCATTGAATACGTCACGAGAGGATAAAAATGTTTCCGGTTGCATTACATTTATATTTCTGCATGGATAGTAACAACACAATAACGGTACATTTGTATTCACGGTAATACAAATTAATGATACATTTTCACAGAAATGTTGAGGTTTCGAGCGAAAACCAACTGAGTTAATAGTATTCACACACCGAATCTAGTATCAACTAAGGACATTTCATTCCTTACTATAGTAACAGACTGGCTGAAAGAACAATCACCGCTGACTGAAGATGAACTGCAGACACTCTGTATTGACATGGATGATTTCAAAGTATGTGTTGATTTTTCTTTGATTGCTCATTCGATTACTTTTTGTAATAGAAATGAAATTCCGTGCCGTTTCGTTTCGGTGTTGAAAGAAAGACAATTTAATCAGGATTCGATTAACTTTCACACGTCGGTACAATGTTTCTAGTTTAAGTGCTCGACGTTCGCTTGTCGCCCGCCCCAAAAACGATATGATATGAGATTCGATATGCTGTGTCTTCTTTTGGCGTGGTCATGTCCATGCGTTTTAATGTTCAGATTGGATTTTGTTTTGCGAGATACCATCATGTCACTTTTGGGCTCGTTGCGCCTTGGGACACGTGGTGTGGCAACGCGCGTGTCGGAGAGCAAGAGAGCTCAAAGTACGGAACTTTATATCGTGAACGGGTCATTGTGCAGTTTATTTGTGCTCGCATCTAAGCTGGCGTCATTTAAATTTGCTCCACCGTGCTGAGTCCCAAAAGAGATAAAACAGCTGTCCACGGTTACAGCCCTACATTATCGAGTTTCGGTTATTTACCGTATGTAATTTGTTTTTCCTTTTTTTGTTCTTGTAATATATTATGTATATAGCACCATCGGTAATAGTACGAAAAATAAAAAAAACTGAATCTGAATATGAAAGTGAACTTTTGTCACGCAGAATCAGCCCCCAATCCCACAATCGCTTGTGCGTCCACTCGGTCCCAGTCTTTTTTCAGAGTAATGATGATGCTATTGTGTTCATTATAAATGAACAAGATTACCGTTTATTCGGAGTATTTCTATTCCGCAATATCCCCAAAAGAACGCGCCCTAAATTGTTCGTCCGAACACTCTCGGGATTTTATTTCATTCACTCCGTCTCTATGGGAACTTGTACTGATGTTTTTGATATTATTTCTTACTTGTTAGGCAGCTCTGTTGATAGTTCAACCCTCAGCCAAGAGAGAAGGATTCGCCACTATCCCGGATGTAACGTGGGACGATGTAGGCGCACTCAAGGATGTCAGGGAAGAACTCACCATGGCGATACTGGTAAGGATCGACATTTTCTTGTCATTTATTCGAGTTCGTTCGCTCGTTCGCCGAACGAACTCGCTGGTTCGTTGGTTCGTTCAGTCACTTAGCCTGTCAGCCAGCCAGCCAGTCGGTCGGTCAGCCAGCCAGCCAGTCGGTCGGCCAGCCAGCCAGCCAGCCAGTCGGTCGGTCAGCCAGCCAGCCAGTCGGTCGGTCGGTCAGCCAGCCAGCCAGCCAGTCGGTCGGTCAGCCAGCCAGCCAGTCAGTCCTGAGTCAGTTATTGAGTCATTCATTCATTCGTTCTTTCGTCCGTTCTAAAATTATTTAGCAACGTAACGAATTAATGTTGAAATCATAGGTTTGGCCCTCACTGAGTTGTCTCATCCTTCAAGCCCAAATTATATTATCGTGGGAGCAGAGTCCCATCTACTATTCGGTCCTATAAATCAGTAGTCGCCGGGGACAGATACGGAAGGGTATTTTCGTGCAAAAAGGACGTTTTTGTATATATCCCTGAAAAATTGATGTTTTCTCCAATCCAGGCTCCAGTAAAATACCCCGAAGAGTTCCAAACTTTTGGTCTGACTCATCCTCCAGGCATTCTATTGGCTGGGCCACCAGGATGTGGAAAAACCCTCTTAGCAAAGGTATGTAGTGAACACATACTGCCTGTGAAATGTCTCTTTTTTAGCCAAGGTTTTGTAGTCTGAATGTGGCAGAAACTATTTCTTGTGATAGGAAAGAAGAACTTACGATTATGCTGCCCAGGCTGTTCTCTTATCTGGTAGATAAGTGCTTTTGTTGTGGTCAAGTGTGGCAGAATAGTGCCTCTTAAGTGTCGGCAAATACGTTTACTGCATTAAACTACATTATAATCTCGGTGGTCCGCAGTGGTGAGAGCGCTCGCCTTCCACCAATGTGTCCCGGGTTCGATTCCCGGACTCGGCGTCATAAGTGGGCTGAGTTTGTTGGTTCTCTACTCTGCTCCGAGGGGTTTTTCTCCGGTTACTCCGGTTTTCCCCTCTCGCCAAAAAACATTTGATTTGATTTCATTTAGCATTGATTTGATTTGATTTGATTAAGTCTCCCCAATTAGTAGAGCATCTGTGCTCGGCTAGAAAGATTTGAGACTTTAATAAAGTGACTGTTATTATTATATTACTATTGTTAACTGTCATAAAACGGTCCTTTCTAAACAACCTCCAACAAATTTAAACACAATGTCATACAGATAAAAACCGTCGAAAATCGTTTAAAACAGTCAAGTTTCTTTCATTCATTAACTCTATCAATAAATATGTATTGAAGGGTAAAGAAATAATACTTCTTGTTTTTCAGGCGATAGCCAATGAATCAGGTATAAACTTCATCTCAGTCAAAGGGCCTGAACTGCTTAACATGGTAAGTTTAAACTATAGTGATTTTCTGGAGTCTTTTGTGTGCAAGAAAATTTGTCCTATGTTATAAAGTTTTGTCGCCGCGACTTATCGTACGAAATCAGAAACCCATAAGGGTTGAAACAAGCAACGCGCGTTCACAGCTTCCGAATATTCAGTGCTAAGTATCATATTTGGAAACCTCTCGCTCCAGTCTTTGCCGCGAGTAAACACAGCGCGGTCAACAATGTAGCAAATTTCGCACCTCCTCAATAATCTTTACCTCCGTTTTTCCTCCGAGTGTTTCACCGAACTTTTTCACTCTATTTTTGGACAGCTTTCTACTTTCCTTTTTGTCTCACCGACGTGTCCGCCATTTTTAATTTAGCACGGGAACATTGGTGGTATTGCGTCACGGTGTTCTTGCGAAGTGATTGATTGAATGTTTCTCTCTTGATGTTCCAAATATGGTACTCAGCAAATTGAATATTCGGAAGCTTGTTTCCAAGCACACAAAGGGCAGTTACACGTTTCAACCTTCATGGGTTTCTGACGAAATCGAATAGGTTTGATTCGTGCTTCAAGTCGTTTGAATAAAATGTGGTTGCCGCGACAGCATTTTCGCATGAAACCAGGCATGTCACGCGAGGGAAACTGTCGCTGAAACTTTTCCCGGCCACCTGTTCCTGTGACTTGTCGCCTAGTGTGTGCCGACCTTAATTCTATAAGATTCATTCTTGGCCAGCTCTGTGACCGATGTTTTTCTTAAATCATCTAATGTTTTCTCGGCATTTGTAAAGCTCACATAGCATTTCCATGTTATGCTGGGTACCGATAGATGCCAACATAGATGGTCATTCACTTTCATTTACTGACGGTCACATTAACACTGTTGGTGCTCTGGCGAATGACTACACATTTTCAGACAAGGATGCCTTAGCTTAAAACATTCCACAACCAAGCCTGCGTGGCATAACACTGAAAAGGAAGAGGGGACAATTGAATTGGGCTGGCTCGCGAAGAAAGCCTTGCGCGACACGCGTGTGGAAACAGAGCTTCACGCGCGCTCGATTAACCTCAGTCACGTAGGCTATCTGCAACTTTCAATCTTGGACTAAGTGCTTGACAAAACAGGCCATTTGGAGTCCGAAAATTCTTCTCCAGTATGTGTGGGGCAACCATATCACTACGGTAACTTCTCTCTCTTCCACTCCCCCTGCCCACCCCCTATTGAATTGGGGAAGCGGCCATTGCAAGAAAAACTTTGACAAATACAAGGCGCAAACAAAATGTACTCGGGGGGTGGGGGAGGGGAGGGCTTTCAAACTCAACTGATTATTGTTTGCATGTAGAAAGGTTTTGAAGCTCAATTTTCTCAACAGTTTTGTTCAAGGTTGTTGATCAGTTACCATATGGATTGTCGTTTTTTGAATTTTAGTATGTAGGTGAGAGCGAGCGAGCAGTCAGACAGGTTTTCCAGAGAGCAAGGAATTCCGCTCCCTGTGTGATCTTCTTTGATGAGTTGGACGCGCTCTGCCCCAGGAGGTCGGACAGCTCCGAGGTAACGTCAGCCATTTCTGTACCTTATGGCTGGCAACACAAAGCGTTTTACGGTAAATTGTAAAACTGTCGAAATAATGGAGGAAGAACTTTAAAAATCTTCGTTAAATCACAAAATTGTACAAAATTGTAGCGTACCCCGCCTTACGGCCACGTTTAAACGTCCACCATCGTGGGCTAGACCTTATAAACTGTATTGCATCATGTGATACATGTCATTGCCTTGCATGTGATTTTCATAACCATAAATTCGGTGGTTAATTCATCTTGACAGTACCAAAAAATGTTTTGCTGCGTAGCACTCGACTTAAGTGCTAAATGAAAGTTTAGTTGTTGTTTCGAGTGCTCAGAAACTGTATTTTTAACAGTCAGACGTTTCGAGGATAACCCCTTCATTAGTGTTTGTCCAGTGTTAACCAGTTTCTGAGCACTCAAAACAACAACAACAACTTTCAATCCATCTTGACTGCCTACTGTTAACGTTCGTAGCCCTTTTCTAAAAGCCTCCGTTAGCTTCTCTAAGAGTTGTCTTTTTCCACCCTTTGAAGTCCAGCGTCAGTGTTCGAGTCGTAAATCAGCTGCTGACGGAGATGGACGGGCTGGAGGCGAGGAAGCAAGTGTTCATCATGGGTGCAACAAATAGACCAGGTGAAAAGATAATCTTTTTGTGAAATTCAGTTGCTAACATATCGCGCGTAGTTCAGTCTTCTGAGGGGAAAGACAAGCAAACATTGCCGGTTTATTTATTTACTTATTTATTTATTTATTTATTTATTTATTTATTTATTTATTTATTTATTTATTTATTTATTATTTTTATATTATCAACTAAAATTTTCCGCTAAACGTCTTGTTTGTCTCCCCAATTCCAAGAGACTGGAAACACCCATCATGCACTGGGACCACGTAACTGGAGAAGTTAGTTAATTCTCATGATCTCAAGTGCAGGAAAACGCGCCATTAGTACTAAGGGCACGAAAACAACCGCCTGGTACCAAGCATTGGAAAGCAAACAAACTGTGTCACCCGTTGAAAACCTGAATTTTTTCCAGGCTTCTTTTCGCAATTGCATAAATTGCGTTCACAACTGCGAGGATCATTCTTCATTTGTGTCACCAGTGGAAAGCGCGGGAAATTTGTTAACCGGTAGTGAATGCTGGAAAGTACGCAACAGCTGCCAAGCGTGGGAAAATGGTCGACTGCTGCCAAACGCGGGAAACGGTTGACTGCTGCCAAGCGCGGGAAACGGTTGACTGCTGCCAAACGTGGGAAACGGTTGACTGCTGCCAAGCGCGGGAAAATGGTCGACTAATGCGAAGCGCTAATTTGAAACGTACGCATTGATGCATTTGCATTCGCATTCGCACTCATTCACAGTGAAAAACAATTTTGGAGTCAGTGCTTAAAGGGAAGGATTATTTTTTTGGTTTCAAAAAGGGTGAAGAGTTAATACATACATATTTATTAACCCTTTAAGTGAAGAAACTATACAGGATGCTAAAAAGGTCCGACGGGTCCGACGGCCGGAGTATGACATAAAGCTTATTATAAAATACTTAGGTTAACTATTATCATTATTATTGCAGAATACTCAAATAAACAAGACGCTCTATGAGCGTTAACTCGGGATACTTTTGTACTGCAGAAACCGGACGCACGCTTTCTGATTCTCGAAACTATCCAGCTAGTGGTTTGCTTTTGGCCTTTTTGTTCACGTACGAGCAAAGCTCGTTAAACTGTTTTGAGAGTTGCCATCCATATTCGTTGTCAGCTGTTGTTGTTTACTTCTAAATTAAGTGGCAACAACTGGACTTTACTTTGGCTCTCTCAAAACATTTTTTCCCTCTGCGAAGCCTGAAAACATTCGCATAGACACTTCTCTTAACATATTGGATATTCAAAACTCGAAAACACAAGGCGAATCGTTTCCGTGTATGTGACATGTTTCTCAGAAGCAATCCAGCAAAAATTCGCAAACTTGTCTCTAAATATAGAACTGTCACAGCGATTGAGTTGTGGTATAATCCGGATCAAATTACATCAAAACAACTTTGCGATTTCTAAATATAGAACTGTCACAACGTTCTAATTCGAGTCGATACTCACAGCACGTGCGGCTTCCAACCTTGTCTTAAATTCGACAAACCTTTTCACGCGGACAGTCCGTACTGTATTAAAATCTAGCTTCACAACTTTACAAAGATATGTGCAGGAAAATTTGTTCCGACGGTCGAAGTGGATTATTTAACCTTGAGTGTTCACTTGCGGTCATGTATTAAATGGAAGGTATCACATTACGAAAACAACTTTGTGCAAATCTGCAATTTTTCTGTCTCAGCATTCGAATTCGACTTGTGATATCGATTAGCCGATAAGCACTACACGTGCGAGGCTTCCAACTTTATCTTAACACTCGGCAAACCTTTTCATGGGGACAGACTGTGCTGTATTAAAATATCTACAATTGTAGCTTCACAACTCAAACACGATGAATTTGCATAACATCAAAACAACCGTCGCGTGATGTTAGCCTTTCGACCTTTGGACACACCGCCACGTGCCTGCTATTGTGTACTGGCCAATCCAAACACCGGAACGTAATTGTATTGTGCATTTTGCTGCACAGGAAAAAAAGAGACTGAAATCTGACACATTTTATAACTCCGTATACTAACAGTATCCCGAGTAATTAATATAGTTTCTACATGAGGCTTAATGCATTAACTTAGCTTGGAAAGACCAAACTGATTCTGCACAGACAGCATCACTAGGCAGGCTGTTCCAGAGGGGAATTACCTTTGGAAAAAAAGAATGCTTGTATGTATTTGAATTTGCAAATATGGGCATAAACTTATAAGGATGATTTGCTCGAGTTCTAGAATATGAAAGCTGAACTGAATTAGAGAAATACTAGTTATGCAACGCTTTCGAGTAGTATGCCGTGTATTTTCTTGGTATACACAGGAGCCTTTAGGCGAGTGTGTTTGCAAAGAAAATACAAGTGACGAGTGGGTTATTCCACGGTATACCACGAGAAAGGGTTGCATAACTATTTTATACCATGCCATAGAAAATACAGTGGCCAAAAAGGCCAGCATGAGCGGGAATCTCAAAGCAAGATGGGAAGGTTGGATGTGATACTGTTGAATTGCAATGATCGATGGGAAGGTTCGATGGAATACTGACGAATATACAACGGCTTTCCTGCATTCAGATTGGCTGTATTTTCTATGGCGTGGTATAAAGAGGTATATAAACTAAGTTGATGTTGATCTTTTACTATATTTCCCCAGATATCATTGACCCCGCTGTGTTGAGACCTGGTAGACTTGATAAAGTGCTGTATGTTGGTTTGCCAAATGTAGAAGACAGAGAGGACATTTTGAGAACGCTTACTAAGGTACGTTATTGTTCCGTCCCATTCGAGTTTCACGGGTGCGTGTAAATAAGACAAGGCACATTGTCTTACGACAATGCCCAATGACGCCATCATCTGAATTGACGCAGATGTTGAACACAGTCGTTATTTTAAAGGGGCACTGTCGCGTAATTTTCTTTTTTTAAACCAAAAGATGTCGGAGTGATGTATTTGCAAACATAGAACCTCTAAAAAGATTCGCCGTTTAGTTACGTGGTACTTGTTATATGCATTAAAACTATTTACAGTTGGCACGTATGACGAGGAGAAAATGGGTTGCAACTTGGAGAAGTTAGGCTAACCTTTTTCAAGTTTTGTCATTGTGTTTTGGAAAAATCGTCATAAACTAACGTTCGTTTATTTTCCTTCGGAGAAATCATTTGAAATCTACCTCTGTGTTAAACGGACCTCACGATTTGAACAAGCCTGTAACAGGAATTCGCGACTTCCACATCTCCCATAATACACCTTGCTTGCCCCCCAAAATTTTGCATAACCATTGTTTTCAATTTCTCTTGGGACTAGCAAACATCCCGAGAGAAGTCGAAAACAATGCTTATGGAAAAATTTTCTTTTTTTTGGGGGGGGGGGGGGGGCAAACAAAATGTATTATGGGAGATGTGGAAGTGGCGAATTGCCGTGATAGTACCCCTTTAAGACCCTGGTTTGTGATCTGGTCTGGGGTTTCGACCCGCGACTTTCCGCTCATCAGTCCATAGCCCTTACCAACTGAGCCAACCAGGGAAGAGGGGGCTGTGGGGGGAAGAGGGGTTGGGGTGAAGTTTATGTTTAGGAGAATGGTGGAATTAGGTTTACCGTAAGGTTAAGAGTCAGGATTACGGTCATTTGTTTGGGTGGCATTGGAATTCAGAAGGGATATTGTGGATTACATGTCATGAAAAGACGCCCGCCAACGCCCTATCACTTCCATGATCGATCTCATTTTCTTCGTGTGCATTCTCTGTAGGACGGCAAGAAACCTCTTGTGTTACCAGATGTCAGCATCAAAGAGCTTGCCAGTGATGAACGATGTGAAGGCTTGTCGTAAGTGTCTGCTTTGCGCTTTTTGACCAGTTAATTATAATTATTCCAAGTCAGGAGAGGAATGTTTACGACCACATGACCACAATTCTGTAAACTATCAGAGAAATGTAAATACCGTATTTACTCGATTAATCGCCGTGACGTTTATTAAATTTTGAGGCTTTTATTCAAGGGCAGCGTTTACTGTATTTCAAAATCGTATTTCTTAAATCACATTGCGGAAATTTTTAATGAATAACAATGTTATACAGGAAAATAAATTTCCAAGGCTGGTTTAGATTACCGAGTTGTACCGTGAACGTGTTTTTTTCTCTTAAAATTCTGTAATAAACGCCGCATTCTTCTGATAGGGAGCGGCGTTTATTGGTACTTTTGCTTCTATCTGCGGCGTTGGATCGAGGGCGGCCTCTAATCGAGTAAATAGAGACCTTAAGATCGAGGTTTGGCCATCTTACCGCAACCGCGGTTTGCGGTTAGCGGTTTCACGTTAGCTGTCTGCCCATATTTGGGACTTAAGATTCGCTGGTAACAAATAGTCGGCCGCCGTGTTTGTTTTCAGTCAATCGTTCACTTCTATTTTAGCTGAGAAATCGTCTTATCATCTTAAAATTACTTTTCTATGAAAAAGAATTCGATAATTAATAGACAAAAGAGTTCTAAAAAGGAGCATTTCCTCTCAAACGTGGGATTGTGATGTTTTAGGGTGCAAAAAACCTTGCGGTAAATCACTTACCTCTAGAGCGTGGTCTAGCCGTGCAAACGTGAACCTCAAACCGCAAACCTGACGGCAAGGCACTAGTCACGTGACTTCTTGACGTTCGCGGTTCGCGGGAAATGCCGAAAAACTTCAATCTTAAGGTCTCTATACGGCAAGTCCTCTTAGAAAGTTGAACTGCGGTTATTCCTTGAAGAACAAACTGTCGCTGAGGTTCCCCTTTCGCTGTACTAATGCAGCATTCTTTTGTGTAGGGGAGCTGATCTAGCGGCCTTGGTGCGTGAAGCAAGCATGGCGGCTTTACGTGAATGTATCAACGTACGATCTACTAGTCACGTGATAGCCGACAGTGACCTGCCATTGGGGGTGGGTGTCAGGCACTTTGCTGCAGCCTTTCAGAAAGTGAAACCTTCGGTTAGCAAGAAGGTAAGCATTAGGACTCAAGGCTAAAGTTTCTATTTCATAACAAGTCAATCCATTCATCCTAACTCCACTCCTCTGTCAGTGGGACCACAGGGTCACCAGCTGTAAGAGAGGCCTTTTGGAGTACAGGTGATCTGCCCATCTCCCATAACAAAAATGGCCGCCTTTAAATTAGTCTTTTTTAGTATTCAAAATAACTAATGACTGTACTTCTGTAGAATTTTGATCTCAAAAACGACGTTAGTCAGGCTGTTTCGAATACGAGAATAAAAACAAGAATAATTTAAAGGCAGTCATTTTTGTATATGGTCTATGAACGAATGAAAACTTAAAGAAATATACGATCTGTCGTCATGTTACAAAGAGAAAACTGATTTATCAAGCTGACACTTTAGGACAGATTCACAAGACTACTGAGGTTAATTTCACTTGCCCACCGGGACACTTGCCTTCTATTTTCACTTTCCCAAGAGCAGAATTTACTTGCCCCGGGCAATCGGACCTGGGTTTTTCCTCTCCTGAATGGTAATGGTAATGGTAACGGTAACGCCGGGGGAGGGATACTAAAAAATTTTAGTACGGGGAGGCTCCGCTCCGAGGTCCGACCCCTTACCCTTTTATATACCATTCTTGACAGAAAAGGTACCCCTTTCGTATACCTTCCATTGACAAATAGTATCCCTTTCGTATACCTAAAACAGGAAGTCTTCTTGTCATTTTCATGTAGCGTTCAATAAATTAAAACAGTACGGTCATAAGGTATGTGTGTTCGAAATATTTTAATGAAAGGTCCTTTCAAATACCTCAATGACAGATTTCCCTACCCTTTCATATACTTCGACTCGTGAAATCCCTACCCTTTCATATACCTGAGCGTGAAAAAAGGTACCCCTTTCGGGCGGAGCCTCCCCGTTTAGTACCCCCCGGGGGAGGGGCGGTAACGGCAAATAATTGCCGCAACAACGAACGGCTTTCTTGACACTGAAGATTTTACGTGATGTGTAACAAAAGTTGAATTGTTTATTATTGCATCAGCAGTTTACTAGCAGACTTTTTTTCATAATGGCTGACGGAAATCGCACCACTTCTTTTGAAACAGGATCAAGCTTTGTATGATAAAATGAAGAATTTGTCTCCAACGTGAAGATCAAGTTCAAATTTTCAGGGATTGTTTAACTGGTTAAACAACAATCGATTTAAATAGATACAGAACAGTTGTTAATAAAAATCCACTAAGTATATATGAGAAATGTGAAAGAATAGGAAGAATTATCTATGAAAGCAATACATTGTTTTCTTACTAGACTGTTGTGTGTGCTATCTGTTGTATTCCCACTAAAATCGTACACGGTATAAGCTAAAGCTGCAACGCGATGAAATCACAACATGAAACGCACAAGCCACAACGCCCCATTCTGGTAAAAAAGAAAGCAGGTTTGTTATAGCTTTACTCTTTTGAAACTTGATCAGATTTGTGGCAGACCAACGCACAAAATCAGGGATTTTTCCGCAAGTATGCACAATATTCCAAATCCCCCACCCCCTTCAAGTCCCAAAATCTTTTTCATAAGCCTTGATTAAATTCTCGCACACCGTCAGTATGGTGAGGTTATGTTGTAAGCTTACGCGTTCTTCTTTAGACCGAGAGCGGTCGTCCTTTGTTCCTCAGAGCCACGCCGGGCGCGCGAAAAGTTAAAATTATGCAAATTACTGTCAAAGGAGGAGGAGAGATTGGGGTGAGAGAGGAAAAAGGACGACCACGAAGGTTTTATTGTCTTTTGAATTACCCGTTTCAGCAAAACGGAAATTCCGATTGGTCGGCTACTTGTCAATCTGTCAAGTCCACTTTCGCGCGTAGCCTTGAGATAAGATGGGGGACGGAAAAGATGTTTTGAAATGTGTTTGGGAGGAAAAGTTAGGCGGAATAATTCTTTTATCTCAACAAGAAGAAGCTGTTTTATCACTTGAGTAGAAAGGGCGTATTTGCTGTATTGCCAACCGGATTCGGTAAAATTCTTTTCTACTAAAGCTTTGTTTTTGCGAGAGAAGTACTCGATGGGCATTCACGTTCGATCATCGTTGTTATTCCACTTCGAAGCATCGTGCAAGAACAGTTGGCAAGCAATGAATTTAATCTCAAGGCCGTAGGGCTAACTCTCGAGGCAGATGTTTTGAAAATTGTGAAAGAAGGTGAAGTGGAGGTTCTCTACCCATCGGCGGAGAATGTGCTAAGTGATCAGTTCCTGGACATCCTTCGCGCACCAAATTCTAAATCTACGCGACGCTTGGTCGAGAAATAGTCTCGCCGGCATGATTTTGTCACATTTTACATACATAAATATATACTTCATTTATTTATACACGGTAAAATCTTCAGTATATATTACATTAATAAAGAAAAAATAATTAAAACAACACTGTTTTACAAGATTGCCGTGTGGGAGCCCGACTGACAATTGCTGTAAATTTTGTCAAGTTCCCTTTTAAAATATCCAAGAGAGTCTGATTTTCTTAAATTTACGGGTAGGCTATTCCATAGTAGCGCCCTGTACGGGTCCGCAAGTGATCCCAGGACCGCAAATGATCCCGGACCGCAAATGATCCCCAAAATGGACCGGAAATGATCCCGGACCGCAAATGATCCCCATCCCGAGCAAAAAATAAGGAATTGCATGGATTGATATAAAAATGACACACAAAAAACACGTAAAGTTGATTTTCACAAAAAAACATGTTTTTCAGTTTATGAGAATTATTCCATAGTTCCTTTTTTATTTTTATTTTTTTATTTTATTTATTTATTTATTTATTTATTTATTTTTTTTCGTTTTTAGTGGAAAATCTGTGATCTTGCGTGACGTTCTGTCTGTTTGTTGATTTCAGGACGCCGGGTGCATAGTACAGTAATTGATTTTGCAAAGACGCTTGTTGTGATCGTGGACTGTGAGTTTCGCTTCATGTCTTCTGTTTATTGTGTTGTAAATCCCAGGACGTTCGAGAACATGCTTAATCAGATTTCATTTCTGTCGGATATATGATCAACGCTTCGGTACAAGTGCCCGATTTCAGTGAAAATCGAGCATGTATAAATTAGCCTGGAAACAGGCTCCGCAGTGGGATTTTAAAGGAGCGAAAAGAAGGATCGTGGCGAAAAAAAATCGGCGAGCTAAGCTAGCCGCCAGTCCCCGCTCGGCTCGCTTCGTTCGCCGATTTTTTTGGCCACGTTCCTTCTTTTCGCTCCTTAAACCCACTGCGGAGCGTGGTCCCTAGCTAGTATAATCACAAATACAACGGAGAATTTAAATACACACATACCCGTAAAGAAATAACTGAAAAATTCCGCAGTTGATTTCGTTATCTTTTGAAATAAGTCTTTTGTTCACTGAGCACTCTCATTTAAAATTGTACCCAGAATACTAGAAGTGTTTCTTTCTCACATTCATGGGATCGGCCGACTGGCCTGTGGCAGGCGAGAAACGAGGTGATGTGGTTGAAATCGGAGCAGGGGTCAAAGATCATCCGAAACTTGTCACCGTCGTGTGAGCTGTGACTCCCACGCGTTCGGAAAATATGGCTAAACTGTCTTGTTCTTATTTCATTGGTATCATTTGTGAACGTTCTTGGAGTTACTACAGATAAGAACAAACACAAAGATCTCTAAAGACGGAAGGAAAAACGAGATAGGTTTGGATCCTGGTGTGATAACACTGATTGACTGCTTCACATCAGTTGCACAAATTGTGTGACCATGTTAACCTTTTTAAATTTAATCAGATGATGATAGTTGTGAGTCATGATTTAGGCTTTGATTAAAATAATCGTAATTCATGCCAATTCCCTATCCATACCATTTCACCATCCATGCCATTCCTTACTTTTTGTTCGAGATCATTTGCGGTCCAACATGGGGCAATACGGGGATCATTTGCGGTCGGGGATCATTTGCGGTCCAATTTGGGGATCATTTGCGGTCCGGGATCATTTGCGGTCCTGGGATCATTTGCGGACCCGTACAGCCCCGCTGTAGCCCAAGGCACGCTTACAATAGTTCGTGCTTGGCTTGGGCAGGTTTAGTTTAATCTCAGAATCTCTCAAGTTATACGGTGTACTACGGATGCTAAATAAATCCTGCAGGTACGCTGGGGAAAGCCCTTTAATTAAAACATTGTCCCAGTTGAGCAAATCAAGAAGATTAGCGCTTAGGAGGATACTGTCACTAGTGGCGTAACTGAACCTGGTAATGACGCTGGCAGCCCTATTTTGGAGTTTCTTGTCTCTTTTACCTAAGAATCGCTTCCCCTGTTCTTGTATCACTTCGCCAACGTATTCGGTTCGAGGACGAAGAAAAAAAATTCCATATTGTATTAGGTTCCCTTCTTGAGAAAGAAAAAGTCCTTCAGTTATTCTTGTTCTTAAAAATGTCAAGTTTTCATCGATCGAAGGGGGTCGTCTTAATTTCCCCATAGCCGCGCGCTGCGGTCTATCAATTTGTTCATGCTGGGGGAGCAAAGGCGCAGGCTGGTTTAAGTTGGTCTTCAAAATAGAAAACACTGTCGCTGCAGCGCTAACCTTCCCTCCACAAGGCTAACAAAGACGGGTAGAATACTCCTCTTGGAAGCCGATATCTTCAAGCAAGCCTGCTAAAGGTTTGGAGAGCTTTCCACTGAACAAGAATCACCGGTACAAAGTTTCGGAATTTTCGTTGGTCGAATGGAACGCGTCCGACGACGTCCCTGAATTCGAGGTCAAGTGCACTGACATGCTGGATGTGCTTCGTCCGCTTTCCGCTTGTCCACGTGAGCTCACGCTCGGCATGGAGACTAAAACCGACATGTATCGCGAATGGAAAAGAAAATTTCGATAATTCTTAAACTTCTATCAAAGTGGGTGCACTCAAGACGTACCTGTATTCCTAAATTTTCGAAAACGTTTCCCGGAACTTTGCCCGTTCCATTCAATTTAGGACCGGAAATTTCGAAACTTTTGGCTGAATGAGAAGCGCCTTTGGTTAGTCCTTTCTTCCGAGGAACCTGGAATATATTCTCCCTGGAAATATATTCCTTTTTTGGCACCCTCGAAATTACCGTACGTGACTGCGAAAGGTCGGTGACAAATTCTATAATACTGGGACGCTTCTTCAACCTTTCGCTGCCTTCCTCGCTTATTTTGAGCGACCTTCTTTTTCGGTGCTTCCAGACTCGGTAGGAAACCATCGTTCTAATACAGGCTCGGGGCCGGGGCCGGGGCCGGGGCCGGGCTGTTACGTTTTATAAAAAATAAATAAATAAAATAAAACATTAATCAAGTTATATTGAAAAATTAAAAATTAATGAATAACGTAAAGATATAAAAAGTAAAAATTTTAGTATAAAAACTAGCGATGAAAATCGCCGTTTCGATCATGAAAGCGAATGAAATATACATATATGTACAAATTAGGGCGTGGCGTGAGGATGTCCAACGATAAAATATGTAAATGCAAGTGTTACAGCGGTGGTTATATCGGCGTGAACACCTAAAATATGTCTGGAATGTGTATTGTGTTGTAACCAATCAAAGGCGAGATCTTCATACCACAGAAACCACAGGCAACGAACGGTTTCCTATCGGTCACGGAACAAATTGTTTTCGTTTTTTTTTTAACATTCAGTCTCTTTACAAGTAAACAATTGCTTTTCCTTCCTATTTGTTTACGAAGAATACAGGTTTGAGCGATTCTGAAATAAATTACAAAGTCGATGTGCCGGGCCGACGCACGCGACGGTTTGGCACGCGAATTTTCAAGCTTTTTGTAACGATCTAAATCGGTAGTTACGCCTGATTCCTGATCGCAAGTTACAATCAATGTTGCAAGGTAAGCCGCCAGAATTTTTTGATTTCCATCGCCTCGCGCCTATCGCAGCAAGCGTTAACCCTTTTTTGTTAGGTGAGGGAGATTTACTATTTTGGTAAATTTTTTTTCGGTAGCTAATGTACGCTTGAGGGAGAATCGACATGGCCTAATCTACGACATGGGGAAACCTTATCCTCAAGTAATCCGGGAAAACGTTTTAGATCTTCACAACAACGGTTTGTCAATGCATATCTGAAAATTTATTCACGATTGAAGAATTCACGATTGTTCATTTTTTATTGTCTTCATGTAATATGTTACATGGAAAGCTGGTCGTCGCCGCGTCGCGTTGGCTTCTAGATTTTTCTTTCTAAAACTGAACGATGTGCTGAATGCGGTCCTCAGCACTGATCTTGTGGAGCAGTGGTGTTTTACATTCCTAATAAGACAACTATGTTAAACAAAACGAAAATAATTTGTTCTGTGACCGATAGGAAACCGTTGCCTAGCCTCCTTTGCAGACGTCTTCGGCTTGTTACGCGTTCCTTGCCCACGAACGTCTGCTGAACTGAACTACCATTTCCGTCCGCGGCGGTTGGCCAATCATAGTTCGTTTTCCAATTTATGGAAAGTAGGACTTCGACCCCTGGATTATTTTTACAGACGATTCACGTGAATCGGGTGTCGATTTCCATTCCTACGAAGCTCGTTATTGGTTTCTTCAAAACAAAGGCCAACCGCCGACGAACGGAAGTGGCAGTTCAGTTCAGCAGACGTGCGTGGGCAAGGAACGCGTGACGAGCCCAAAGACGTCTGACATTTTTTGCCTCATTAGCATAAGCGATTCAGTTTCTGATCGAGCTACAAAAAAATCAGTTCTGAATATTGAAAAGTCATAGCACGATTAAATCTGCCAATGAATTTGAGCTCGATGTATTGAATACTTTTTATGCGACGCCAGTTTAAAAACTCAAAATTTTACAAGGACTGTATGAGCTCATTAGCGCTTTTGCCACCCAGAGATATTTTGCAGTTTTTGACGAACAATTTCTCCTTGAATATTACACCCAAAGAGCTAGGAATTTCACCATTTACTAAGTTCACGAACTCTTTAACTCTTTGGAGTCAATTCAGATCTAACATGTTGCCTTCTGTACGTAAAGTCGTATGCTAATGAGCCAAAATGTCAATGAAGATCTCGCCTGTGATTCGTTACAACACAGTTAACATTCCAGACATATTTATGACGCGCCAAAACGGACAAAAATACTTTTTTGACATATATGACTTCTTCTTAATATATAATATTTGTTTCATATAGATATAACTCGATGTAGAAATATCCAACTTGTTTCCAAATAAACACAACATCTTGTAAATATACAAAAATTCTTTTGAATATTTATACAACTTGAGGCACACATACAAAACTTGTTTCAAATATTTGACATGGTTCACACAAATAGGACTTGTCACCTCGGCGCGCCGCAAAAATAAAGCTTCTTATCGATTAGATTATTGCAAATCGATACCACAGGAAGTATCCAGGCTTCTGGAAAACGGCTTTACGTAAAACATGGAATCCGGAATAGAAAATACGAAATCCGGAATACGGGATGTAAAGAGGTTTGGTAGAAAATTTTGACAAAGGTTATAAATTCGGTTCGTTTTCTCTACAAATCGTCACGCTTTTTTAATTGTTGAAATTTTTAATGCTATTGTCCTTAGCTGCTAGTCACAGCCAAATCCGTTCGAAAACAAACGTTTTTCCAACAAAGGGTTTGTATGACGACGAAAACCTTTGACACAAATAAAGGTGCATTCGCGAAGCCGTTTTCAGTACTTTCAGTGTTCGAAATAATTATTTATAACGAAAATAACGCAATCTAAAAATATTCTTGAGTCGCGCCATCACGTCTAGCCACAATGTAAACACAAGTTTACATTGAGAAATATTCCAGTATTCCACGTTTTAGACTAAACGCACCACTTTGACTCTTGCCATTACTTCAGTAAGCTTTAATTTTGAATGTTTAAAAGCATGGCTTTAATGGTTATTTAAGAAAAGGAAGGCAAATTTTGCGTTGCACACCGGCATTAAAAAGCGTAAATTGCATAATTATGTCAGAAACCTGCAGTTTACCCGCAACAGCCCTGTATGTTTACAAAAACAAAATCTACTGTGTTTTGATTTTGCAGTGCGAATACTTCGGCTGTAGCGGCCACACGCGCGCTTTGTACGTAGATATTATGAGTATGCCGTTTCATTGCAAAATATGGGATTTCAAGCTTCTTTTCGTTTGTCAAATTTCCATACGAGTGCGTATCAAATTTTGCTTGAGTGCGTTCCAGCTTCTTCGAAATAAATCACAATCAATCAAGTGTATCTTGCTTTTTACTCGGGATACTTATCACGAGTTATAAAATGTGTTAGATTTCAGTCTTTTTTTTTCTTTTTTTTCTTTTTTTTTTCCTGTGCAGCAAAATGCACAATACAATTACGTTCCGGTGTTTTGATTGGCCAATGAACAATAGCAGGCACGTGGCGGTGTGTTCATTGGTTAAAGCAAACCAAATAGTCCAAAGGTCGAAAGGCTAACATCACGCGACAGTTGTTTTGACGTTATGTAAATTTATCGAGTCTGAGTTGTGAAGCTAGATATTTTAATACAGTACAGTCTGTCCCGGTAAAAAGGTTAGCCGAGTTTAAGAAAAGGTTGGAAGCCTCGCACATGCAGTGGTTATCAGCTTATCGATCTCAAAGATATCACAACTTGAATCCAAACGCTGTGACAGTTCTATATTTAGAGAAATCGCAAATTTGCTTAAAATTGTTTTTGTAATGTGATACTTTCCACTTAATACGTGACCGTAAGAAAAACACTCAAGGTTAAACAATTCACTTCGACCGTCTGAACAAATTTTCCTGCACATATCTTTGTAGTTTTTGAAGCTAGATTTTAATACAGTACAGTTTGTCCGCGTGAAAAGGTTTGCCGAGTTTAAGAAAAGGTTGGAAGCCTCGCACGTGCTGTGAGTATCGACTCGAATTAGCACGTTGTAACAGTTCTATATTTAGGAAATCGCAAAGTTGTTTTGATGTAATTTGATCCGGGTGATATCTTATCTCGATAGCTGTGACGGTTCTATATTTAGAGATAAGTATGCGAATTCTTGGTTTTCACGTGAAGTCAGGAAACACTAAAATTAAACATTTAGATTTTTTTATCTTCATCAGGTAAATGATATTTTAAGGATATATTTGCTGGCCTGTTTTCAGCCAAGTAACACGCTTTGTTTTGAAAATAGAGCAGTTTGAATTTCGAGCTTTTTACAATGCGTGACATCTGGATTGCTTTTGAGAAACATGTCACATACGCGGAAAAGATTCGCCTTGTGTTTTCAAGTTCTGAACAATATATTAAGAGAAGTGTCTGTGCGAATGTTTTCAAGCTTAGCAGGGAGAAAAAATGCTTCGAGAGAGCCAGAGTAGACTACAGATGTTGCCACTTAATTTGGAGGTAAACAACGACAGCTGACAACGAATATGGTAGCAACTCTCAAAACAGTTTAACGCGCTTTTCTCGTACGTGAACAAAAAGGCTTTGTGCGAACCCAAAAGCAAACCCGTAGCCGGATAGTTTTCGAGAATCAGAAAGCGTGCGTCCAGCTTCTGCATCACAAACGTATCCCGAGTAAACGCTCATAGAGCGTCTTGTTATCCCTTTAAAAGGCATGGAAATCTTTGCCACGCCTGTGCGGATCTAGTTCCTGTGAGAAATTTACAATGCATTCAAATATCTTGCGAGCCGGTCAAAGACGCGACTGTGTATTCTCGGGGATGCGCTTTTCATCATGTTGATTGAAAATTATAAGGATAATGCGTGTATCGATACCACTTCAAAAAACTCATTAATACTTCATGAAGGAAATACAAAAGAAATTAACTTTTAATGAGTGTCTTTATATCTGATAAAGACATGGCTAAATTTTACATCCGATTTTCTAGGCCAAAATAACCCAAAATCTAAATTTTAGTGTAAGAATGGATGGCCGGCGACCGGCGACCGGTTAGCTCAGTGGTAGAGCACCGGACTACCGTGCGGGAGGTCGTGGGTTCAAACCCCGGCCGGACCAACACTCAGGGTCTTTAAATAATTGAGGAGAAAGTGCTACCTTTGTAATGACATCTGCAAATGGTTAGACTGTCTAGTCTTCTCGGATAAGGACGATAAAACGTAGGCCCCGTCTCACAACTCTTCATAGTTGATTCTGTGGGACGTTAAAGAACCCACGCACTGTTTGAAAAGAGTAGGGGACGTAGTCCCCGGTGTGGTGGTCCACCTAGAATGTGGTTATGGGGGAGGCATTTGCAGTTACGGGCCTACAGTAATTGGCGCAAGCTGTTGTAGTGTCCCTGCCAGGTCTCTGGCGAAGCTAATAAAATAAAATAAAATAAAATAAAATGTACAGTAAAGCTTTTTAAGTCGTTCAATAAAATCGCAATTCGTGTTTTATCAAGTCCTAAAACACTCGGCTGCACCTCGTGTTTTAAACTTGATAAAATACTCCTGCTCATTTATTAACCATCACGTCGAAGGCTATGAAAGCAAAGGTAGCTAATTTTAAAAGAGTCGCCAGTTAATGTAATCATCTGAGTTCGCGACAAGAACGGATAGCTAAAGCTACCTTAACGGCAGAAACTAGTCTTTCCATCAAATAATGCATACTACGTAAAACGGAAACAGGCGTCTTGTTCTCACATGTAGAGGGTTTTCAGGTGACGTCATAAAAAACTAAACAGACTTTTGCATTTTTATCTTCATCACGTAAAAGGCATTTTAGAATTGTATCTGCTTGCACGTTTTCAGCTCGGTAGCCTGCTTTGTTTTGAAAATAGAGCAGTTTGAATTTTAGAGTTTTTCATGGTGCGTGACATAAAGATGTGTCTGCTCACAAGCATGTCACTTACATGAAAACATCGATTCGCCGTGTGTTTTTGTGGTTTGAAAAACCAAGATGGTAAGAGAAGCGTCTATGTGAATGTTTGAAACCTCAACAGAAAGAACAGAGCCTTTGAGATAGCTAAAGTAAGAGACATGTTTTAACTCGTTTCCGGCCGCCATGTTCGCATCCTCAAAGGGACGCCAAGATGGCGTTTCCATACAAAACACTATAATTTTGAGTGGTACGTTTGCCGAATAACTCGAGTACGGGATATCGCACGGCCCTGAGACTTTGGCATGTTGTTTATTATTACTCTTCTATAATTTCACAATTTCTTGACTTTATCTATTGAATGGTTGATGATTTTTATTTATTTTACTTGCGTGACTGAAACGCTCTATTCATCACTCAAGGGTTTATCACGAACCAACAAAATGACTAGCCTCCTTCGCAGCCGTTGTTTGTGTCGGTCCTATTCTCCCTCCCCACCAACGTCTGCTGAACCGAGCCGAACATTCCATTCCCATTGTGTCTGAGTATCCAATCAGGAAAGAGAATAGAACTGACACAAACAACGGCCGCAAAGAGGTTACGGGAACTTAGCTACCGAAATTTAAAAGCCACGATGTGATTGGTCAGGTCCTGGAGTGGAATGTTCGGCTCGGTTCAGCAGACGTTGGCGGGAGAGAGAATAGGGAGCTTTAGCAACGACGACGGCGACGGCAATGAAAACGTCACTTCAAAATAAAACTTCTCGTTTTTGTAACGCTTTCGCTATTATTCCAATTTGTTTAACTTGGAAAATACTGGCGAACTATTCAGGGACTAAATTGTTATGAACGCCGTTAAAGTAAGGAAAAAGAAAGAAAACTTTACAGTCACTCGCTCCCGTTCTCGAGAAAACCTAAAATTTGGCCATTTCACGTTGTTGTTTTGCAGTGGACGGGAAAGAAATGTACCAAAATGTAAAACGCACGTGCAGAGCCATTGTTTTTGCTCATTAAACCTATTGTTTTGTGGCGTTCTCGTTGCCGTTGCCGTCGTCGTTGCTAAAGCTCCCTATTTAATAGGACCGACACAAACAACGGCTGCAAAGGAGGCTACAAAATGCCCAGCTCCCAGTTGGCTTGTTAGCTCAGTAGGTAGAGCACTGCACCAGTGTCGTAGAGGTCATGGGTTCTACTCCCGTACAAGCCTGAATTTTAGGGATGATTTAGAGTCTGTACAAGGCCAATTCTCTGCAATTTTTCAAAAGGACCGTGGTAAGCTTATCGTTTTGGGTCGAAATTTAAAAAAAGGTTGAATTTTTTTCCTGTGTTTCAAATGGATGAAGAAATGAAACAGACGATTTATGAAGGTTTCTTTTTTTGTTTGCAGTTCTTCCAAAGGGCCGCGGTAAGCCTATGTTTTTGTGTCAAAATTTGAAAAAAGTGAAATTTTTCTCTGTGTATAGGAAGACTCAATAAAATGTAAATGTGTGTATCATGACTTCATTTTACCTCGAACAGTTGATTCAATCAAGAGTCAAGAACACTGAGTCGTTTTTATTTTGCATGTGCTCAAGTCTTTATTTTTAATGTCACTCAGTTTACAAGTTATTTTTCTCCAACTTTATAAACTACTTATTTCAGTTTAATATCATCAGTTTCTATCTCTCCCATTAACGCTGATACGGTGATATTAGCCTCAGTTGTAAATTTCACCACCTACTGCACCAAGATGTACCCCATGGCTTTGATGTGCTGGTTGCCATTATCGTTTCCACACGTGTGAGTATCATCAAGGTATCCTCCAGTACCAAACCCGATTCTGGAGTCACAGGAAGTGCAGTCATTTTCATTGTTGCCAAGGATACCGATTCTTGCTCTGGAAAAAATCCTCTTGTCAACAGGATGTTTACATCTAGCGTTAAACCCTTCTTTCTGACAGTTGCCCTGTAGAGAGGCGTCAGAACCAAGGAGCTCCATCCACGATTGACGACCCAGTGAGGTGGCGCGGTACTGCCCGTCGGTGATCAGTGAGTACAGGCAATCTGCCCGTTTGTTGATCGAGATGAACCTATTCTCTCCGTTAGTCTTCATACCGAGGCAGATCTTAGTGAAGGGTGTGCTCCAGTAGGTCTCGAGTGTCGAAACCAGTCTCCCCTCCTGCAAGGTTGAGGGATTCTTTGCTGCTCCATAAGCTGGAGTCATAGCTGAAAGTTGTCTGCAATTAATAAACATTAAAAAGAAACGATGGTTATAAAAGCATGCAAAAGATAGTTAAATAAATAGATAAAAAATGATGGAATTAACAAAGGCACGAACGAACAAACGAATAAATGCGTGTATACATGAATGAATGAATGAATGAATGAACATTTTAAAATGGTTTATTTTACTGTCATGCAAAAAATCTGTATTTCGCATATAGGACTTAGCGTTGTGAGGAAATGCAAAATGAAATATAAATAAAATAAGTAAATTAATAGGTGGAAAAGTGTACCTTTGAGCCATCAATCTTCATGGCCAGCGTCCAACCTCCATCGCCGCATCCAAAGTCTTCCATGTGACAGTAAACCGGAATCTATTTATGTTCAAACTTTAAGTCATACTCCACTCTTGAGGTTCCTGTGAAAAGAGTAAACAAAACATGCACTTTGGTTTCAAATTCAAAGTTGAAGGTTTTCTCTCAATTTGAATTTTGTCATGGTACCTTTCGCTATTCAACTTAAAAAATAATCTTAACGACTTTTTAAAGTGCTTTGATTTTTAATAACAGGCTTGCAGTGTTTTGTTTTTTGTTTTGTTTGTTTGTTTGCTTTTTTGTTTTTTGAAAAAAGTAATTGGTTTAGCTTCCCTGCGGTCTGTGACTGGTTAAGAAACTGCGCCACTTTGTCAACCAATGAGAAGAAGAACCAAGACCAACTGTGACTTGCTTGCACGCATTTTCTCGCGCTTGGGGCACTGGTTATGTGCACCAATCTGCAATAAGCACCAACATAGCAGTGCGTAAAGTTTATTACGCCAGTCAAACACAGCTTCCTCAGTTGAATAGCATAATTCATAAAATTGAAAAAGAAAACCAAGGCACTTGCTCTGGTAAGTCACAACAGAGAGGTCAAGAGGCATCAACAGCCTGACCAGCCAACTACAATTCGCAGCACATTATCAAGAAAGACGATTGCTCGATGGATAACGGTTTTTGGCTTGCTGAGAAATGACAGAATATTTTTCATTTAAAACGCAGTGATAGGACTCATAACAGTGCGTATCTGAAACAAACAAATAAACGAACAATATCAAACAAATGATAACGTATGATACAAAAAGACCAAGTTTTCCTTAACAGACACCTTGTTTTTAAAGTCTATAAAGGCCAGTCAAAACTTGAGCAGTATTTAATCAATTTTAATTGATTAAATACTGCTCAAATACCTCATACAAGTTTGCTACTCGTTCAAAACTAGGAAATTAAAACTCCCAGGTATGCCCGAAATTGCTACTATGTCAATTGCATTAACGTACGGGTTTTCCGCGTAAAGCTGTTAGCACGAAGATGGAGCTGCAGAAAAGGGGAACAAATAACCAAATAAAAGGAACAAAAAAAAAAAAAGAAAAACAGTGACAAATGCATAAGAACAACTAAGGGACAACAAGCCAACAACAAAGAAAACAAACAATAGAAAATTTCAACTGAACAGAAATTGAATTTAATGTACCCTTTTCGAGTAAGGCTTTAATGTCGTCCAGCTTTGCTTCCAAACTTTCCGCCAACTCTGAAAAAGGTAAAAGAAAAGATGAAGTAAAAATGAATGAATGGACGGATGGATGGATGGACGGATGGATGAATGAATGAATGAATGAATGAATGAATGAATGAATGAATGAAAGAATAGATGAATGAACGAATGAATGAATGAATGGACGGATGGATGGATGGATGAATGAATGAAACAATAGATGAATGAACGAATGAATGAATGGATGGTTGGATGGATGAATGAAAGAATAGATGAATGAATGAATGGATGGATGAATGAATGAATGAAAGAATAGATGAATGAACGAATGAATGAATGAATGGATGGATGGATGAATGAAAGAATGGATGAATGAATGAATGAATGGACGGATGGATGGATGGATGAATTAATGAATGAAAGAATAGATGAATGAACCAATGAATGAATGGATGGATGGATGAATGAATGAAAGAATGGATAAATGAATGGATGGATGGATGGATGGATGGATGAATGAATGAATGAATGAAAGAATAGATGAATGAACGAATGGATGAATGAATGAATGGACGGACGGATGGATGGATGAATGAATGAATGAAAGAATAGATGAATAAACGAATATGCTTCCCATTTGAAGAAATTCAGTCTTGCGTTTATGCAACTATTAGCGCGAGAGGCGAATTTGTGATGTCTATCATAAATAGAATGAATCTCAATTTCCTGCATTTCTGGACAAATTTCTGATCGCCACGTATCATCTTCGCAGAAGTGGACAAAGTGTGAATATTCGGCTCGCGGCTACAATCGAATGTGACCAGTCTTACTAGGACTCGATTTGCAAAGAGCGCAGCTTACATAAATTGCAAAACGTTTTCAATGACACATTCGAAACGAAGTCATAAAAAAAACCACTAAGAATAAAGTTTCCAGCTTTTCCGTTCTAATACCGACCCACCATTTTTTATTTTCACCGGTAAATGTTATTATTCTTATGATGGTAATTTCAATCTACTCGCTCTTTTCCAAGTGAGGAAACTTCTCAAAACAATTGCAGTTCATGTATTTTCGATTTACCTTTTTCAAATAGTTGTTAGCGCATGTGATTAGAAGAGAGTGCAATTACTGGGAGAAAGCCTACTGGAACCAGAGAAGGTGTCCTCGACTTTAAACCAGGCTGCGAATGCTGACGACGTTACATTACATTACGGCGTCACTTACTTTTGCAACATCTGCATTGGTTTCGCTTTGCGACCACGCTCATCAGGAGGATCAGGAAAATGAAGACGATCTTCATTTTAAAAGGTGACAAACACAGGTCTACATTAAAAAACAAAACAAAAAAAAACAAAGATATATATATATATATATATATATATATATATATATATATATATATATATATATATATATATAACTCTTCACAAGCATCAGTCACAAACAGTTAATCTTCATGAAGAAACATACACTATCACAAATGAAGATAACCCACATGTTATGTTCCACACCTATATTTCGACCACATAAAGTGGTCTTCATCAGGGTAAAATTACAGTTACAACCGCACGCGTCATACTACTTTTAAAAGTGTAAACTTAAACAGCCTCGTGCGCGCGCATCAACAAACGATCTCCTCCCCGCGCGCATAATGCCATTATAAACCATCAACAAATTACGTGCGTCTGGAACGCCTGTTCTGACCGAAGAAAAAGTCATTGTCATTAAGACCATAAGGACTCAAAGTATTAAGCTTATATGCCCATTGGCCCTCCTTATCCCTCAGCTCCTCTTCCCCATTGACCCTGTCTATCAACTGAATGTTCATATCATCCAAACCGCTGTGTCCATCACTCCAAAAGTGTTTATACAGTAGGTCGTCATTCTCCCGCTGTGCCTCATTCAATCTTGCATGGCGTCTTATTCTGGATTTATGGTTGTTAAACCTTATTCTAAACTTTGTAACAGTGGACCCCACATACTGTACTGAACACCTCTTACATGTGATCAAGTAAACCACATTACTTGAGTTACAATCAAGACTATAGTTAATAGAGTACTTCCTGTCATTATGAGTACACACAAAACAGTCCTTTTCCTCTAAATACCTACAGACTTCACATCGACTTGATTTACATTTACACGTTCCTCGCTCATTTTCTGCAGAACCACGGCTATTTATCTTCGCACGCACCAGGTAGTCCCCCAAACTTTTAGGTTTTCTGAATGCCACCAAAGGGATATCCTTGATGGCTTTTTTACATCGATCCGATGACTTCAAAATGGGATGTAGCTCTCTGAGTATTTTACTTATGTTCGGCAAGCCAGGATGGTAAGTTACCACGAAAGGTGTTTTTGCACTGCGTGTTTGTTGTTTACTTCTAAAAGCCTCTTCTCTGGTCATACGCCTGACTCTCCCGATTTGTTTTTCCACGAAGTTCCTCTGATGACCCGTTTCAATTAAGTATTCCACCAAATTCTCCGCCCGCTTCTCAAAAAAATAGGGCTTGGAACAAATCCTAAAAAAATCCTACGTGGACGCTGTTGAAAAGTAGAGGCGTACGTGGACGCTGTTGAAAAGGCGATTTTAGCGTACGATTTGGATAAAACATATCGGCGTAATATAACAAGGGATGAACAGAGGGCGCTGGAGAATTTGAGGAGTTATGAAGATATAATCATAAAGCAAGCAGATAAAGGTTCTGCGGTCGTTGTAATGGATAGGGACGCATATATAGAAGAAGCCATGCGACAGCTAGATGATTCGGAAGTATATACGTTATTGGATAGAGATCCTACTCGGGACATGATGAAAGAGATCAATACGAAAATAAATGAGTGTTACAGCAAAGGGAATATTGATGAGAAAACGCGAGATTATCTTTTGGCGTCTGAAGATGTGAAGCCTGGTAGGTTTTACCTTTTACCGAAGATACATAAACAGGGTTGTCCAGGTAGAGCAGTGATTTCTGGATGCAACACTCCTACAGAGAAGATCTCTGAGTTTGTGGACCATAAAGTACGACCATTAGTGCAAGGGATAGAGTCATACATCAAAGACACCAATGATTTTCTAAAGAAGTTAGGAGAGCTGGGAGGCTGCCGGAGGGGTCCATTTTGTGTACAGTTGATGTGGTTGGCCTGTACCCCCACATTCCACATGATGAAGGTGTGGCAGCTTTGAAGGAAGCGTTACTGAAATTCGATGGTTTCAATGAGGGTGATTGGGAGGGATCATTGAATGAGGACGTAGTCACTTTTACAGATTTGGTGTTGAGAAATAACAACTTTGAATTCAATGGGAAACATTATCTACAAAAGCTAGGAACAGCGATAGGAACAAGAATGGCTCCTTCATATGCAAATATCTTTATGGATAATTTGGAAAGACGTCTACTTCGGGATGCAGAAGTCAAGCCCTATATTTGGTGGAGATACATTGATGATATATTTATCATATGGACGGAGGGTGAAAGGAAGTTGGAGGAATTTATAAGATATTTAAACAATGCCCATAACACGATCAAATTTACTTCAAAGTGTTCTGTGAATGAAATAGAATTTTTAGATGTTAGGGTGATCAACAAGTCAGGTGTATTGGAGACGGACGTATTTGTTAAACCAACGGACAGTCACCAATATTTACATTATAGTTCCTGTCATCCGGGTGCCTGTAAGAAGAGCATACCGTATGCTCAAGCGATGCGATTGCGTAGGATTTGTTCCAAGCCCTATTTTTTTGAGAAGCGGGCGGAGAATTTGGTGGAATACTTAATTGAAACGGTCATCAGAGGAACTTCGTGGAAAAACAAATCGGGAGAGTCAGGCGTATGACCAGAGAAGAGGCTTTTAGAAGTAAACAGCAAACACGCAGTGCAAAAACACCTTTCGTGGTAACTTACCATCCTGGCTTGCCGAACATAAGTAAAATACTCAGAGAGCTACATCCCATTTTGAAGTCATCGGATCGATGTAAAAAAGCATCAAGGATATCCCTTTGGTGGCATTCAGAAAACCTAAAAGTTTGGGGACTACCTGGTGCGTGCGAAGATAAATAGCCGTGGTTCTGCAGAAAATGAGCGAGGAACGTGTAAATGTAAATCAAGTCGATGTGAAGTCTGTAGGTATTTAGAGGAAAAGGACTGTTTTGTGTGTACTTATAATGACAGGAAGTACTCTATTAACTATAGTCTTGATTGTAACTCAAGTAATGTGGTTTACTTGATCACATGTAAGAGGTGTTCAGTACAGTATGTGGGGTCCACTGTTACAAAGTTTAGAATAAGGTTTAACAACCATAAATCCAGAATAAGACGCCATGCAAGATTGAATGAGGCACAGCGGGAGAATGACGACCTACTGTATAAACACTTTTGGAGTGATGGACACTGCGGTTTGGATGATATGAACATTCAGTTGATAGACAGGGTCAATGGGGAAGAGGAGCTGAGGGATAAGGAGGGCCAATGGGCATATAAGCTTAATACTTTGAGTCCTTATGGTCTTAATGACAATGACTTTTTCTTCGGTCAGAACAGGCGTTCCAGACGCACGTAATTTGTTGATGGTTTATAATGGCATTATGCGCGCGGGAGGAGATCGTTTGTTGATGCGCGCGCACGAGGCTGTTTAAGTTTACACTTTTAAAAGTAGTATGACGCGTGCGGTTGTAACTGTAATTTTACCCTGATGAAGACCACTTTATGTGGTCGAAATATAGGTGTGGAACATAACATGTGGGTTATCTTCATTTGTGATAGTGTATGTTTCTTCATGAAGATTAACTGTTTGTGACTGATGCTTGTGAAGAGTTATATATATATATATATATATATACCACATAACATGTGGGTTATCTTCATTTGTGATAGTGTATATATATATATATATATATATATATATATATATATATATATATATATATACACTATCACAAATGAAGATAACCCACATGTTTTGTTCCACACCTATATTTCGACCACATAAAGTGGTCTTCATCAGGGTAAAATTACAGTTACCACCGCACGCGTCATACTACTTTTAAAAGTGTAAACTTAAACAGCCTCGCGCGCGCGCATCAACAAACGATCTCCTCCCCGCGCGCATAATGCCATTATAAACCATCAACAAATTACGTGCGTCTGGAACGCCTGTTCTGACCGAAGAAAAAGTCATTGTCATTAAGACCATAAGGACTCAAAGTATTAAGCTTATATGCCCATTGGCCCTCCTTATCCCTCAGCTCCTCTTCCCCATTGACCCTGTCTATCAACTGAATGTTCATATCATCCAAACCGCTATGTCCATCACTCCAAAAGTGTTTATACAGTAGGTCGTCATTCTCCCGCTGTGCCTCATTCAATCTTGCATGGCGTCTTATTCTGGATTTATGGTTGTTAAACCTTATTCTAAACTTTGTAACAGTGGACCCCACATACTGTACTGAACACCTCTTACATGTGATCAAGTAAACCACATTACTTGAGTTACAATCAAGACTATAGTTAATAGAGTACTTCCTGTCATTATGAGTACACACAAAACAGTCCTTTTCCTCTAAATACCTACAGACTTCACATCGACTTGATTTACATTTACACGTTCCTCGCTCATTTTCTGCAGAACCACGGCTATTTATCTTCGCACGCACCAAACTTTTAGGTTTTCTGAATGCCACCAAAGGGATATCCTTGATGGCTTTTTTACATCGATCCGATGACTTCAAAATGGGATGTAGCTCTCTGAGTATTTTACTTATGTTCGGCAAGCCAGGATGGTAAGTTACCACGAAAGGTGTTTTTGCACTGCGTGTTTGCTGTTTACTTCTAAAAGCCTCTTCTCTGGTCATACGCCTGACTCTCCCGATTTGTTTTTCCACGAAGTTCCTCTGATGACCCCTTTCAATTAAGTATTCCACCAAATTCTCCGCCCGCTTCTCAAAAAAATAGGGCTTGGAACAAATCCTACGCAATCGCATCGCTTGAGCATACGGTATGCTCTTCTTACAGGCACCCGGATGACAGGAACTGTAATGTAAATATTGGTGACTGTCCGTTGGTTTAACAAATACGTCCGTCTCCAATACACCTGACTTGTTGATCACCCTAACATCTAAAAATTCTAAAAAACAGGCGTTCCAGACGCACGTAATTTGTTGATGGTTTATAATGGCATTATGCGCGCGGGGAGGAGATCGTTTGTTGATGCGCGCGCGCGAGGCTGTTTAAGTTTACACTTTTAAAAGTAGTATGACGCGTGCGGTGGTAACTGTAATTTTACCCTGATGAAGACCACTTTATGTGGTCGAAATATAGGTGTGGAACAAAACATGTGGGTTATCTTCATTTGTGATAGTGTATGTTTCTTCATGAAGATTAACTGTTTGTGACTGATGCTTGTGAAGAGTTATATATATATATATATATATATATATATAACTAAACACAAGGGAAAAAAACATTTTTAAGGACCACCTATATTTCGACTGTGTAGAACAGTCTTCCTCAGGGTGAATGACTGTTACAAGCGTTACACGCAATTATAAAAGTGCGGCTTACAAATCTAAACACGTGAGCGCTAACAATTTTACCGGTAACAAAAAGCGCGTGCAATACAAACACGAGCGCTAACGGTAATAATAGGCGCGTGCACTAGAAAAGCCTGACAAGAAATTAATTACGCGCGCGACTTCTGCGGTTCTGACAATAAAAAAAAGTCACTTTCGTTAAGACCCTCCGGCGCTATTGTTCTCAATCTGTATGCCCATTGGCCCTCTTTCTCCAGCAAATTGTCTACACTACCATAAACTTTATCAATTATTTGAACTGAGACATCGTCCAAACCATTGTGTCCCTCTTTAAAAAAGTGCTTGTAGATTAAATCATCGCTGGCCCTATCTCCTGGTTCCAACCTTGAATGTCCCCTCAATCTACTTCTATGGTTATTAAATCTAAGTCTAAATTTAGTAACTGTTGATCCCACATATTGTTTACCACAAATCTTGCAACTTAGCAAATAGATAACACTGCTACTGTTACAGTCTAGGTTATAGTTAATGTTGTATGATTTTCCAGTGGTGTTGCTGACGAACGTATTTCCGATGTTCAGATAGTTCTTATTTCTACAAATTTCGCAGCGCGTAGAAGAACAACGGTAATTTCCTGGCACAGAATTATTGTTGTCAGGTCGTATTCTAGCATTCACAAGATAATCCTTTAGGCTTTTAGGGCGACGAAATGCCACCATAGGACATTCTTTAATGGCCTTCTTACATCTGTCAGACATATGTAATAAGGGATGCAGATCTCGAAGTATTCCCCCTATATTCGTAGAAATAAATTTGTAGAAATAAGAACTATCTGAACATCGGAAATACGTTCGTCAGCAACACCACTGGAAAATCATACAACATTAACTATAACCTAGACTGTAACAGTAGCAGTGTTATCTATTTGCTAAGTTGCAAGATTTGTGGTAAACAATATGTGGGATCAACAGTTACTAAATTTAGACTTAGATTTAATAACCATAGAAGTAGATTGAGGGGACATTCAAGGTTGGAACCAGGAGATAGGGCCAGCGATGATTTAATCTACAAGCACTTTTTTAAAGAGGGACACAATGGTTTGGACGATGTCTCAGTTCAAATAATTGATAAAGTTTATGGTAGTGTAGACAATTTGCTGGAGAAAGAGGGCCAATGGGCATACAGATTGAGAACAATAGCGCCGGAGGGTCTTAACGAAAGTGACTTTTTTTTATTGTCAGAACCGCAGAAGTCGCGCGCGTAATTAATTTCTTGTCAGGCTTTTCTAGTGCACGCGCCTATTATTACCGTTAGCGCTCGTGTTTGTATTGCACGCGCTTTTTGTTACCGGTAAAATTGTTAGCGCTCACGTGTTTAGATTTGTAAGCCGCACTTTTATAATTGCGTGTAACGCTTGTAACAGTCATTCACCCTGAGGAAGACTGTTCTACACAGTCGAAATATAGGTGGTCCTTAAAAATGTTTTTTTCCCTTGTGTTTAGTTATATTTGAAACGGGAAACAGTATAAATACATTTTTGATGCTTGAGATTATCATATATATATATATATATATATATATATATATATATATATATATATATATATATATATATATATATATATAATAATGTCAAAAACATCCACTGTCGTGGTTGTGTCTCCAGACGAATTAAAATAATAGCCAAGAACTGGAAAATACGACTTTGCCAATATTTCGTCTTTATTAAAAGACTTCATCAGGGCAACTGATGTGAAAGCGGTTAAAACCGTTATAAGATATACGCTAGCTGATGTGAGACGCTAATACGAGACTTAAAGCTGCTCGCGCGCTGTAAAGCGCGCGCGTTACATATAAGTGAAGCAATGAGAGCGATATTAAAATAAATCCCTTCGAGGATTCCTACTACAGAAAAAATCATCACTATTAAGACCCAGTGGATAAATACATCGAAGACGGTATGCCCACTGGGCCTCCCTATCCCTAAGATATTCCTCACTTGAACACTTGTCTATTAACTGTATTCTAACATCACTCAAACCATGATGGTCTGCCTGATTGAAATGCCTGTATATAACATCGTCTTTAAGTTTATTCTCCGAGGATAGTCCTCTGTGCGCATTAATCCTAGACTTGTGGTTATTAAATCTAGTCCTAAATTTGTTAATAGTAGATCCCACATACTGCATTTGACACGTTGCACAAGACAATAGGTACACTACGTGGTCTGAATTACAATCCAGCTTAAAATTAATCACAAAATCTCTCCCAGTAACTCTACTTTTGAAACAAATGCCCTCATCCAAGAAATCACAAACCCTGCATCGTCTATCCCCACATCTACCACAACCCTTAACAGTAACTGGTGTCTTAAGTTCGGAATGTACCAGAATGTCCTTAAGGCATTTAGGCCGCCGGAAAGCCACCATGGGCACCTGTTCCAAGGCCAGCTGGCAACGCCTAGAAGATTGCAAAACAGGATGAAGCCTGTGTAATATTTTAGAAATACAAGGGAGTGCCGGATGAAATGTGACCACAAAAGGAATACGTTTATTACAAGCAGGCTGCTTATCCCTAAGGGTTTGTTCCCTGGGAATCCTACGCGCTCGATCTATTTGCCCCTCCACATGCTCCCTGTTATAACCCCTTTTAACCAAGTAACTGCACAATTCCTCAGCCCGTTTATCAAACAAAGCATCCGTGGAACATATACGTCTTATTCTAAGGGCCTGACCAAAAGGGATACCTTTCTTACATGAATTAGGGTGACAAGAGGAATGAAACAAATATTTGTTTCATTCCTCTTGTCACCCTAATTCATGTAAGAAAGGTATCCCTTTTGGTCAGGCCCTTAGAATAAGACGTATATGTTCCACGGATGCTTTGTTTGATAAACGGGCTGAGGAATTGTGCAGTTACTTGGTTAAAAGGGGTTATAACAGGGAGCATGTGGAGGGGCAAATAGATCGAGCGCGTAGGATTCCCAGGGAACAAACCCTTAGGGATAAGCAGCCTGCTTGTAATAAACGTATTCCTTTTGTGGTCACATTTCATCCGGCACTCCCTTGTATTTCTAAAATATTACACAGGCTTCATCCTGTTTTGCAATCTTCTAGGCGTTGCCAGCTGGCCTTGGAACAGGTGCCCATGGTGGCTTTCCGGCGGCCTAAATGCCTTAAGGACATTCTGGTACATTCCGAACTTAAGACACCAGTTACTGTTAAGGGTTGTGGTAGATGTGGGGATAGACGATGCAGGGTTTGTGATTTCTTGGATGAGGGCATTTGTTTCAAAAGTAGAGTTACTGGGAGAGATTTTGTGATTAATTTTAAGCTGGATTGTAATTCAGACCACGTAGTGTACCTATTGTCTTGTGCAACGTGTCAAATGCAGTATGTGGGATCTACTATTAACAAATTTAGGACTAGATTTAATAACCACAAGTCTAGGATTAATGCGCACAGAGGACTATCCTCGGAGAATAAACTTAAAGACGATGTTATATACAGGCATTTCAATCAGGCAGACCATCATGGTTTGAGTGATGTTAGAATACAGTTAATAGACAAGTGTTCAAGTGAGGAATATCTTAGGGATAGGGAGGCCCAGTGGGCATACCGTCTTCGATGTATTTATCCACTGGGTCTTAATAGTGATGATTTTTTCTGTAGTAGGAATCCTCGAAGGGATTTATTTTAATATCGCTCTCATTGCTTCACTTATATGTAACGCGCGCGCTTTACAGCGCGCGAGCAGCTTTAAGTCTCGTATTAGCGTCTCACATCAGCTAGCGTATATCTTATAACGGTTTTAACCGCTTTCACATCAGTTGCCCTGATGAAGTCTTTTAATAAAGACGAAATATTGGCAAAGTCGTATTTTCCAGTTCTTGGCTATTATATATATATATATATATACACTATCACAAATGAAGATAACCCACATGTTATGTTCCACACCTATATTTCGACCACATTATTATATATATATATATATATATATATATATATATATATATATATATAGACGGTTGAAGGCGCTTCCTGGGCCAACGAAAGATGCAGAACCAAAAGGATCACTAATGATTCACAGTCCTTATTCGGCGAATGATAAAAAACAGTTAAAAAGACCGAAAATGGACAACTTTTGGTTCAAAAAAAGATAAAAATATAAAAATTTATGATTAAAAAACGTTTCGGTCTCTCGACCTTCGTCAGTTACAAACAGAATGTTAAAAACCTACAACTTAAATATGATTTTACAACAATGGTTACAAATTACATACGGGTTACGAAACTCAGACAATGAAACGAAAAACAATAGGTGTACAAAAAGTATGAAACGACTACGGTAAATTAACAGGATGCGGAATAACAACAATAATAGAACTAGTGATAAATGTTATGTAATGGTCGCAGCGCAACAGGTTCCCCATCAAGGGCCTCTGAATCATCATACCTGTCAGTATCATAACAAAATCCCTAAAGAGGGCCCTTAAACAATAAGTAATAATTTCCCAACAAAGAGCCTTTGAATGACCTAGCTAGCACAAAAATAACAGAATCCCCAAAAGAGGGCCCCTGAGCGCTGAAACAACTACAAGTGCTAAAGATTACAATTAATGAGTCGGTACACACTGACTTGTTAAAATATATAAATCAAATACAGCATCCACAGCCGGCTGTTTCACATGTGATAAATCTAGATGCGATCTTTGCAAGAATTTCTTTGTCAACTCCCAAACTTTTTCTAGCGCACAAACTGGTAAAACCTATTTTGTTCGGCAGAAACTTTCGTGTAATTCCTCAAATGTGATTTATTTGGTTCGTTGTAAGAAATGCAATCTCCAGTATGTTGGATCGACCACCACGGAATTTAAAGTTAGATTTAGAAATCACAAATCGTCCATACATACATACATACATACATACATACATACATCACATTATTTACCCTCGGATTTTTAAGCCGCGGCTACACGAGCGATTTTTCACTCGCGCCGGTGATGCGATTTTTTCAATTTTGTCGCGTCACCAGCGCGCGATGAAAATCGCAAGTGTAGCCACCCTTGAACGTCGCAAGAAAAAAATCGCGAGAAATTGAATGAGTTTAATTTTTCGCGATTCTTTTTCTGCGATTTTTTGAGCTGTCGCATCACCTGTGCGAGGGTGGCTACACGGGTGATTTTCATCGCGCGCCGGCGACGCGACAATTTTACAAAAAATCGCATCACCATCGCAAGCAAAAAATCGCTCGTGTAGCCGCGGCTTTTTTTTAGAGTAGCTTGTGCAGCTAATATCTCCGAGCATTTGATCATCAGATGAGAGATAGACCATCACACCGGGAACTACGTCCCCTACTCTTTTCGAATAGTGTGTGGGTTCTTTTACGTCCCACAGAATCAATTATGAAGAGTTGTGAGACGGGACCTACGGTTTATCGTCCTTATCCGAGAAGACTAGAAAGTCTAACCATTTGCAGATGTTATTACAAAGGCAGCACTTTCTCCTCAATTATTTAAAGACCCTGACACTTCACCGAACTCCGCACGTGCTATCGGACTTTACATTTCAATGTATCGATCAAATCCAAACTAAAACGTCCGAAAACACTGAACAGCTATTAATTACGAAAGAAGCATACTGGAGTGCGCAGTTATTTTCCCTTTCACCTTATGGACTTAATAAAAGACAAGAATTTCATTCAAAAAACCGCATCCATTATACTTAATTTCAGCAGAGTTTGGACAATAGGTTGGGATTTTCTTAAGGTGCGTATTGGCAGTGAATTTATTTTTATATATTTTAACAAGTCAGTGTGTACCGACTCATTAATTGTAATCTTTAGCACTTGTAGTTGTTTCAGCGCTCAGGGGCCCTCTTTTGGGGATTCTGTTATTTTTGTGCTAGCTAGGTCATTCAAAGGCTCTTTGTTGGGAAATTATTACTTATTGTTTAAGGGCCCTCTTTAGGGATTTTGTTATGATACTGACAGGTATGATGATTCAGAGGCCCTTGATGGGGAACCTGTTGCGCTGCGACCATTACATAACATTTATCACTAGTTCTATTATTGTTGTTATTCCGCATCCTGTTAATTTACCGTAGTCGTTTCATACTTTTTGTACACCTATTGTTTTTCGTTTCATTGTCTGAGTTTCGTAACCCGTATGTAATTTGTAACCATTGTTGTAAAATCATATTTAAGTTGTAGGTTTTTAACATTCTGTTTGTAACTGACGAAGGTCGAGAGACCGAAACGTTTTTTAATCATAAATTTTTAAATTTTTATCTTTTTTTGAACCAAAAGTTGTCCATTTTCGGTCTTTTTAACTGTTTTATATATATATATATATATATATATATATATATATATATATATATATATATAAATATATATATATATATATATATATATATATATATATATATATATATCAGCGGAGTTGATACCGTAAATAGACCACCGTGCAGGGATTCAAAAAGCGGACGTTTCCATCTCTAGCCCTTCGTCAGAGCGAATCGAGGAATTGTGGGTTGTGTATGGTTTATATACAGAAGATGGACTACGTTTTTGGTAGTAAGGTGGTAACGTGAAAAACGGAAATTAATTAATTGAAAGAAAAGCGCTCGTCGTTGATACCGTGAGGATTGAGGGTGCCTATTTGAAAGATAAAGTTTTGTTCTAGATTTTTACGGTTTTCCGTAGAACTTTGATGTAGGGAAAGGCCGGAGATCGACATGCTTTGTTTGGAATGGTTAGGGAGATTGAAATGCCGGGTGACTGGTTTGGATGCATCTTTTAACTTAACCTCACTCACTCCTTCAAATAAGCGACCACTATAAGAATAAAACAAAAGGCAAAGGAAAAGAGTCTATAGGAGAAGGCTGAATTTGCTACGTGTCTACCCCAATGAAATGTCCAACTCAGGCCGGTATCTTCACCGTCTTTATGTCGCGAAGGGAAAAGGAAGCTATTACTTGAAATAAGCTTGCACTCCTTAATACCCAACACTTATGAGATAACAACTTTCTTTCAACAAATGGTTATCGGAGAATGGCTGGGAGAAAGCACGCGACGATTCCCGTTTCTGTC